>MU134308.1:0-165839 GCA_015039355.1 Ramaria rubella
TCCTGAGTCCATCCCATGTGATGTTATCTGTGAGTATAATGGTGGAGACAAAATGCTCATAGCTGTCTCCAAGCAAGCATATGAGTGCGTGACAGTCTAGCTCATCATCAAGGTCTTGAAGTGTGTAGCCAGCAGGGCAAAGGCTTTTTCACGTGTGTGAAAGCTTTGACACACGGCTTAGAGTGGCAGTGAGGGGTTCGTCATCTGCAAGACGTACTTGGAAGAGGGCTGTCATCACATTGAAGCAAGGACCTGCTGTTTTCTGTTGGCCTCTTGCTGCAAGGATCGCCCACATTTTTTTTGGGTTGGTTTTGACTTCTTGAATGAATGTTCGTTGTGCATCTGCAACACTGAACCAGATGTGGTCAGCGGCAGAGGTGACGTTGACTTTCCACTTGTTTCTTTCCCTCCTTTCATCTGAGGTGACTTTCGTAGGGTCTAGAGGGGAAGGTGCAGTTTCGTCATTGTCAAGGACATACGCTACTCTGTGCGTGGCCAGATGGGCTAGCATGTTCGTGGACCAATCTGTGTAATTGGTGGCGTTCAGCAATTCAAATGGCTCGTCTTTTGTGATCATGGCGAAGGGTTGGTGGATTATAAAGTCAGTGATGTGAATTAGAGCACGGGGCCCATAACCTGTGGAATTTGGCAGTAGTTCACAATAGTTCTGAGCAAGAGATGATGATAGTTATATCACATGACTACAAACTACAGTAGAATACTAACTTGGAAAGATGTTCTCAAGTAACTACGAAGTCAAATAAAATGGACACTCCTTTCCTCATATGATCCTCCTAGCAGATGTACTCTGTCTGCTCAATACAAGCTTTGCATCCTCGTATCATTGTCATCATATCATTGATATGGCATGATTTCCAACTGGTAATCAGCAACTAGTTTGCCGATTTTGCTCTCATGGTCATCCTGGACGTCCATTTGCTTGTCTAATTTGCCACTTTGTGGCTCCTCCTCCCCTTCTTGAGCACTCCCCGAGTGCTCAACCACTTCTTCTAACCATGCATCTGCTATGCATGGTTTATTCTTCCATTGTGGGCAATTGGGCTTGATATGCCCAACTTGACCACACTCATAGCACATTAGCTCTGTGCTGCATCCTTGACCTCCTGAACCTCCAGGAGGTTTCTGTGGAGGGCGAGAAGCGGCAGGAGCTCCTGCTCCTGCTCTTTGTGTAGCATGTACCCCTGTTTGGGGTACACTTGGCCTTATCTCTGCTTGAGGTCAAGCATTAGGTGGAGGATATATCATCTGCTTTGCTGCAGGGCAGCTAGACAAACTTGTTACAGCCTGACTTTGACTATTCATCAAAAGTGGCTTTACCTGTGGCATGTGAGCACTGCTAGACTCTGTCTTACATGACCCAATGTCATATTGGGATGCATCCTCTACAGCCGTTGCGGCTTCATACAATTCAGTTATTGAACTGAATTCTGTCATGTAGCCTAATTTTAGGACTTCATGGTGCAGCACTTCTCAACACTGCTACGAACCATTTGCAGATTGTGTACTCATCAGGCAGGTGTATCATCCATGCTGCATACTTTTTAATGTTGTTCAGAAATTCCTGAACAGTTCTAGTCCCTTGCACAATGGTGTTGAACTTGTTTGATGCATGTCTGTGCGTGAGTGCATGTAGGAATCACTGTTGTAAACCAGTGATTGCACTCTCAAGGGTCCAATTGATTACGACTCGATCATGACGCTCAATATTTTGAGTGTACCACTCCAATGCCTCACCTTTGAGGTGAGTGCCCAAATAGTTCAACTGGAGTTCTGTGCTGGATGGACCCAGTAGGCTATTCATGCCTAGCCATCTCAGGATTCCTGAGATGAAGTTCTTGAACTCTTCAAGATCTGCTTTCCCAGCATACTCTGCTGGGTGAGGTAGTTTTACTCCAGCTTTAGCAAGCACAGATTTATTGGGCTTGCTGTCCTTGTGTTTCTCAAGGGCAGCTTGCACCATCTTTGCAACTCCATCTACATAAGTAGATGGTCCTCCTACTACCTCCTGAACCCTCCATTCAGGATCTGTCACTGCTAGCGATACCACATGTGGTATCACTTGTATCTGCCTGTGCAAGCAGGCCCGCAGGGGATGTGATTACCCATGTCCTGATGCACTGGTGGATTGACAATGTCTTTGTCAATCTGATACAATGGTTGACATTTGTCAGCTGTTAAAAATGCATCCCTCAGTCTATGACTGCTGCTGAGGGAAGATTGAGCCACTCTCGCTGACTCAATCAACTTGTTGAAGGCATTGCCTTCAACTCTGGCAATATATGCCTCCTTGACTAGATTATCTGCATGTTTCACACAGAGTTCTAGCGCACAGTGCTTCCATCACACTGCCTTATGTTCAATCCTATCCTAGTGATCAAACTCACGTTCAAGACTACTATGAGTGCTAGTCGTGGTACTGACACTATCAGCGTCAGACTTCATCATCTCTTGCAGTGACTGTTGGGTCACTGCCTTGAGCACTTCTTGTTCATTGTACATTTGTTTTGATCTGTGAATTCCTTCACAGATATTTTCTCTATCGCAAGCCTCTAGCTCACATTAACAGTTCCATACCATCTCCTAAGGTTTGGAGTTAGTTCACAGTGTCATCCGCTGCACGAGCTGCCTCAGCCGCACGTTGGCTCACTTCACATGTAGTATCTACATGTCTATGGCTCTCTTTGAGAGCTGTAATCATCCAGGCAATGTGTTCGGTTGTACAATCATATCACTGGGTTTCTTCATCCTGGCGTGCTGAACCATGTTCTACTGTCCCTGTTTGGGACGGTGAACTTCACGATCTGCAATGTTCTTGGACATGCGGAAGCTGAGATATTTGCACTCCTGGCGAATTGTCTGTGTCACTCATCAGCACTTCTCTCAACTCATTGAGAGATGATCGTAACTTCGACCTGGTGAAAGTTCTTTTTGTTTTCTTAACAGGCAATATCTCGTCTGTTTCTGATTCCTCCAGTGTGGATCTCATTAGATCCACCAATACTCGCTTTCAACTCATTGAGTCGGAAGCTACAGGTGTCATAGTTCTACAAGCACTAGATATCCTCATCAACATTTCTGCTTGCCTGTCCACATCGTGGGCAGGCTCAACTCTCCTGTCTGGGCCCTTTGCTGTGGCTCCAGATGTATCTGGATCCTCTCCAGATCTAAATGCTCGGCTTTGCATTCTTATCAAAGTCGTAGATCTCTGATCTATCAGCCACTCTGTGGCATTCTTCTAATAATGTAGAAGACTCAACCGTAAACATTTGTTTACTGTTTCTGAAGATTCTGGCAAGTGTTAAACTCGTCAGTTTGGCTAAAAAGATTGGTTTGATCTTTTTTGGGTTTATCGCAGTGCTGCCAATATAATTGACAGTCAAAAAAGTGTAAAGTTTTACTTTATCACGCAATACAGACTGAGCCAATAATATTTATTGGTGTCTGCAATGTACTGTGGTTACAAGTAAGTTCTATCTGCTTATCTAATTACTTGTGGACAACTGTATAGTTGTCTACTATCTACAAGTGCCCCTAGTGGGCAGCTTATATAATACAACCCACAAGTCACTAGAGTGACTTGTATACTCTAGATAGTAGCATATATGCTACTATTATATGTACTTTCTTACAGTGCAGCATAAACAAAAAAGAATAGATGTGAGAAAAAGAAAAGAAAAAAAAACATCCCCCACTGTGAGAAATAAGCCCCCACTGACGAAGGTACTCAAAACAAGTTAAAATGTGAATCCCAGCCTCTAAAAATGTCTCCGCACCATGACAACATTCGCGTAATTACTGAGGCTAGATGTATCGGTGTTGGATGACAAATTGTCATCATAATGTTCAATGGCAGTATGACTCTCGAGCGAGCATTGGGGTTTTCATCATTTCTTTGCCATCCTAATGACCTTGTCCTTGACACTTTGAGGCATATCGGCAATGCAACGTGAGGATCAATGACCAGGCCTACCACATCAATGACAGACGTCCTTGTTGCTTGGATTGAGCCAATCATACGAATGTGTATCATCCAAATTGCTGTCTGTGTCTGAGCTTAAACCCTTTTTCTTTCTCAATGTTTTTGGCTTGACCATTTGTTGCTGCATTTCGCATGCATGGCACTTTCAGATGGTTTGTCATCCAACTCTCCAGTAAGTGCCGGCTCAGATGTTTGCGTGGTGAGAAGTGTGCGAACAAAAGTGAAGGATGGATTGAGATTCATGAGAATTGAATTGACTACATCTGTAGTGGCAGCTTCATGGCCAAGTGAAGTGAGTGCTTCAGCCACATTGATGATATCTTGAATGTACATCAATATGGGCTTTGCAATGTCATGTGTCAGGTTGTAGAGGCGTTTTTTGAGTTCAAAATGGGTTGCATGTGAATCTTTCCAATATTCAGCTTTGAGACTCAGCCAGACTGTATTTGCCATTTGCAGTGGCAATGTATGCTTGAAGTGCACAGAACGAATCACATTGGACAAAATGGTTTTGTATAGTGCTGACCTTGCACAATGGTCTGCAGCAAGCCATGCCGAGTTGTCAGTTGTCAATACTGACATGGTTGATGTGCCATTGATGTGCGACATGAAATCTGTGTCTTCTCCAAAGGTCATGTTGAATTTGGTGACCCATGGTGCATAGTTATTGCCATTGAACTTGTTCTGTTTGTCAAATGTTCGAAGGAGCTCGAAAACTGTTGGTGGCATGTTGGGTGTGTGTTGTGAATGAAGTGCAAAAAGAATGTAGTGAAAAACATTGTGGAAATTGATGTTCTAGTTTGTGCAGGTGGGGCCCATAACCTGTCAAGACTGGGAGATGTGCGAGGGCTGACCAACAAGGAAAAGCTGACCGAAATATATGTGTACGCAGTGGATTAGGACAAGCCGCCATGTATGTATGCAATTATCTAAGCAACTATACTAGTTGCTGCGCCCAGAGCTGCGCCAGCTCCTGACATTTTGACCTGACCCTGACAACACTGACCATTACAGCCATCTGCAGAAAGTCATGTGAGGTAAGTGTCTCAACCAACCCCATCTAAAACACAAACATTAATGTGCAATCTTTAAAAGACATTTTTGTAATATCCTAGCTATATTTTGTGTTTTTTTTTTTTTCAAACACGATATTCTGCTTCACACTGGGGAAGTGCTGAGTTGCCCATCACAGAACACAGGCACTTCCCAAAAGCAAATGATTTTTTATTAGCAAGTGGTTGTGGGGATGTTGTTGGAATACATCTCTAGTTGTCCAATCCAAAAAAATTTCTATATTCAAAGTGTTGCCACTGGCAGAGCATCATGATATGATACCCCCCCTGGCGCGGCATCTTGCAACAAGCCTCTCCCCCGGAGATTGTAGCTCTCCTACAAGGCTTGCGCCGAACCTAAGGGTAACCCAGGTGAAATGCGCGTCGATTTGACGTCGAATTCATCAACGTGAAACCCCTTGATCTACCAATAGACTACTATACACAACACAGCTGCATGTTTAATTTCTTCTTTGACAGCCCTATCCTCCATTCCCACCGCAATATCCTACAATCTATCTAAAACATCACTGTCAGTCACAAATCGCCACCACACGGACATGCACAAATCAAACAGCACACAATAAAACAAAGAGGGAAGCAGGCAGCAGAGAAAGGAAAGGTAAAGCATGGCACTAGTACTCACTGACGTTCCCCAAATCCCTACACGCCTCCTTGACGCGCTCCGAAAGCGTCTTCTCTCCCTCACGCACCCACACGCGGGGGTCATAGTACTGTAGAATAAATTCACATTAGCATCGCGGTACACTGCGGCGAGAGAAAGGATGAAACGGGAGAGGCACCTTCTTATTTGGCTTGTCGGCACCTTCGGGGTTGCCCACTTGCGTCGCGAGGTAGTCCTTCTTGCTCTGGACGAAGTCACGGATGCCGGAAAGATAGGCGAATTGTGTGTCTATTCCCAGGCAGGAGAAAGTCAAAAGTATAGGTAGGTGGGCAATATTAAGTGTGATGGAGTTAGGAGGGACCGTAACCGAGGTGTAGGAAGATGTATGAGTAAACGATACTTGTGAAGGGTCTTCCGAGGGAACGCACCAGTATCGACGTTCATTTTGACGACGCCGTTTTCGACGGCAGTGCGGATCTCCTCTTTAGTCGAACCGGAACCGCCGTGGAAGACGAGGAATCTGACCCAAGCACGCACGCATCAACGTTGGAACAAAAAAAACACCACCATGCGCGGCACTCACAGGGGCTTCTCTCCCTTCTTTCCCAACTTCTCCGCGACGTGCGCCTGATGCTTGCCGAGGAGTTCTGGGCGAAGCTTGACATTACCGGGCTTATAGACACCATGAACGTTGCCGAAGGCGGCGGCGATGCTAAAGTTCGGGGAGATCTGACGGGGGGTGCGTGAGTGAGACGGGTGGGAATGCGTGTAAAGGGCCCGGAAGGGATAAAAGAAAGAAAGAGCTGAAAGGGAGAAGAGAAGAGAAAGACATCAAACGCAACACACCTTGCTCAATGCCTCGTACACCTCCCAAATATCCTCCGGCTGCGTATATAAGCTCGCATTATCTACACCGGTATTGTCAACGCCGTCTTCCTCGCCGCCAGTGATGCCGATCTCCATCTCGAGGAAGATATCCAGCGGGGCAAGCTTGGCTAGATACTTCGCACAGAGGGCAATATTCTCGTGTTTGGGCTCTTCGGAGAGGTCAAGCATGTGGGAGCTGGAAGTGCGCGCGCATGGGGTTCAGGACGCACGTATGATTGGGAGGGATGGAGCGATGTGCGAAGGGTGGAAATAAGCACAATGCGATGGGATCCAGGAAGACGAAGAGAAGGCGAAACGTGAGAAGAAAGGAAAAGGGTGACGTGGGACGCGGGAACGTACCTGAACAATGGTGCACCATGTTCCTTAAAATGAGCCGCGTCCGCTTCGAGCACGCCGTCAAACCAAGGGAGGAGTTTGTGTGCGCAGTGGTCAGTGTGGAGGACGACGGGGCTGGAGTAGATGTGCGAGTTAGCACCACCTCGATACGAAGACAATATCGAAACGCATGATCCACAGCTAAATCCACAGGAAATGAAACGAAACGACGAAATAGAAATCCAGTTAAACAGACGTGAAACACGAGTGAGAATGACAAAATGCGCGCATGCACTGCCAGACGTGTAACATGACCATTCAAAATAGCACTCACATGCCATAACTCGCCGCGACGGTCCTCACATGCTTCGCAGCCGCAATGGCTCCGACAATACTGGCCTCCTGCTTCCCATTCGGGAGCCCCTTGCCTGCGAAGTAGGCAGAGCCGCCCTGGGAAGCCTGGAGAATAATGGGAGCCTTGATGTCGCGCGCAGCTTCAAGGACTGCGTTGGCGGTAGAGGAAGAGGTGATGTTCTAGGGAAAGTGAGACTAACGGACTGGAGAGAGAATGCGGGGACTAACGATGGACTGGGTGTATATAGGGCGGGCTGTGGTTAGGAAGGTGGTGCATGGGGGTAGAGACACGTACAGGGATTGCAAACTAGGAGGAGGATGAGCGTTGATCTCAGAGGATGCGAGGCTCACTGACCTGATTCGTGCGCGCGTACTCGAAGAGCTTCCTTGTTTGCTCACCCGTCAGAACACCTGCCTAGGACTCAGATCAGATCACCGTCGGATCCGAGACTCGACGACGTACTGGAACAACGTCGAGAACGCCCATGGGATCGATGGAAAGTGGTGGTGCTGGGAAGGTGACGATGAGCCTCTATTGCGCTTCTGCTCTGGGCAGCGCTTGTTCTTTCGGCCGTGCACTCGCTCCGCAAGTAGCCGATGTCGGGGCTCCGCTGAGCCACACCTGCACGCGTCGTCGCGGTCTTCGCCGCCGACGAATGGCCCCGCACGCATACCGGACCGCCGAGGAAGAGGCCTCCGTGCTGCACGGGACGATCACCACGGGAGATCCTCGTTTGGATCGTGTGCTCGGTGGCGGCATCCATCCCGGAGTCATCACAGAGCTTGCTGGCGAGAGGTTCGCATCGCAGTCGTATCCCGTACATTCACTCTTATTCTGTCTTCCTCGTAGTGCTTCCGGAAAGACTCAGTTTGCTCTTCAAATGGCCTTGTTCGTCCAACTCCCTCTCGCAGAAGGCGGCCTGTCGGGTTCAGCCTGCTACTTGACTACAAACGGTGTCCTCCATACCTCTCGCCTCCTCGAAATTGCACAACACCACCAGCTCACCATCTCACATAACTACACCTTGGCCAACATCCACACCCGTTCCATTTCCTCGCTCCCCGAGCTCGAACACATTCTCTCGCAAGGCATCCCGACTCTTGCCCAACGTCTGTCCGAATCCTCGTCAACTCACCCGCTGAGTCTCCTCGTACTCGACTCTATAGGCGCGTTGTTTCGCTTTGACTCTGACAGACAAACCACTTCCAAGATATTATTCGACCGCTCACGCAAAATCAACAACATTGCTCTGCTGTTGCATCGTCTCGCAAGCACATATCATCTTGCTGTCCTGGTCATCAACGAGGTCAACCCCACGTTTGAGCCCACCCCGGCGTCTGAGCCAGCCCCAGCCCCTGACAGGATATTGTATTCCGAGCAGGCAAAGTGGTTTTCTAAAAACGACAGCCATCCAAGCGAGGGGTGTAATGAAGTTGGTCTGGGATTGGTCTGGGCCAACCATGTTGGAGTTCGAGTGGTGATCACGCGGACAGGTCGCCGAAGACATCTCCCAGAGGCAGGTGACGATGTGAAGAGACACCACTACGAGAACGGCCAAGAGGGAACACTAATACGTCGATTATCTGTTGTATTCTCCAGTGTCTCGCCCCCGGCTTCCATTGATTTTGTTATCTTACGATCCGGAGTTGTTTCTGTGAATGAAATAGCCTATACCGCCCTGTACGTAGAGCCGAGTGAGAAATAATTGTACGTGTGCGGCTCGGGGCGGAGAGGGCCGAACGGGCGGCATCAAAAACGGTATTGCCAGAGTTAGTACCTAACTTTGTAAATCAGCCTCTACCTTAGGCTCGCAGTCATGTCGACTTTTAATCCAACACCGGCTGAAATTGCCCTCACCTCCCAGGTGTTCACTCTTGCTGATCCTCAGGGCCTTGGCATCGTCACTGGCGACACCGCCGTAAAGATTCTTTCGGGCGCAAACCTATCTCACGCCGTCCTCGGTGAAGTTTGGACAATTGCGGACAAGGACAACAACGGTTTCCTCACCAAAAAGGGCGTTGCAATAGCTCTGAGGCTGATTGGCTATGCCCAGAAGGGCGAGTCCGTTGCTGAGACCCTCTTGGATAAACGTGAGCAGCGTTCCCCGCATGCGCCGTATTACGCGTTCTCTAATCCCAGAACTCGCCCGGGACTTTGTAGCAGGACCACTTGCACATATTGATGGCGTGTCTAAACCTCCTGCGGCTAGATCTCCAGCGCCATCCAGCCCTACTCCTCAATCCCCTTCCTTAAACCCCAGTTCTACGCTCCCTCAGCTAACGCAGGGAGATAAGACCAAATTTCTGAAACTATTTATTGGTTGCGGGCCTGTTAACGGAATGCTGACTGGTATGTCGTACTTAAATCTATGATGCGGGTGCAAGTAATTGTGCTACTGCATGACTTCAGGGGAGAAAGCCCGTGACGTGTTCGTCAAGTCCAAATTGCCTTATGAGAAGCTGTCGCACATATGGTCAGCTGATTTGGGCTCTCTAACGCGATGACTTGTTTACGCATTTCTTGACGCTAGGGCTCTCGCCGATAGCAAAACACGCGGAGCCCTCGACAGTACAGACTTTACCATCGGAATGTATCTTATTCAAGCATGCATGACATCTCCATCTCTCACTCTTCCACTCACACTCCCTAATTGGATTTACATTCAGGCCGCGCAGAGTTTGGACGGAAACGCGTCGGCAGTAGTTAGTCACGCTACGGGGGGCAGCGCGTCAGTCTTAGGCTCTCCGGTGCAAAGCTATTTTCCCCGCCAGCATACTGGTTCTGGAGCGGCCGCCTTGGGATCAAGCGCCATCAAGACACAATACACCGGGCAACAACCACTGTCTCCAACCACAACTGGCTTCTCAAGAACATCTGTCTCGCCGCCACCTCCCGTTACCAACACTCGACCCTTCGCACAGCCGTGGGGCGTTTCAGCAGAATCCAAAGCCTCTTCAGATGGATACTTCGACAATCTGGATTCTCAACGCCGAGGATATATCGAGGGCGATGTAGCCGTACCATTCCTGGTGGAATCTAATCTCCCTGAGAACGAATTGGCTCAAATATGGTATGCAACTTTCCACCTCATGCCAACCCCTTGGTACTTAGCCATTCCTCAGGGATCTTGCAGACCTCAGTAACGACGGTCGTCTGACTCGTGAAGGGTTTGCTGTAGCATTGCATCTCATCAAATCAAGATTGGCCGGAGCCGAGATTCCCTCCATTTTGCCATCGTCCCTTGTCCCTCCCTCGATGAGACCGTTCCAACCCGCGACAACAGTATCAAACCCACAACCACAGCTAGATCTTCTCCTGGACGACACACCTCCTTCCTCGGCGATACAACCTCAACATAGCAGCGGAAGCGGAAGTGTGCAATCGACACCGTCCAGAGTCACAGGTCATAATACTGGAAACAACGCTCTTTCCCCACCATTCCAGAACGCATTCTCGTCGTCTGCGCAGACACAGCACTTCTCCACATTCACTTCAGGTAAGTGATTTCCCGATTCCCTCATTTATTTATTGTCTTGACGTATTCCATTCAGCCATGAACAGGGATCTCTTAGATGACGATGACGAGACATCTAAAGCTGATAATCTGCCCGATAACTCTGCCGAAATCGGTAACTTGCGAAACCAACTTTCGTCAACTACCCGCTCTCTTGAAACCACCCAAGCAGAACGCACTTCCACGGAACAGCAAGTGACGCAGCAGGCACTGCAGCTCTCGCAACTTCAGACCCAACTGTCCTCTGCCAGAGCTTCCTTTGATACTGAATCGCAACTTTTGGCTTCTCTTCGACAAAGGCTAAGTACACAGCGGACCGAAATCCAGAAGTTGCGCGAGGAACTCATCACGGCTGAGAGCGAGCTCAGCGCCACGAAAGTGGAGAAAGCTGAAGTGGAAGGTTCTGTGCTTCGGGACAAGGAAGATGTTAGGGAGTTGCAGCGAAAGATGAAAGAAGTTGGGTTGCAGACAGAGGCGCTCAAGGCGAGTATAGAGAAGACCAAAAAGGACGCGAGACAGCAAAAAGGGCTGCTAGCCATTGCGAAGAAGCAATTGGCTACATCAGAAGCGGAGAAGGTGAAATCCAGCAAGGAGCTCGAAGCCGCACAAAAAGAACTCGATGATGTGCAGAAGGAGAAGGAGACTGTTGAAGCTCAGATTGCCGAGCTTGAGCTTGAAACCAACGCTACCCCGTCCTTGCCCCACGAACCCACGCGTAATGAGCATATCGCCAGTCCCGCTCCGTCTGCTTTTGCAGCGGGAATCCCATTGCCTGATACTCCTCATTCCACAACTCCCCAGCCTTCCGCCGCACGGCAAAGCACTAATCCATTTGAACGTCTGGCTATGGCCGCCACGGCTTCTACCACACCCTCTGCCCTTCCAGCATCGTCACCTCTCATCGACAACATACCCTCGAAGAATTCTTCTGATTTTGATCCTTTTGGATTTTCCTCCCCCGTAGTTGACCCTGCTGTTCCTCCTGCTCAGCCCTTGCGAACATTTACAAATGATTCCGAAGCGGTAGAGCCTAATGGTGGCGTACCCGCACATTTTGCTACAAGCCCTGCATCACCGACGTCTATTCTCTCACCCAACAATGACCTTCCATTTTTGACGCCACCTTCAACTGCGAATCCAGAGGAAACTTCACATACTATCGTTAGCCCTCCGTGGGACATTTCCCACATCAGCCCTTCATCCCAACAAGAACAACTATTTCCAGGAGCGTACCCGTCAGCGGTGGAAGATGAGCACGTTCTGAGCCCTCTGCGTGAAATAGAAGAGACAAGCTCAGACACCAGTGATAGCGACGACGAACCATTAGGGATTAAGGCAATTACCTTGAAGAATGAGGGGCATGGGTCATCTGATGTTGTTCCCCCGGTCAAAGCAGATGATAACCATGTAGTATCAGGATTAGATGCATCCACGTCTTCCAAGAGTGCCTTCGATGATACGTTCGGTGTTACTTCCCGTCCGACCAACCCCCCTGTGGCCACAAAAGCGTCGCCTACGACATCTGGTAAATCATCCCCCAGGCGCAGCCGGTCTCCTGGACGCGCGCTTTCGACTCGCACTCTCAGTTCACACTCTATCGCGGGGGCCATGGACCCCTTCGGCGCCTCTAGTTTTTCACAGACTCCATTGGAGCCCCCAGCAGGAGAGGTTGCACCACCACCAACCATTGAAGCCGTGCTAGGGCCCACCACTAACCCTCCTATTGCCTCCAATATCAACGATTTCGACGAAGCTCTTGGAAAGCTTCCTAGTTCCACCAAGAATGCCTCTTCGGCTTTTAAATTCGATTCTGCATTTGATGATAATTTTGATTTTTCTTCATCTGCGGGCGGAGGCAGCACGGTGGTGCAAAATGGAGCTTTTGATGTACCTCATATTGAGACTACCGCGGCGGCTTTCCCGCCTGTGTCCGCGCCTCTTACTCCCACGAAGCCAGCAGAGGCCGCTTTCCAAACTACAGGCATCTCTACTGCCCAGACAAACATACCTTCGTTCGATTCCTCTTTTCCATCTCACCCCTCGGGTTCTACGAATGGTGCACCAGTGGTATCGTTCGATGACGCATTTGGATTGAACGCCTCCATTGTTGCAAATGGTAACGGGCAACACGTCGCTTCCAATGAGGGTGAAGGACCACTTGGCGGCTTTGGGGGTACCTTTGAGCCTCCTGCTGGGAATTCTTTCTCAGTAGCCGAACCCCCGAGACCTGAATTAGCAGAAGCTCGATCACCCTCGCCTCCTCCTCGACTTACGACCCCTACGATTCGTTCAGCATCTCCCGCCCAACCACGGGTTTCCTCAAGGACGACGTCGCCAACCCCGCGTGCATCCTCTCCAAGAGTGCGTGCGCTCTCCAACACTAAAGCCTCGTCCTCAGAGAATAAAACGGATATGCCTTCTAAACACAAATTGAGCGTACGTTAAGAGTGTTAGCGGGCGCTCGATGCTCATGTTTATCTTACTCCAGATCCGGTTTCCATTCGGGCGGAAGGACAAATCCAAGGACAAGGAAGAGAAACGTGGACATTCTCAGGGACACCAACAACTTACTGAGC
Source organism: Ramaria rubella (assembly GCA_015039355.1). NCBI lineage: Eukaryota > Fungi > Basidiomycota > Agaricomycetes > Gomphales > Gomphaceae > Ramaria > Ramaria rubella. The sequence continues at coordinate 13,326 of MU134308.1, forward strand.
CGCAACAATTCCTCTCGCCTGTGCCGGAACCGCCACAGCCAGGTACCCTAACGCCCGCAGTTGAAGATGATGCTGAACCCGTAAAACAATTAGCGGCTATGGGGTTTTCCAGGACGCAGAGCATTGCAGCCCTGGAAACACACGGATATGATATGCAGAAAGCTCTTAACAGTCTCTTGGGCGCTGCTTGAGAGGAGTTGACCTAAATTAATTAATACAACTAGGTACCTTGTACTTGCAGAACATTATTGAATTCACGTGACCACTCCTTTCCTGTAACAAGCTGCACGCTGCAGTACTGCCTCTTGGCCCCTTGTAAGCTAGACTCACCTCCACTTGGAGACCCAACAAAAGGACAGCGTGCACGCTGTCTCTTGGTGGGTCTCAGTGTGTGAAGCCTCAAACCTCAGACATGTTGGTATATTCCTACAATATTGCACCCTAGTTGACAAACGTCTCTAGATTGATGACGCCCTCTTTTTCTGTATTTGCCCTTGGATCTGGTGGTGGCCCACTTGAAACTAACCTTTCATCGTATGTCTGCGAGTCCTGGCTGCCTGGTTTTTTACGCCTTTATCTATAATCCAGCTATTTATGCAAAACCTACGACACGACATGGGAGGGAGATGTTTTCGCACTGGAGGCCGGTGGGTTTGAACATTCGCTATATTTCTACTAATCTACCAAGACATCTGCTCAAAAAAAGGACAAGTAACAGGCTCTGGGATCGGTATGCTTTCGCACCTACTGCGCAACGATAATGAACTGCTATCGTACTTTGGCTTTGAACCATCTATGCATTCCACATTGGCTGCTTCACGTGTATTTTCGGCGATACGGTATGTCGCGGTTGTTCTATTTCCTCCATACGCTTAAGGCTCCTCACGATCAGTACCTACCTGGTAACTCATTCCCATCTGGATCATATAAGGTTGAATCTTTCGCTGTTAAAGCAACTATTTTGAGCATAATTAACACTGGCGGTAGTGGCCTTGTTCTTTCTGCTGGGTCTTTTCCAGGATGCAAACGAAAGCATATCGCAGCCGTAGAATCCGTCCTCAATGACATCGAGAATGTTTTTTCGGGCCGTCTTTGGCCAAAATTAGCAAGTCGACAAGAGGATGATGACGATGTTCCCTACTTATTGACTTCGTGAGCATATCAATCTATTAAGTGAATGAAAAGGCTGCACATATGAACATCGTTTTCTTCAGCCTTCAACATCAGTATCAGCATCTATGTCCAAATGTGTCCGTTCGTGCAATGCCTATTACCCATGGTAGAAGCTGGACCGATGCGAGCCAGCCTTACGAATCCACTGCTTTTTTCATCCGCCACAATGTGACTAAGCGTCAGTTTCTTTTCTTTGGGGATGTCGAACCAGACTCTGTATCTGTCAAGCCTCAAACCATAGCAGTATGGAAAGCAGCAGCCCGTCTGGTCCCAAATCAGTTAAACACAATTTTTCTCGAATGTTCATGGCCCTTAGATCGGGACGATGCCCTTCTTTTTGGACATCTTTCCCCAAGGCATGTCCTGCATGAGCTTGAAGCTTTCGCAGATGAGGTACTCAACTTTCAGAGGCGAGAAAATGGCGCAACCGCCTCGAAGAGACAACGCACTGGTAGAACTGGTGCTTTGAAAGGCTTGACACTATACGTCATACATGTGAAAACAGCTTTGAACGATGTAGCTGATCAGAGCCAACTAGTTGCTCGTCAAATCCAAGCTTTAGTCGAAACACAGGAGCTTGGAATAAAGATAACGGCTGTGACTCAGGGTATGCGCATAGGTGGGAAGCTCTCCTTTGAATATCCTTCTTGAGCTTATTTTGATCACAGAGATATAATTGTTATCCTCATATATCACATTTAATCGTTCAGTCCCATTGTGCTCTCAACCTCTGTATAAATACGTTTTGTATCTTCATACATATTCTTTCTCGAAATGCTTACGGAGTCACATGACGCATGATTGCACGCCACCGAAAGTCTACCGGCGGAAATATGAAATATTACGCCCCTCGGCTCATTGAAAAAGATGTGACAAAAAAATGCAACAGTGGAAAATATAATCATGATGATGCGTATAGCTTTACAACTCCATCCGCTCCAGCACTGGCAAGAAAAGGTAGTGATGGGTGGAATGCTACATCCAAGACGCCCTCGCGTGCTTTCTCTCGATGACTCGTGGTTTCTTGCACACAGGCACGGGAGTTAAGCAAATCCCAAAATCGAACCGAACAGTCATGTCCACCCGAGACAAGTGAGAATCCAGCTGGGTCGATAGCTAGCGTTGTCACCGAATCTAGATGCGCTAGCATCGAATGTGTACATTGCCCTGAAAACGAGTCAACTTGATGATCCATAGAGCACACCAGATGGACGTACCAGTTGTAATATCGAATAATCGAATGTATTTATCCTCGTGTGCGGTGACAAGGAGCGGCATTGTAGGATGCGAGGCTAGTTTGTTGATTTGACTCGCAGGCGTTCCATCTGTAGTGACGTGATCTAGCGAACGGCATCTCTCTACAGAAGAAGACGAACCATAGCTCATATCACTTTGCAACCTACCAACTTCTTTGCCAGTGTCAATGTCGAAAATTTTGACGACAGCGTTACGATACGCGACTGCAATCCTCTTGAGGTCAGTTTTCAATGCTTCAACAGCCGCAGCACCCAACGGTTCCTCAGTTTTCTCGTTGGTTCCATCATCAGCCCCGAGACCCCCATAACCCCAACTGAGGCGTAATGCTCCAGCCGATGCTGTCAATCCAACGTCCCAGACCTTAACGGCGCCATCGGCTCCGCAACTGACAAGAACGCTTTCATCGCGCACTAGTGCGAGGTCCCAGACTGCATCGGTGTGTCCAACCAACACACCTTTGGACCGCGAGCTATCAAACGCAGCGTAAGTTGTGTGATTGGGGCCGGGCAAACGCCAAACGTGTATGGTTGAGTCCAGTGAAGCAGAATACAGCAAATGTCGCGATGTTGAGTAGACCAGTCGTGTAATGGGGGAAGAGTGACCCCGCAGGGTTAATTGTGGCTCAATCTCGGTTTTTGCGCCAGAACTAATGGATTTCAGATATCAATATGCCCGGACGAACGAAAGGATGGTCTTACGCAGATGGAGCAAGGCTCGCCGCATCAATTCGCCAAATTTTTACAGTACAATCATCACCGCCTGTGGCAAGCGACATGTCTTGAGCATGAAACGCAATGGCTCGTACGGCGTCCAAGTGACTGAAAACAACAGGCGAGATCGATCCATGTAGGAGGCAAGGGAGTGATTGGTGGCTCACTTTCGCAACGTCCTTCTGGCCCTCCACACCTTGCCTCCATTACCCTCTCCAGTGACGTTTACTTCTTCTGCTTCTCCGTCGTCTTCATCTGCCTTGCTGTCATCTTCATCTTCCGGTTGTCGTCCATCCCATGACGCCGCACCTGTTGCGACAACATTGGGATGATGATCATGAGAGACACTGGTGTCATCCAAGCTCCTCGGATGTGCGTTTTGAGATGCTTGTCGCATTGCTTTCAATTGTTCTCTCCACTCGCCAGCTTCATCCGGACGAAAAATTGCCGTAAGTTGAGAAGGCTCATTATCTGACAATGGCACTTGTTCAGACTCCAAACGGTCTGGTGTTTTGTCGTCTTGCAGTTGCTGAGGAAGTAGCTGTATCTGATGCGCTTCTTGAGGAGGTAGGTGTTGGGGTAAAGGTGGGGGCGGTTGCTGATGTGAGGCTGCACCTCGATCGAGCTGAACCGGTGCGGCGATAGTTGCCGAAGGTGGCGCAGTCGAAAGGTTCGTCCCATTCATCGAGGGAAAGTCTTTGTTGGTTTCTGGAGGATTTTTGCCCATAAGTCCGGGACCGGCAATGGGTAAATTACCAGTGTCGGGAACAACTTTTCGCGGGCGACCATTGTAAGCAGACTGATCAAAGGGAGGTAAATTCGGAATCGACACGGGCAGAGACGAATTGCTGAGTAGCGGTCGGTTTGGCAATGGATTCAAAGCTTGTGTAGAAGTTAGATACGTAATTTCTTGAAGACATCTAAACATGATATATTACGTCCTCTGAAGCACAGCCAAGGATACAACTCACTGCTTCAGGTAGTCTTTGCTTCTTTGACGACTTCTTGGATCACGTCCCGGCGGTGGTTTTCCAATACCAGCCAACGCAGCGGGATTTGTGGGAGCGCTAGAAACGCCTCCCCACGTCTGAGGTCTCCCGCCAGAAGGAGGGGCGCCGTTAGGCATGCTCCCTAACGACCCATGGTCAGGCAGGGGCGAATCTAAAGACGGAAGATCAAGAGTTAGAGGTCTAAAGAATATAGGTGAACGACTGACCATCACTGCGTGGGGAACTGGAGCCACTTCCATCTTTGGGAGGTGGTTGGGTATCTTCTTTTTGGGAGACCTGCGGCTGGGTAACATTCGCTTTGGCCGAGGACGTGGCTGATTGCTGATTCAACTGCTTGGTGCTGCCAGGGCGACATAAACGACGATACTCTGCGTGGGGAGGTAACACATGGTCAACGCACCGTTCCATGCGAAGAGCGTATTCGAGCATTTTTATGCGGCGCGCAAGGTCGAGTCTGATATTCTCAAACGATCGACGTTCGCCTTCAAGTAAAGCTATTCGGGCCTGAGGAACGTGCATTGGGAAGGATACGACACGAAACGAATATGATGGGCACATACTCTCATCTCTGCGCGTTCAATCTCCCACTCATTCCTGTCGCGTTCATATCTTCTCCATTCTGTCTGAAGGAAATGTAAAACACTAGAGAGGGTAAAATCCTGGCCACTCTGCGGTGGAGGAGGTTGAGTAGGTCCCTGCTGGTTGTGGTTTGGCTGCTGCTGCTGGTGATTCGGGTTGAGTCCTTGATGTTGCTGCTGTTGTTGGTGATGATTTGGGTTGAGCTGGTGACCCAGCATTGGCAGACGAATGGTAGGGGTCGATTGAGGTGGGTTTGACGGGTTCATGATTGAACGAGTGCATTAAACTCCGACAGACATGTACAAATTAGCCTCAAAGCAAGCAACATCCATGTTCTACACTAAGCACAGATTCTGAATCGACTCTCTATGCATTCCGCACCGCTGCCTCATTTCTTCCCAGATCTGTGTGCATGCTTTCATGAACAGTGAACACCTACTGCAAGGAAGGAAACATACTTCTTAAGCCCCGCTCCCAGGGGACCGCCTACACGTGTTGCATCAGTACCAGCGTCGCGTTTCACTCATGCATTTCACACACCTTTCGCAGCTGCAACAGCACATACTGTGTTCAAAGCACATTCCCTTTAAGCAAGGCGTAAACGCGCACCTCGATCTTTCGCAGCCTTTAGGGCCGCTGCATCCTCTTTCTGTTTCTGCTTGAACGCCTTGGTTTCCTCATCCTGCCTCAAACGTCAAGACAGTCCTGTGCATTTCGTGATTATCAGACTGACATCTTCCTTTTTCTCTTGCTTTGGTGCCTGTCGCATCGTTGAGTACTCTCCGACATGACAGCGGCGCCCTACACACCTTCAGAGGCTTCAATTTACCGCCTACGAACAGTGGATCAGCTTTGGGTCCTACTGGACACACACAATGGTGCCTACCTTGTCTTCCAGACATCTGTAGATGATAGAGAGAACTTGAGAGGATCGATTGTGCTAGCGGGGTTCCAACTGCCTTGGCTCACGCTGCTTCCATCGTTATGCGGCCATTCCTCGCGTGTTCATTTTAACAAACCTCATTACTTATTTGCTTTGATGACAATGCGGTCCATTTTTTGGGTGATATTCGCAGTTCACCACCGAAGCAACTCCATGGTAGATCCTAAAGCACTATCTACGACCAAACCACTGGCAAGCCATACCGTGGTTGGATCACAGCGATTCACTATTCTTACATCGCCTCATGGCCGTCGTCAAGAATGTTGATTTAGATTATACTGTGTTCCTGCAGCCGTTGGACACCGACCGCCTCAAGGATCGACTCGAAACGGATATTCAGCAAAAGAGGTTTTTCTTTCAAGTTTCAAATAGTCAACAACCGAGGAAACGTTGAAAAGGTAGATGCTTTCTTTTCACGTGTGTTGGCTTTGTTTATCCTGTACCACCTGTGGTTTGTTTATAGTGTATATTCGAGCCACACGTATGGTCGATGAGAAAGGCACCTTTGTCGTCACATAAATGTCCGTTCGTGATGGCCACTTTCGAGTCAGGATATATGTCCGTCCGTTCGCAGTACATTTTGACACTATCCGAAAACTCTAGGTGCCAACAAACCCACTAGGGCAGGCGCACTGAAGGAGGAGCTTTGCTACTCTTGACTGTCTCTGCCGATCGCGACCCTACAACCCACCGAGAAACATCCTAGTTCTCGCCAACATCTGACCGCACAAAGTGTTCCCACCCCATATGTTGAATGTTCCCCACGAGACTGTAGAGCCACTTTACTGGGGTCGAGCAGGCATCATGCACGATCTATACTTCTATAATGTTGATCGCTCTCCCCGATAGTGTGCAATTTGGCCCTCTAACACCAAGTCCCATAGCGGGAAGTTTCTTCAGACCTCGTTCTCTAATATTATTTCGACTACATTCACTGCCGTTTACTCACCGTGTACAAGCAGCTTCCCGTAAACGTGCCATGGGCACCTGTCGGACACAATGCCTACGCCCCAACAATTAGTCGACCCTCACTGCCCCACCCGGCGCCCGTAACACGGAAAGCGCGGATTATTACACGCCCGAGAACAAGCAGTAACAGTTCACGGTTATGCCGTATGATTTCTTATGAAGCAATTTCTTAACTGGGACTTGTCACCACCTTATCTTTTCCATCCGCTTAAATGACTCCCTACCACGGCTGAGTGAGATGGTGGAACTCGACTCCGAGCAGCCCTGCGCCCTGTTGATCGCTGGACGACCACACAATGGGCTATACATATTGAAAAAAACTTGTTGCGCCATCTCAGCGGCTCGAAGTTAGCGAGTCGAAGGTACTAGATGAGGTGCGCATAAAAACGATTGCCTCAAACAATTGCCGTGCGACTCCTCAATATTCAATTTCGAGATATCTTCCATAAAACTTGAGCTTGAGCTTGGACAAACCCACAATGGAAACGATAGTCGGCTGTATTAAATGTTGCATATCCCTGCGCAATCCGACCAACACCATCAGGCCACCTGTACAGCATCCAATTGAACCCCAGTAAGACCAGTACATCACATATGTACTCGCAGTCTAACTGGGTTTTAGGTCGCAATCAGCGTATGCCGTCAATAACTCCACTCCGTGGAGTTATTGACGGCATAACCAGTGTCTGAGTAGATACCTGATGTACTGTATGACTGGGTACAGGTGTGTGCGTGTGCATCTACCGGTGCGGCAACGTCAACAGCGCCGACACATGCGTGCTCGCTGTCTGTGACAGCGAGCACCTCTAAACCCTTTTATGTGCGAATAGAAATATAAAATAAATATAAATATTAGTTTGCTTAGTAGAACGAATCTATGTTCACACGCGTCGTGCTCATCGCTTGGTTGACTCCATCACGGGTGCCATGGGCACCCACACCACCGGCACTGTCACCAACAGTGAGCTCAATGCTGGGGCAATTCCAGCCCAATAAAATACAGATAAAATACAAAAAAATCCCAATAAATTCATAACACAACACAGAATTATTAAGAAAATGCTGGTTAGCATCCAGTCCCTGTCCAGCACTTCCAACAGCAGTGAGCTCACATATAAATCCAAATATCCTCTAAAAGTTAGGAAAAAAATTCAGAAGAGCATAGATAGTTGTCCCATCAATATACTTAGCTTGATAGTATTTTCTGACCCTATGAAATATCACATCCACTAAAGCTGGTGCAGCAGCTGGTGCTCATGGTCATCCATCCAGACCACTTCACCAGTGAGTCCTTGCCTTTATTATCCTTCTGACCCATCTATTATATGGATATTGACAATAACTATGATTGTATAGCAACCATTGCTTATTTTGACACCCCTTTGGTTGGACTGGTCCTATAAACCCCCCCCCCCCCCCCCCAGCTTCTCAGCAGCTCACCATTTCTTTTCTGGACCACTTGTTGCCATATTCTACCTATGGAACTATCAATAATGTTCATTTATTTGTTTTATATTGTTCTTGAAGCTCTGTGTCCAAAGGGAAAGCATATTTAAACCTGGAAGGTGTCAAATAGTGCATTTATGCCTCTTGCCACTCCCAGCCTTTTGTTTTTCTGGTATCTGACACATTCCCCTCATTTTTCACTTCTATTCCATGAGTTTTATACTATAAATTTGCCTGGGTATTGGTTTAGGTACTAAATCTTCCCCCCTCACCTTCCCACACTTCCTAGTACTTCCTGAGCACTCCATGGACCTTGTAAGTGTCCCTAGAGCCCCTATTTTGTTGATTTAATCTATAACAATCATTCTATGTGACTTACGAACCTTCCATGCTGATTCCTCTTCCAGAGAGAGCTCTGGATGTTTTCAGGCTCTTCAAACCATATCACATAATGTAGTGAGCTATACATAGCTAAAGAATCATTTACCACATAAATCAATGTTTATATTGCTTTGAAATTTGTTGCTTGAGTGGAGAGCAGGAAATACAAAAATTATTTTGACAGGTAAAGTGGTGTTGCTGACTCATAACAACTTGTTTCTAGGGCTGTCCCATGCCTTCATACACTTAAAGTAACACTATGAATGCCATGTATGCCCACATACTAGCCATTTACATGCCTCTATGCTCCACAACAGAATATTCAATCAAATACTGAATAAATTATTACAACATGCCATTGAGTCTTAAATTCAATTTTAGATACACCATAAATACTCTAAAATAATATATAATAAGTTTTTGTTAGTGACCCCAAACCACCATCCTTCTGTGTTGGCCAATGTGCTTGGTGATCCAGTGAATATCACACTGTAGTTTCTACCCAGTGACTGACAACAAAACCTGTCAGAGTATGTCAGTCACTTTGGACCACTAACAAAACTTATTCTATGCTATTTTAAAGTATTTATGGTGCTGTGTGTGCCTGTATACTAGCCATGTACATGGCTCTATGCTCCACAATAGAATATTCAATCAAATAATGTATAAATTATTATTACATGCTATTGAGTCTGGAATTTGACTTTAGATGCACCATAAATACTTTCAAATAGCATAGAATAAGTTTAGTTAGTGGTCCAAAGTGACTGACATACCCTAACAGGTTTTTTGTTGTTTGTCAGTGTGACATTCACTGGATCACCAGCCACATTGGCCAACGCAGAGGGATGGCTGTTTGGGATCACTAACAAAACTTATTCTATATCATTTTAGAGTATTTATGGTGTATCTAAAACTGAATTTAAGAGTCAATAGCATGTGATAATGATTTATACAGCATTTGATTGAATATTCTATTATGGAGGATAGAGATTTGTAAATAGCTAGTATGTGGGCATATGCAGCATCCATAGTGTTACTGTAAGCTTATGAAGGCATGTGACAGCCCTGAAAACAAATGGTTATTAGTTGGTAACACCATCTTACTTGTCAAAATAAGTTTTGTATTTCTTGCTCTCCACTCAAGTGAAAAGAGTTCAGAGGCTTCATAGCACTGTATAAATATCTATTTATGCAGTAAATGACCCTATAACTGTGTAGAACTCACTACATTATTTGATACAGCTTGAAGAGCCTGAAAACCTCTAGAGCTCTCTCTAGAAGAGGAATCGGTATGGAAGGCTCATAAGTTGCATAAAATAATTAGAATAGATGAAATAAACAGAATAGATGCCTTTCAGAACACTTACAAATCCCATGGGGTGCTGAGGGAGCACCAGAAAGTGTGAGGAGGTGAGGGGAGAAGAATCAGCACCCAGACCAACACCCAGGCAAATTAGTGGCATGGAACTCATGGAATAGAAGTAAACAATGAGGGGGGAGTGTCAGACACAACCAAAGCAAAGGCTGAGAGTGGCAGAAGGCATAAATGCACCATCTGACACCTATAATATGCTTCCCCCTTAGTCACAGAGCTCCAAAGACAATATAAAACAACCAAATAAGCATTATTGACAGTTCTTTAGGTTTGAGACAGCTGAAAGTGATTCACAAAGCACTGGTGAGTTGCTGAGGGGCTGGGGGAATGATATATAGGGAGTAGTCTAGTCAGAAACCTAGGTCAAATTGAGCTTATTGATTGCTTTAGAATCATAATTATTGTTAATATGCATATAGTGGGTTAGAATAAAGGCAAGGCCTCACTGGTAAGGTGATCTGGATGGATGACCATGAGCACCAGCTGCTGCATAAGCTGTAGTGGATGTAATATTTCATAGAGTGACCAGAAAAAGACTGCCAAGCTGAGTATATTGATGGGGCAACTATCTGTGCTCTTCTGATTTTTTTTCTAATTTTTCGAGAATATTTGAGGCTTATATGTGAGCCCACTGCTATTGGCAGTGCTGTCAGGGGGTTGTATGCCAGCAAGAATTTGTTGAAATAAGTCTATGCTATTGTATGAATTTTTTTTATTTTATCTGCAATTTATTGGGCTGGAATTGCCCCAGCATTGAGCTCACTGTTGGTGACAGTGCCAGTGGTGTGGGTGCCCAATGGCACCCGTGATGGAGTCAGCCAAGTGATGAGCATGACACGTGTGAACATAGCTGACATCAGATTCATTCTACTGAGCAAACTAATATTTATATATGTTTTATTTTTATTTCTATTTGCACATAAAAGGGTTTAGAGTTGCTCGCTGTTGCAGACAGCAAGCATGTGTCAGCACTGTTGACGTTGCCGTGCCGGTAGATGCACGCGCACACACCTGTACCCAGTCACATCAGGTATCTACTCATAGACACTGGTTATGCCGTGAATAACTCCACAGAGTGGAGTTATTGCTGATTGCGACCTAAAACCCTGGTCTTACTGGGTTTCAATTGGATGCTGTACAGGTGCATCAAAATGTCTTCGGTGCCGATGAGCAAAGCCCAACTTGGTTTGGTCATCATAGACGCCCATGCTTGACATGCTTCTATATTACTGGTTATTTAGAGCAGTCTTTGCGAGCCAGTCTGTTCTCAACATGGATGGCTGGAAACTCGACCTCTCCACTCAGTGGGATGTATGTTCATAATAATCATAGACTTTATTTTTTCCTCAACACCCATAGGTGTTGGGTCCGTTTCCGATCAGTGCTAGAGAACAGCATTTTATTTCTCCTGCATTTCCTATAAACTGTCAGTATCGGATATTTTCCTGAACCTCGTTCTACTCATCAAGCTATAGTGGCATTGCCGTATCACCACGAGCCAAATCGTACTTGGCCCTCCTCGCTCGCTGATGGAGGAAGTGTAGGTTGGAAGGTATTCAATGTCACTGATAACGGACGTCTCGTAGTATCACATCCAGACATCAGGTATCTAGATTTTACGCAATGGTTGGATTCTACTAATGTGCACGAGATGGAAATCTCTTCGCGCAACAGAGGGATGGGCCGCACTGCAGCACCACAATGTCCTGCACACGACTCTACGGATCATCCCACCCGCTCAAAGCTCCCGTCTACAAGTGCCATGGCTCGCGTGCTCATTTCTACAAGCCTCGTTCTTTGCTTTGATGCCGGTGCAGCCAACAGAGCTACCATTTACACCTGAATGGAATCCTGGAGATATCTATGGCCTCCCACGACCACCTAAACAGCTCATCGAACCTCCAGCATTGTCTTTGACTGAACCAACATCATATCATCTATTTGTATCCGGGGATTACGAGGTTTCTCTGTTCTTGTGCTGTATGTTAGCCTTCAGAAGTGCTAAGCTTAATTTAGATTCGACTCTTCGGGGATCCTGAAGTCACTGGGCATCAAGCGCCTGTACTGGATATTCACGTTAACATTACTCTTGAATCCCGTCAGAGCACTGTCGTCTTAGATCCCGCTCTTCATGTTGTGTGTGATTTTGTACAAGGCTGGGCTTTCGGGAGTGCTCTGGGGATTGGTATCCGCGCGATGGAAGGACAGTGGGAGGTGCAAGATGTCGTACCAATCTTGGGTTCAGCTTCATCAGTGTGTCTTGAATTTATTTTGCGTTTAACCACAGCTGATTACGTCAAGTTTGCCCTCTCCCTGCTCGAAAAACAACGCCTAGCCCCTTCTCAAACTCGTGTTCTCCCTATAATAGTCGAACAACGACAGTCTTTTCACGAAAGCACCTTGCATCTCAGTGTCACACTACTCAACTTGCAAAATTCACGTCGGATTGTGCTCACACCCACCGTGGACATTCGGCACTTGAAAAGTTGGGATGATTTGACCAGCTACAAAGCAATTCAGGCAACTTATTTCCTCTCGCACTTTCCCACTGTATACGTCGCGATTCCTCCTGCACTACCGAATCTTGCAACTCCAAAGCCACCGATCATAGCTCTCCGTGAGAACCGTTTCATCTTCCGCCGTTACTCTGCACTAACCATTGCTGCATATAACCAGATGGCGCCGGTGTTGACATTTTAGATGATTTCTGGCCCGCATCTCTTACGCGCCAACCCCATTCGTGGATAGTGTGTCCAGCAGGTCGCACATCATGGGCAAGTTGTATCCATACCACTTTTCATCTGACATCGAGTGTTTACTGACAGTGCTATAGGGTTTTGATTGGCACGGCCCCAGCGCGGATGATGTATGGGGCTCTCTTGTTGCTCTGACGAGTCTTCTCGCAAGTAAACCTCAATGGGCAGAATGGACGCTGCGTGAAAACAGCCGGGCAGTCGTCATTGGACATTCTAATGGGGGTCAAGGGACTTGGTACTTGGCTGCTAGATATCCAGACCGAGTGCTTGCAGGTGCCGTCGATTATTCATTAATGTCTATATTTGTGTCCGACCAGTTTATCAGCCATACCAGCTGCTGCATACATAAAATCCCAGCAGTACATCCCCTGGATTTTATCTAGAGGAGCCCATTTTTTAGACCCATCCCATGGCGGGATATTGGCGGCATCCCTAGCCCAGGATGATAACGATCTATTTCTATCTAACGTAGTGAATACCAAAATCTTGGCAATTCACGGGTAAGTCGATTTACTACACTCTCCATCATAAGCGGTGACTCGCTGTTAGGGGTGATGATGAAAACGTTCCTACATGGCATTCCCGCGAATTGGTTGGCCTAGTGAGGTCTTTGCGAAACGATGCGAATATAAGGTCGTTATTCCCCTTGCCATGTGTATTCTCTTCTGAGTATATTCTCCACTCAGTTTCGCAGAGGACCCTGGCAAGCCGCATTGGTACCCAGACGTCCTCTCTTCACCTCGTGTACAATCATTTTTATCATCTGTACTCGGAGAAGATCCGGTTCCCGACAAACTTTTTACCTTGACAGTTGCGATCCCTAGTGCCTCGGGGTCATTCCATGGGTTCGCCATCCAAGACTTGAAGGTGCCAGGAAGGTTTGTCCTAGATCGCATACCAGCTTACATGGGCGGTGCTGACGCCCATTAGATTGGGCAAGATTACGGTATCTCCCAAAGATAACTTTCTGAGCATCAAGACGAGCAATGTGTACTCATTTTCATTCAATTACTCGCGTTATCCTCAACGTCCAGATATTTCAATTGATGGCATGGGTATAAAGCTTCATTCTGAAGATTCTGTACTGTGGTTTCAGTGTGCTGAAAAGACGTCTTGGACGGTATGTGACCGCTGCCTGCTGTCCAACCAGGGTTAACCAGATCCTTTTGACAATGTAATATATTTCAGTAGATTTCTTCTCCAGTCCCATCGATTCGACCCACGGGCCCCGTAACGCGAATCTTGTCCTCTGTTTCTCCTTTGAAAATTATCACCCCATCTGCTGACCGACATGCAGACTCCATCGCGCGAAGATTGGCACACGCTATGCTCTTATACCTACGTGTACGCCGGCCCTCCCTTCATATAGACTTGGCAACTTGCTCATCATATACCAAGCTCGACACTGAAATTTTCACAGATCTCGAAGTGGGGCCGGTGGATCTACAAGCGAGCGACCTCGTTGTTATAGGCTCGAATAACACGTTTGGACATTCTGTTTTGCAGTCCGGACCAGGCATCGTCAAGATATCCCCGCTTAACTTCACTGTAAACAATGAAAAGTTTTCTGATGCCTCTCGAGGTCGGAGCACAGCTAAATTGTTATGCAGTCTAAATCAATGAGCCATCTGTCTGTTCTCCAGGGATCATGTTTCTACATCCCCATCCATTTAATTCCGAGCGAATGGCTCTGTTCCTTTGCGGAAATAGTATGGACGGCTTAGAGCGAATTGCTCGTTTGCTGCTACCTATGCGCACTGGCGTCCCATTACCCGACTTTTTGATAACCGGGCAAGAAGGTGATCATATGGGCATAGGTGGGCTACACGGAGGAGGGTGAGTGTTCTCACGTAAAGGTGTGGTAGCTGATTTATGTCTCCTCAGTTTTTGGAGTCGCACTGGCGTTTGGAATGATGCCATGGCTTGGTTGACCTGACCAATAATTCTCGCTCAATCTCTTTGAGTATGAAAATGTAGAACACAGCGTGGTAATACAGTACAATTCGCCCAAGGACAGAAGGGAACAGTGCAAAGCAAACGGAAAAGCAATATAGATATGTAATCTCTATGATTGGATGTTCTTCGCCACCTGCAGAGACGATGAACAAGCTGATAGAGTGTAAACATGTGAACTCACATTTTCCATTATAAGTGTGATTTCCGGAGCGATACGAATAAAGTCGCGCGTCCAGAACTCATATTTGGGGTTGCGCAGCAACTCGATGAAAGTAACGAGAATACCCCATGGGTGTGGACGATGAACCATGACATGTTCCAACAGCGTCCGGGTCAGAATCTCCTTGAAACGCTCGTCTGTGGTTTCTGAGAAGAGATGTAGCATCAGAGAACTGAACCAATGGGTGTGCGCATTCGGATAGCGAAGGTGAAGGACCATCGCTCTGAGCAAATGATATTGACCTAATCATTTCATTAGCATGGATTTATTGGGTCATAGGAAGGGAACGTTCTAAATCATACCTTCGGGGTCTAGATTCGTTGCTAAATATGACAAAATTCCAACTCCAGGATCAGTAGGAGCAAAAGTGTGAGAGCCACTTCTTGCTTTGGCTTGTGCAACAGAGGACATCCCGACATAAACGACGACAGCGTTTATTGCTGATAGGTTATAGGAACCATTGACTGAATCTTTCGTGTCTGACAAACGAAGTCGGTCCTTCAAAGACTGAAGGTAAGATGGTGGACCACGATTGAAGATGAGAGCCTCCAGAATACTGCCAAGGTCGTTGCTTTTGAGCCCCGAAGTGATATCGAAGCGAGTGGGTGGTATCGGGCCCATTTCTGGTATAGTTTCAAGGCGCATGCTTCGCAAGTAAGGATCGGGGAGAGTAATAGTGGCTGGAAACGCGGATAGTACCAAGTTCCGAAGTTGGATGCATCGCGGTGGGATGGCGTCACAAATGGAGAAATAATACTCGCTGAGGAAATCTGGGAAGTCGTGAAGTAGCACAATTAATATACGTGTCGCGCCTTGATACATGTCGCGAACAGTATGGTGTAGCTCTCCTGCGCGCAGAAATGGGGACAAGAAGTGGAAAAGAGACAGCAGAGCTTGGTGGAAGGCGCCCCAACCCTAAGAAACTATTGTCAGTATTGAACTGGGCTCAATTGCTCACTTACGAACCTCTCTGTTGGCGGATAACAAAAGCTTTGGCATGAAGAGGCGATGTGAGATCAGTGAGATCCAAGAGAATGCAAAACCTGGGAAATGTGCAGGCTTCAGAGTATTGAACGTATCACTATTTCGAACCATTAGATCACGAGCACAATGAGTATCACGAACACAACACACCAAATTGCAACCAACAGAAGGAGGTAAGCCGAATGCAGGCTAGTCTCGACGGAGTGCAAATCATGAAGTAAACTCGAAAAGAAACGGAAAAAGGGTTTTTGTTGAAAGTCCACGCCTCGCTCTTCGTGCTGATGGACAAGCACAAGCACAACGATCGACAATATTTTGGTCAAATATCGAAACTTCTTTTGATCAGCATTGGCACCAGTGCCCACATCACCATTGTATTTGATAAGCATGACAACCAATCGAGAGAACGCGTCTATATCCTGAAAAGCGCGGGAATCATCCCCAGTAGCGAGCCGCTGGTGATAGGTCGCTACACTGGCCTCGGTACACACGCGGAAGAACAATGTCGTCAATGTGTCTTCAGCGAGAATCCCTTGACCAGTGAATTGGGGGATGAAAGCCAAGAAAGCCTTCTCGCTAGAGGCGGACTCTTGGTACATGTTGGTCCAGTGTTGGAACCAATTCACAAGCTTTAGGTGAACTTCCTCTGACTCCATTGACGAGGCAACAGGAGATTCACTTTCGTCTGATCGTCGTACTGGACGTCGGTGCCCCTGTAGATCCTCCAGGAGACGCAATGCTCTAAAATATTAAGTGTCAGACAGATCTGCAGAAGGATATAAGAACATGGAACTCACTCCTCAGTCACCCGACCCAGTTGAATGGAATGAGCCAGGGCCTCAGTAGAAAGCGCGAATTGCTGACGAGACGCCAAAGGCGGGTCACCTGAAAGACATTCGCGAATAAGAGAAGCCGCAAAATTGAGTAAGCTGGGACGTGGATCCTTGTAGATGAACTTCGAAAGCCTTTCATCCTGCTGAAATACGGAAATAAGACCGCCACGCAGTATGGCAACGGTCACAGGAACGTTGAACTTGCGCTGTCAAAAGCTCGAGTTGAATGTAATGAGACTGCAGGAAGGCTATGCTGCTTACCTCGTCCTCCGCATTGAGGAGCCAGTCAATGGCTTCTTTAGCAACTTTCGGGAAGGACTGACAGAGGTGATCAAGCACCGAAACATACATCTCTCGCACAATCTGCGACTGCGTTTTAAATAGATGTTGCACGATCTTCTGCGAGAATGAAAGGGCCTGTTCGTCGGGTGAGGGTGCTTGCCCAGCCAATAACACAACCTGTCGGCTAAACTGTCGAAGCTCATGGTTAGGAGGGAGCATTGACAGAGACTGTGCCGGCATCTGAAGGAGTATACGCTCTAGTTCGGTAATCAAACGCTGAGGCGAAAAATATTGGGCTCATGTACAGAGACGTGGCATAGAAACCTACATTGAACCTATCCATCCCTTCATTAGGAGATAAAAATGCTGGGGTAGGTTGTCCTTGATGTTCAGGCGCCGGGGACACAGACGGATATCCGGTTGGCACAAGATGGTCGCCGCGGCCGTAGGCAAGACGAGACACTGGTCTGCTGGCAACTTTGCGACGAACATCCACAGCTGGAAAAAAAAACAGGTGCATAAGACACGCCAAGCACAAACAATACGAGCGAACCAAAATCTTCGTAAACCTTTCCTTGTGGAGAATGAAGACCACCGGGTCGAATGCGCAATGGATCGGGAAGGTTGGCTGAGAAGTTGGTGTGGTGGTTCGTCGCATCCCAGAACGGCTGGCCATACCGGTGCTGTTTGGACAAGCTGTAGCCGTGGATTGTGTTGAATACGATAATAACCTACCTCTCGGTGTCGACGGCGTGCCTCAAACGCTGCGGAGAACCCCTCATCGACATCTGCCATCGCGCGATCCATGGCCGCCTTCTCGATAGCGACGCAGCACAAGTCAATGTTCTCGCCAGTGAGTAGCCCTATGACTTCCTCCGGCACCATATGCTAGTAAATTTTTAGATTGAGTACAGTACAATACGATCTGCACACACACCTCTGTGAAGCCTTGCTCGTTCAGGAAATGTCGAATATGAGTCGCAAGATTACTTTTCAGAGGCTCCTTGCATGTAACCAAGGCCAGACTCCCTGCCAATTTGCGTGCCATAAGATGTGCCGCACTACGCAACTTCTCCTCGTTAGGTTCGGAAGCAAAATCTTTGTTGACGAGTTCGCGAGTTGAAATGCCTGCGATGGTCACAGATCGTTCCACGACAGGCAGAATAATCTACACAAAGAGGTAAGTCAAGTCAAATATGCCGTGACATTTGTTGAAGCTCACCTCACGCACAGCCCGGTCTACAGCAACTTGCACAGCACGCTTGAAAGAATGATTCGTATGTAGTGGCGCTAACTTTGGGTTGATTTGAACAAGGTTCGACAGGTTCAATAGTATGGCTTCAATCTGAGCACCAACACCACGGGGAACTTCCGAGGGACTTGCACTAGTGGTGAGCGACGAGATCAGTTGCGACTCAGCGGGAACTTGAGTCGATGGATCGTATCCACCAATCGGTAGAGCGTCGATGTCACCAACGTATTCAGGAAGGGGAGGGCCTGCAAGCGTGTCCGTGATGGGGCGATTCCGCAGAACGGTGGTTGCCTCCACTTGATCCAGGTCGAGCTCCAGACTTTTACAAAGCACTTCGATCTCAAACTTGAGATTCAGCTTGAGTTCTGCAAAGTGGTAGAGTTCAGCGAGGAGACTTATCACGGCCAAGAGCCAAGGGTTTGGGGGTTTAAACACCATGGATTTTGAACAAGCCTCGAGGATTTTGCAGACAAAAGGGATTGCAACAATGAGACGATTGCTATCGTAACCTTCAAGAAGAAGATCCTTGAACGATAGATTTTTGTACATGATAGGCTTGTTCCGTGCAAGAGTGAGAGACCCAAGCCACGATCCTAAATTCTTCAAAATCGTTCTCTCCGAACTTGACTGCAGCGTCTTCTCAGAATTGAGAAGGTTGGCTGACTTGAGGTACGTCTCGTGGATGACGAGGGCAAACAGTGTCTTCCTGTCCAATGCATCCAAAAAACGCAGGTAAAGCTGGTGATTGTTCGGCTCCGTGCTTACCCGTTGGTCTACGAGGTAATTTGCAAACCATCTAGCGTACTCATCTTTGAACTGTTCTTTCATTTCCTCCGTTTTGGATTCGAAATTAGACGGCGCGAGGTTGTTAACAAGGAAAAGAATTTTGTCCGATATTTCCTCCTCAGGCTCTTCCATATCTGCACCTACCCATTCGTCTGGTCTCAATGCCGTGAAGGCATAATGCGTAGGTTCGGTGGTACCATTCATGACGCCCAGTTGCCCCTCCACAAGCGCCTCTTCTGGGTTTAGAAGTGCCCGTCGTGCACTGTCGGCTAATTCCGGACGCGCCTCAAGGAGGTGCGGAATTTGAAGCAGCTTCTCACAGAGGGGTTGCCATTCTGGTAGCCGTGATTCAAACCGTGATAGGGCCTGAACCCCAAACTTAAACAGGTTGGTTTCAGGTGGGCATTCGAGGGCATCCAGGACATAACGTATAGCAATCCCAAGGGGGATATAGTCAACGAGGCGATGCTGGATGAGGGACCCAAAGAGATATCCGGTCATAGCAAGCTCACGTGGGGGGTAGAAGGACTGGAAAAACTTGTACTCGTCGAAGAGGAAATGAAGCATGCACGAGAAAATCTCGTGGTCTCGTGAGTTCGCTGAGTCTTTGGTGCGCTGCAACATCTGGATGACTTGATCAATAGTGATATTTTCATCGTACATCTGCTTGTAGATGCCGTCAACCTCGCTCTCCACCTCGGTCGAATAGCTGACAACTGAAAACCCAGGCTCCTGATCTGTATCAGGAGAGAGATTCATGAGGCGCGGATGGATTTGGAGGCAGGCATTGCGGACTTCGAGACAATACGCAGTGTCTGCTTCGTCTAACATGGACGAGCTGACGAAAGAATGAGGTAAAGGTGAATGGCGTGGAAATCTGGCTTACCTGTTACGGAGAATTCTAAGGAATATAGCAATGGTTTGAGGGTTCAGAGCCATAGTCTTAGAGTCTTCGGGCGGGTCTGATATTCGGGCAGTCTTTTCGCTGGAGGCTTTGAGCTCCAAGAAATTGATCACGGAGCGCAGGAAATCGGCGCCATGGTTGGAAATGTTATCCGCCAACCATTTATCTAAATTGAGGTACTCCCGTCGGGACGCAAGTGCTGCTACATCGAGAGCGAACGTGAATGGACGCACATCCAACAGCGCATCCAGAATCTACAAGACATTGTAAATACCACGTAGGTAATAAATGATAAAGATGCTACCTTGAGGTCCTGTGCAACATCAAGAATTCTCGTAATATTCAACGGGCTTTCATTGTAATAATCACGGAACGAATGAGTGAGGTACGACGGCTCAATCTGCCATATACGCATAAAGACCAGCTGATGGTTTGGGTGTCCCGCTAGGAACATGCCGAGGAGCTTGGCGGCATACTCATTTTGCGTACCGTTCCACGGTTTCTGCGTGAATCTATCTTCAGCGCCCTTGTTGGCGCTTCGATCTTGGCGGTTTTTACTCACCGACACCTGTAGCAAACCCATATGTACGAGCTCGGCACTGATCTTAACGGCCTTGTCGAGCATTTCCCGTACACACATCCTAATCTCATTACTCTCCGAGTCACCAAGGGTAACTAGAACTTCAAATAACTCCAAGGAATTCCATGTATGTCCTTGGACGTTTGCCGCAAGAGCTTTAATTGTAGGACTGGCATTCGCAACGTCGTCAACGGTTACAATGCGACGCCCGGGGAGAGAGACGAAGTTGAACGTGTCAGCAGGTAGAGAAAGAAGCGCATCGAGAAGGCGAAGCTGGTAGAGTGCGTTGGACCACGTCGACCAGAACCCTGCAACAGCATGGGGGTCGGCCTCGCGAGGTGCGTTTAAAAGGATGGCAATGAGCAGCTTGAGTGTCGCAGTGTCGACACCCGACCTTTCTGGCCAATCAAATGCTTCGATCAATCTAGGCCAGTGGATAGAAACATTCTGCGGAAGCGCATGAAAAAGAAGAACAACGGCACAGAAAAGAGACTCACGAATCCACTCAACGCACGGATCAAAGCCCCAGCATCGCACAGCTGCGTACCTTCTGCTGCTAGTCTGCTCAGTGTCGATATAATCTCGACGACTTGGGCATCGGTCGGCGGGGACGACTCCGAAATGCCAAACCTCTGCAGCAGAGCGCGGACCGTCGCAGGTTCGCTCGTAATCTCTGGGCCCAGATCGCACAACGTCTGAACAAGTGAAGTGCCCGGAGGTAGACTATCATATAACTATTCAGCGTCTCCCCACAGTCGGGAATACATTAGACACACCTCAGGGTTGGGAAGATCTGTTGCAAAATGGGAGCCATTATCTCCGTCCCATATTTTGCTTGGGCAGCGACAACGAGCGCCTGGCGTTGCTGCCCATCAAGGATCGGTGCGTCCGCTGGTGGATCAGAGAGTAGATTGCTGAGGAGTTTCCCCACCTGCGCCGGACTCATATCCGCATGGTCAAACGACGGATGTTGGCACAGCGAGAGCACGGCATTCTCGAAATCCACACGAATTATCGTCGTCGCTTGGTTCGCGAGCTCCTTGCGCACGGACGCGGAGACGATGGCGCTCGCGAGCACGAGCCGCTCCAGTGGGCGTAGCCCCACACGATCGGCAAAACGAACAAGGTCAAAGTGCCGGAAGATATCACCGTCGCCCTTGTCAATCCCATCCCGGAAACGGTCCGCGAGAAATGGGTCGCGTGCGAGGCGCTGGGTTTCCTGCACCAGGAGGCGGAAAGTGAGTGAAGTTGAGGTGTCGAAGGCGGAGGGTGCAGCGGTGCTCGCCAAGCGAGCCTGCGAGTGAACGATGAGACGGCGGATGAAATGGAGATAGGTGTCCAGGCCATGCTGCTCTGAAAGCTATGGGTGCGAAAAACATGAGAACCTGCTCGACAGTGGTGAGCAGCCTACTGACCGAACGAATCTCGTGCTGGTTCCTGTCAAAGTTATCCTCTGTCAGTGTCGAAAGTAAAAACACAATCTGAGCCTTGACGATTGTGTGTATTGGGGTCTGGCTGCCGGAACTGGCAGAAGAGGGATTAGACTCCATGTTGAATTTATGGTTTTGTTGACGGAGCACAGGTGCAGTAGACCCGCCCGTCACACTTTGTTCGTTGAGGGCGGGCGAGAATAGAAGAAAGGATGTGCTGGAGCTTGCAAGCTCGCCTTTTGAACGTCAGTCGTCGTCCACGCTCGTTCAGTGCACCTGCGGGGCTTCAATTCGATCACACTCCGATCCATCACCCCAGTAAACTTGCAGTAAACAGTATATTCCTACAACAAATATACCGTAAAATCCTTTACAACATTGTCATGGCTAGTGTCCCGCACAGGGCGGCGATAATCCACAACGGTCCAAAGAAAAAAGACGAAACTGTACCTGAGGTCTTTAGGTTAGACTGGGCCACAGCAGCTGGGTAGCCACAGAGCCCTGAGCCTTGCATGTTGGACTCAGGGACGAGTACCTGCAGGAAATGAGCTGAGATTGAACCAACCATGCTTCCTCACGCACCACGGCCTGGCCACCTTTTGAATACTCCACGGACACCGTGCCATTACTGCCCACGGCCCACTGGGTGCACGACAAGATACTGAAAAAGCGATTATCAAGATATGAAACCGGCAATCTAACTTTTAATACTCACTCTATAGTTGGCGTGCTGGACGTCCACGGCGTAAACACTGCAATACTACTATTACGAGGCTGCATAGCCGAACTTATTAAAATCTACCCCACGAAGTATAATTCACACTCACAGGCGATCCGATATTAGTCATGATGCTAAGCACATTCCCCTTCAGAATGGCAATTTCATTTCCCGTCACGGCGAGTACTTCTGCCTGCGTGGTAGTCCACGTCGAGTCGGTGGCATTCACCAAAAAATTACGCAGCTGCCCAAAGGCCATATGCCTATAATCAATGCAATGTGAACGGCCGTTACTCACCTTATTCAACGTGGTCATCATCGTGTAGCTGGACGTGTTCGCGTAATTACTAGGCCAGAGTGGCTCACGGTTCCACTGCAAAAGAATGCCATGAGCATCGGTATGTTGGCACGCGAACACATGCACTTACGGGGTCAGCGTTGCCTGAAAAACGTTGTTCTTGACCTATGACCACACCATGAGCGTTCTGCCGCGTCAATGTACTGGCAGCTTAGATCCGCACCGTAATATACAATAGGAATACTAGATCACGTATTAATGACGGCTCATCAAAGCAATTGCAGTTCTACGCACCCATCCGACAGAAACGTAAACACCATGGCATTGCTGGCGAGGGGTCGGTAAATCACCACGTTTATGGAATTGTCGAAATACATACTACATGCTCTGGATATCAACAGACAGGTTTGCCCAGCGCGGTACATCCTACCATACAATTCCAATCAGTCCATATGTGTTCACTTTTATCCACACACCTGGTTCTCCAGGAAATTGCCTAGTACTGACAGATCCTATGGAATTTTTAGGAAAACGCGTGGTCTCGGACAGGAGAGTACCTGATACTGCTGTTTGGACTGCTCCATAATCTCAACGAGCCCGGTCATATTTTGGGGTCCCGGTAATCCAAATGCCTGGACTAAAGCATAGTAGATGGGATAATTGAGGACGGAGGCGAGGGCCTCAGGCCCCTGATAACCAGCCGCCTCACTGACGTCAGGGCCGAAGACTTCACCCATGCAGAAAACGCCGGCGGCGGCGCAAATGGGCGTCCAAAACGCTGCAGGCGCATGCCTTAACATGATGGTTAGATTAGCTACACTGGACTGTCGTAACAATACTTACTTGGCGGCTGTATAATAATCAGTGGGCGTTATAGCCAGAGAGTACGGCGAACTTGCCGTCAATCCTAAGGCCATCAATGGAGAATTCCTGGATGAAACCAGTGATCCAATTCTGATAGGCTTGGCTAACGGAGGGATTCTCGGAGTTCACATCAGGTAAGGGAACGACGGTATCACCGAGCCAGCAATCCATCTCGCTGGTCCTGTTGCCCCATGATATAGGACAATACGGGTGGTACTGTGAAGAGTCCTGGGGTGGGGTTGGTGTGGTTCGTGGACGGGGGAGATACAACGAACCTTGAAGAAATAGTCGGAGTAATCTGGAGTAGTGGAGGTGGCCATGACATTATTGAGCACAAGATCGACCATAAGATACATGTCACGGCGGTGAAGCTCTGCGGAGAGGGCTTTGAGGTCATCCGGAGTGCCGAAATGCGGGTTAAGCTGAGAGACATCAGTGACCCAATAGCCGGTATATGCGTCACCATAGGAAGTTCGAGGGCCCTCCCAGTTTTTGTTCACCGGGGAAATCCAAACTGAGACGCAGGAGATTTAGTACGAGAAGAATGTTGGTGAAAATGGAGGAGGACCTGCTGTGAAACCAGCATTCTGGATATAGTCGAGATTCTCCCGAATGGAGTTCCAGGTTCCCCCACACCAGGTTTGGTCACCTGGATTGCAGTTTGACAAGGAGACATTCGATTCCAACGCATAGCGATCGGTGAAGAGTCTGCACGAAAGTGAGGAGACAGACTCGGGTGAAAAATTGAATTGGAACTTGCTGATAAATGGAACGACTTCTCCATTGCTCTGGAGTAGCAGCCTGTGCGAGGGGGGAGAGGTGAGTGAGCAGGGAAAGGAGGAGGAGAAGGGATAGCATAGAGGGTATAGGGAAACGAGTGGAGTGAAAGGTAGCAACGGAAGAAAAGGAGCGACGGGGCTGAGGAAAGCCACTGGGAGCGCAGAGCGCAGAATATGGAGTGCTAGGAAGAGAGCCAGCTACCGAGGCGACATACCGGAACACCAGCTGCAGACTCCTTTATTAGACGCCGGGACTAGACGATCTATGGCAAGATGAACAAAATGTCCAGAATTCCTGCAGAAGCCCTGGAATGTCTTCGCATGCCTCCTGGAGTCTTCGATTCCCTGAAAATACAGCAACGCCAACGCCAACGACGCCAACACGTCAGGTCAGCGTGTGCCAACAGCTCAGCATGGACCAAATCAGCACAAGATCAAGTTGATTCCACATCAGAAGTCGTCCACATGATCTCGTCACGGTCACACACCTGTGTCACAACGTGATGTCACAGGTGCTGCACCATGGCTCCACAATCGTCCACACTCTCCCTCCGAGGATGGCAGACTGCTGCATGGATGCTTGTGGCGAGTCTGCAATATGGATGGTACCCTATTTACCTCAGTTATTCTTTCAATACCGCTCACATTGCTCCAGGCATATTTCCGCTTTGAACCAGATCCAAGCCGTCCTCACATGTCGCCCCCCGCTTAAGGCGTCCCTCTCCTCCCTCCTACCATCATGCATTCCAATGAATGACTTTGCTTTTTCTGTCGTGACCTCTTCTTTCACCGGTCAATATATCTTATTCCTTTAACTCGTTCTGTCTGACCCCTGACCGCCAGTCGGTGGTCTCGTGGGCAGCATTGCTGCCGACCGCTCAATGGACTACCTCGGTCGCAAGGTATCCATTCGTATCAACAGCATCCTTATCCTTCTAGGTTCAGCTCTCATGGCTCTTTCCGCCTCTGTACCTGTGTTGGTCATCGGCAGGTCAGTTCGTTGTTTGTTCGAATATCGACAACCCAACAACGTACGTGAACCACCACAGGTTTCTCACAGGCGCGGCCTCAGGCCTTGGTATCTGTGTGGTTCCTGCCTACCTCTCGGAGATTTCTCCCCCTGCCATTAAAGGCAGCGTTGGTTCGTCTCTCTCACATTCCGGAATGATTTGCTCACCCATATCTTCAGGTGTCCTCAACCAGCTCGCGATCGTGATAGGCATTCTTCTTACCCAAGTTCTTGGAATTGGCCTCGCAGCTCCCACTTTATGGCGCTTCGTCCTTCTCATCTCCGGCGCTCTCTCCCTTGCACAGCTCCTCCTCAGCTTCCTCGCTATAGACTCTCCAGTATGGCTCTCAGATAAATCCCGCCTCCCTGAAGCAAAGGCTGCCGCCGCTCTCTTATGGGGTGATCAGACGCTAGTACCCACTTCCAGAAGTACGGCCCACGTCCTAGCTCCCTTTTCCACCGTCTCATTTTCTTCATCTACAGCTTCTGAAGACACGCTCCGCGAGGAGGAAGGACTTCTCTCTCATCAACACACAGACGATCCCGATGGCAGGCCACCCATAGCCTCGCGTGAATCGCCAACATTCCGTCAACTCATCAAACCTCCCCTCCTTCGACCCCTCCTCATCGTATGCTTCGGCATGGTAGCCCAGCAGCTCTCAGGTGCGCACGCTCTCTATACCTTGTTGCTTTCGTTGACTCGTACCTGAGCCAGGTATTAACGCCGTGATATACTACAGCAACGACATTCTTTCACGCGTCCTCCCTGAAGCGGCTGCATATGTCTCCTTGGGAGTGACGGTTATCAACGTCTTCATGACATTCTTGCCCATCTACCTCATTGAGGTAGTATCTCCCCCTTGCGTCACGTTTAGCTTCTAATCACATATACAGCGTCTCGGCCGCCGCACACTGATAACAATGTCCACGGTCGGCGCCATCCTCTCCCTCCTCGGTCTGGGATACGGTCTCAATGACGGTCGCGTCATCCTCGCCAGCGTCGCAGTTCTGACTTTTGTCGCGTACGTTTACAACCCCTCACAAGTTGATTTCACTCATTCACACGCTTTCCTCAACACCAGATCTTTCGCTATAGGACTCGGCCCAGTTCCTTTTGTCATCATCTCTGAGGTTACCCCATTCCACGTGCGTCCATTCCAACTTCACTTTCATGAGTACACTATTCACTCTTACAAAAATAGGCTGTATCCTCAATCGCATCCATTGCCTTATCCCTAAACTGTACGCTTCCTTCCCCTAGGTGTTATCTGATCTGACGCTCCCTTGAAGGGATTGCCAATTTTGTTGTCGGCATCGGGTTCCTCCCGTTACGTAACCTTCTCTCAGGAGGGGATATCAACCGTCAAGGCGGCGTGTTCTACGTCTTTGCGGCGATTCTCCTCGCCGTGTACTTGGCATGGTCGAAGGCGTACAAGGGCTAATCAAGCCATGATATGGTGCTAGGCGATGGCTCGATTTACTTATTATCCGACAATACAATATCCTTTATTCGGACAACGGTACGGTATCCGTGATTATTGAGTCGCATACACTGTTATGAATACCTTCTGCGTGCAATGAATTTTAATATTTACTTACGCCTAAACTGATTCATCAGCTGAGCTCCACGCTCCAACTAAAACTTTGAACACCGCAACATCTAGCCTAAACCGGCGCAAATTGACTTTCCATGTGTAACCATTCCCGGAGCGTATATACTATCCAAGATTCAGATAATGAGGTCTCAGACCCCCCATGGCAAGTATTTCCGTCTTCAAACTTTCCCGCAAAGGCTGGCAGTCTGCTGCTTGGACGCTCTTTGCCAGTGTCCAATACGGATGGTACACTTCATCGTTCCTTTTCACCCCACAAGCGTCTGAAATAGTCTTTACAGGCACATATCTTCTCTTAACCAAATCCAGCAGGCTCTCTCATGTCCACCAGGCCCAGAGCTAGCACCCTTTCAGTCCGGCTTCATTACATCTTGTATCCCAATGAACGAATTCACTTTCTCCATCGTGACCTCTGCATTCACAGGTTACTAATTCCAATTTCTCTTCCTCATTTTCACTCACCCGATGCCCAGTTGGAGGACTTTTCGGCAATTTGGCCGGACATCATATCCTAGATCGAGTCGGCCATAAAGTGTCGATTTGCATCCATGCCCTAATAATCTGCTTTGGTTCAGCTCTCATGACCGTCTCTTCCTCTGTCTCACTCTTGGTCATTAGCAGGTATGTGCGAGCATGAAGAGACCGTACTCTCTCTTGTATCATTCATTCATTTTAACACTTACGGTTAGAATATTGATCGGTGCAGGCTCAGGTGTAGGCCTCCACGTCGTGCCATCGTACCTGTCCGATATATCTCACCCCCAGGCCAAAGGCAACGTAGGTTAGTCTTTTTTTTCTTTCTTTTTTGTTGCATTCTCGATTCATACCAATGTTATATTTATCCTACCTGCATTCCAGGCGCATTCTCACAGCTCGGAATGGTCTTGGGCACATTCCTCACTCAAGCCTGCGGCTTAGCCTTCGCTTCTCCTAAAATGTGGCGGGTCATCCCTCTCATTGGCTTTGCGTCCTCTCTTGCCCACTTCCTTCTAAGCTTTCTCGCAATCGACTCTCCTGTCTGGCTATCCCGCAAGCTCTATCACATTGATGCGCAATCGACGGCTGCCCTGCTTTGGGGACATGGATCTCACCTAACTACTACTGTACTAAGTGTGCCCACTATGTTAACTTCAGGAGTACGTGACTTATCTCAGCAAATAAGATGCTCAACGCGAAAGAGAGCCTCTTCTCAGTCAAAACGCGAAGATTGAATGGCCCTCACCTCCCAAGTTCGGCGAACTTTTCAAGCCGCCCCTGGGCCTCCCACTGGCCGGTGCTTGCCTCAGCATGATAGCTCAACAATGGTCTGGTATAATAGTCTATTCCACCTGTGAATTACCGGGACTTACACCTGCATATACAAGGGATCAATGCAATTCTCTCGTACAGTAATAACATCTTTTCAAAGGTCGTTCCTGGGGGGGCGCCATATCTCTCTCTCTCGATGACTGCCCTCAATGCTCTTATGAGCATTCCTCCTATTTATCTCGTGGGGGTGAGCCCTCACTAGAGGTCATGAACCCCCGCTCTCTGAGAAAGGCTGACGCTCCTCCAGCTTGTCGGTCATCGAGCCCTCGTCAATATTTCAACATTCGGAGCAGCGCTCTCTCTTGTGGGCGTGGGATATGGCCTCAACAACAATCACGTTGTAATCACCTGTGTTGCCGCGTTCACCTTCGTCGCGTAAGTGTCCGGGTTCTCATCATATATACCTCTGGACGAAACGAGTTCTAATGTGTCTGTCGTTAGATCGTTCGGACTGGGACTAGGTCCTGTTCCGTTCGCCATCATCACCGCTGTGTCTCCATCCAACGTGCGCTCCCATAAAATCTCACAGTTCTTCCGATATTGACAGCATTTCTTACATAGGCCACATCCTCTTTTTCGAACATTGCTCACTCTCTACACTGTAAGCTCAGTTCGCTTCTTTCGCTATCATCATCTCCATGATCTGAGGTGCAGGGCTCTCAAACTTCTCTGTGAGTATCGGGTTCCACCCGCTTCGCAAGCTACTTGCCAAGGCGGATGCTCGCCACGACGGCCGCATATTTTACCTCTTCGCAGCCGTGCTTGTTGTCACGCATTTAGCTTGGACCTGGACTCGCAAGGGGCGGTGACTGTAAAATGACTCATGACTCTACAAGCTCTCTAGATGTTTGCTATTCGCTCGCTCTTCTTGAGTGTTGTCGAACTGACCATAATACAGTACTTTTACCGTCACCTGTTTGTCCGTATATACCTAAGCAGTCGGTCCCTATTTACGCGGGGAAAGAGTGAGGATTCGGGAAAGCTACACAAATTTAGACGATTTCGGATACGAGGAGCTCGAGCTATTCAAGTTGAAATCAACGATCAGCTGGACTGTAAACCCATGGTGTATTACACAGACATTTCAGCGACAAATTCTTCATGATCATAAGCATAATATATGTGGTTCATGTCGAACAAGCGCCCAATAGTTGCTGCAGTGTGCGTTGCACAACGCCTTCCGACCACTCCTAATCCAAAGCTCAGCTGCCCGCTATAAATCGTGTACACTATACTGTACAGTCTTGCGCGCGCATTGCTCGCATGGCTACCCCATTTGGTGCAGCCCCTCTGCTCATCGACGGCAGCGTCCTCGAAGGCGGTGGGCAGCTCGTCCGCAACGCAATCGCATTCTCCGCCCTTCTCTCGCAGCCCATCTCAATATCTAACATTCGCAACAACAGAAAACCGCCAGGCTTGAAACCACAGCATGTCGCAGGTGTAGTGCTCTGAGCTGACAGGCATACATTTCGGTCGACCTAACCGGGCTCCTTCTCTAGGTATCAAACTAGCCGCGAGTATCTGTAATGCTAGAGTTATGGGTGTCGAAAATGGCTCGCGGCAACTATATTTTCACCCCGGACGTCCGAATGCAGGAAATTATCTCGCAGATCCTGGCACAGCTGGCTCCACGACACTCCTTTTGCAAGTATCTCTTCCTTGCCTCCTTTTCTCGTCGTTCTCACCTTCGGCGTCATCTACACCCCCCAAATCTATCCTTACTCTCCGCGGGGGCACCAACGCAACTGCAGCCCCACAAATCGACTATATCACACAGATATTCCTTCCCTTCTTCCGCAAGCACTTTCAGCTCAATCCAGTACTTGAAATCAAGCGACGTGGCTATTACCCTCGCGGCGGCGGCGAAATACATTTCGCTATGCCCCATGCACAGGGTCCTCTCTCCGCTTTCAACCTCACCTCTCGCGGTGCCATCACAGCCATAAAAGGTAGAGCTTATGTTGCTGGAACCCTACCACAGCGCATAGCCCACAAGATGGCAGACGCAGCGACCGCGCGACTCGTCGCATCCGGCTTCGATCCTGCTGTCGTAGACATCCAGGCTATACGCGAAAGTGACCAAGAAGCCATCGGAAGTGGATCTGGCGCTATACTCTGGGCGGAGACTGACGAAGGCTGCATTATTGGCGGTAGCGCCGTCGGCTCTAAGGGCACTGACGCGGGTAAGACAGGCGAACAAGCCGCGGATGAGCTGGCCCGGAACTTGGAACATGGAGGCTGTGTGGACGAGTACTTGCAGGTTAGTAATCTTGATGTGTTCACTTGTACGGCCGCTGATGTCGTTTAGCAGGATCAAATTATCATCTTTATGGCCCTAGCCAAAGGAACGTCCTCAGTAACGACCGGCCCTCTGACACTGCATACTAAGTGCGTTCGCCTTTCTGATATATATGAGCAAAAATAATTCAAGTTTCTTTCAGGACCGCAATATGGCTCGCCGAGAAGCTTACAAGTGCAAGGTTCACGATAGAGGAAGAGGTTGGATCATCACGAACATTACTTAGCTGTGAAGGCATCGGCCTTGAAGCCCCCATCGTATTACAAAAAACTGATATTACAATAAATTAATACTCAAAACTCCAAATCCAAATAATCTACTACAGAGCTCAACCCTACCGTGCTACGCCCGGTTGATTCCAAGATAGTAGATTCATGTCACCCAGTCGTCTGCGCAGTGTTAGAGGCACATTTCATTAGGTATGGGGTGTTAGCGTACCTCGGTTTAATTAGATGCCGTGCAGTTCCAACGATCGCAAGCAGAACAAATAATGCGGAAGCACCTACATAGGCCCAGCCAAGGAATGCATTCTTACCACCGCTCCATGAAACTGTGGATATGACCAGCGATTTCGTACCCCCAAACTCAGAGACCGGGAAGTCTGAGTCGAATTCATGGCTTAAACACAGTAATCACCATAAGCTCAACCAGAAGACTCACTGAGTTCGATGCTAATGTTATACTTCCCCTT
Source organism: Ramaria rubella (assembly GCA_015039355.1). Taxonomy (NCBI): domain Eukaryota; kingdom Fungi; phylum Basidiomycota; class Agaricomycetes; order Gomphales; family Gomphaceae; genus Ramaria; species Ramaria rubella. The sequence continues at coordinate 44,734 of MU134308.1, forward strand.
GGACATATCCTGGGTGTCATTTCTACCCCACAGCTTGCTGAACGTCGGCAATCCAGCGGTACGCATCCAATTCTGGAAGTGTTCGTCGGCACGCAGATCGGGCGGTGGGGTGTCATTGGTGTAGCCATTCGGGAAGCGTACCATCCAGTTGGGAGGTGGAACGATGTCTGACAAATCGTAGCCAGGCTTTGAAACATATTTCTTCGCTTCGCCAGGCCATGCAATCCCAGTCGAAGAAAAGTTATACGTAGTGCTAGAACCTCCCCCAGCTGGGTTGAGGTTGATAGGATTTTGGATTGAGTCTAGCGAAGAGTTAGTAAATTGCCCTTATTAAACTGAGCCCCAAACCCACCGTTGAATTGAGAGTTTGCAATGAGCCCGCATGGATAAATTGCCTTTCCATTCAGCGTATCTAGCGGTTTGCATGAGCCACCATTAAGTGTGGAGGTGGAGACGGCCTGGCCCTTCAATTGATTCGTATCCAAGCTCTGAACATATCGCCGGTGGTTTTGGAAGAAGTTGGTTAGCTTATAGTATATGAAAACTGGTTTTTGAAAGTCTGCAGGGAGATCGAATTGAATGGTGCAAAGTTTCGTTGCATTGTCATATGTCCAGAGCGGGGTCCCGGTGGGTTGCCCGGAGTCCGACGAACGTAAGTCGAAGCTGGGATTGGGAAGATCTGAGAAGGTGGAACCTTGGTTCTCACAGCCGGTATAAGGGAGGGTTATTTGGCTGACCTGCATGCGATCGTCAGTGCCCCGCCCACATTGTCGTCGCAGACCTACTTTACCGCTGCCCCAGATGAGAACGCCGCCTATTGGGGCAAAAAGAATGCCAATGATGAAAAGAATAGGAAGGACTGTCTTGGGTGTTAGGATAGGCTGCCAGGCCTTCAGTCGTTGTTGTTTGAACGCAGTATCTGTGCCCTACATTAGATACAGCTACGTGTGAGCTCCCAGACCAACAACATACTAGCTGGTTTCTTCCAACCACTCTTCTCTTTCTTGCCATCTGAGCTGTTGTCTATATCGCCATTGGACTCTTCTCGTGAAGTCTTGCGTCTGTTGAAGATGGCCATGACGGTTAAGTCTGCGCAGTGACTATTGAATCAGTGTGACAAGCGCTCAAGCGCCCGACCGATGCCGCGTGCGGAGCGGTGCGAATGGCAATGCTCTCAATAATATATTTCCAGAGGTCTGTAATACAAGAGCAGAACTAACAAACAAAAAATAAAGTAGTAGAACAACAAAGTCCGCTTCATGGTTCAAGATGCCTGGGTCGAATCATATCCAATCTCGAAATCACCTCACCCATAGATGGCCGCGCTCCAGGGAGGGTTGACCAACAGTCCTCGCATAGTGCCCACAATTCGTCCGTCAGAACGGGTGCGCGCGCATTGTCAGGCCGCAGAGGCTTCGTTCCGGATGGGATGAGATGGTATAAAGCTGGGGAATTTCCCAATTCTTGGAAAGGCGCGTAACCGGATGCGATTTCCTTCATGTACGCTTTAGTTGAATCGTAGAGCCATGTATCATCACTCACCAGTACAGTCATTCCATATGACCAGACATCGCTACTCGGGCGCGGGATGGAATTCATATCAAAGAGTTCAGGAGATTTCCAGCGCATGGATAAATATTGCCTTGACACAGCCGTCGCCCCAGAGTTTTGAATCACTCTAGCACCTCCAAAACCAGCCAGAAGTGGGACCCCATGGTCCGAAACTAGAACGTTCGACTATGGTGTCGTATTAGCCTGCAAGTACCAACGCTGTAACTATTCTCTTACCGCTCGAAGATTACCATGAGTGATTTGTTTCGTATGCAAATATGAGAGTCCTTGAGCAATTCCAAGGAGCTTGTGTTTCGGGATAAGTTATTCCTGCTATATTGAAGCGTTTTGTCACTCACATGCTCATAACGATCGGCTTCGGGGCGCGCTTCGAGGTACGATAGCACGGTGCCGTTCTGCATCCAAGGAGAGATTAGGGCTGGCAGATCTGTGTTCATGGAAACACAAGTTGAGAAGCCGAGGCATTCCAAGATGTTAGGATGATTGAATGATGTCCATGCCAGGCACTCCCGCTGAATCTGCTGATAAATTTGTGAGCAACATACTGATACAAGAGCGAGGTGGATACCCACCTCCGTAATGATCGCAGTTCCCGTGCTATTTGGCCTGAGAGTTTTGACAGCAATTTTCCTTGCTCCAAGCATTCCTTCCCATACATCAGCATAATAACCCCCAGCGATAGGGAGTCCATGACGGATATTGACCTGGCCGTCTAGGCATCGTTCTGAAATGTCGTCCTGGACAGACGTGGTGGTATCAATTGATTGAATGGATATAGATGGCTCAGAGACGGTGGCCAAGGTTGGCTTTCTGCGAGGAGTCTTGTTAGGCATCAACATGAAGGTTTTCATTTTTTGCAAGGCAAACAGAGAACGGATGGCAATCGGTTTCCTGCGCGCCGGCCCCAACGTTCGGTTTTCCGGTCGATTATAGAAAGAGTGGTCCACAACGAGTGAGTCGAACTCAGGCTGGTCTCCGACGGGTGAGTCGAGTTCAGACCGGTCTACAACGGGTGAGTCGAGCTCAGACTCAACGAAGGTCCTAATATCTAGATCGTCTTTGACATGATCCATTTGCGTCTCTTGATAGCTTAGCATGTGATGGACCTCTTCTTGAATCTCACGATAGAGTTTGAAATCGACCACATCTTTAAGACCATCTTGGGACTTGAAAGTGCTACGCGAGTCATGCATCGACCTGATACCATGCAGATGTGCACCTGCATTGCGTTGCATAAGAGAAAGCAGAACCTATTGAGGAGCATGCACCACTCACGCAACCATGGCACGCAGGTTTTTTGGGATGCACGCAAAACATTGTAATAACCCTGGTATTCATGTTCTTGCGAGACGAAATCCGCAGCATTGGCAATAGCTTTCACTGAAGCCGCCGTTCTCAAACCAGATGTTCTCCAGCGGATGTTTTTCGGCAAGGGAGAAAGACCATTGAAGACAGCACAAGTTGATGATAAGTTACCCAACTTCCGACATTCCTGGCATACTATATTTAATAATAAATTGTTGATGAGAAGACCACCAACCTCGGCAACACAGAGGAAATACTTCATTCTCTCTGTTCGGTCCGATAGCCTGTCAGGGCGAAGTACAGATTTGTTTATCCAAGAGGAAATTTTATCATGTTCTTTTAAGAATGATGAGAGCGCGTTAGGGCTCTTATATTTGAGCCAGTCGACGCAATCCGAAGGTATTATTCGTCGATAACGTTCGCTCTCAAGCATCGTAAGAGCGACAGCAACACCACGAGGTGCTAAATTTATACGAGACGGTGAGGGCAGTAGTACCATAGTCGACTTTGGCGATCCGAACAAAGCCACCTGCAGTGCGTTTGAAATTCACTCGTTCATAACAAGAGTTCTTGAATCACCTTGTCGATTTTCTCTAATAACTTCCGAGCCAAAGCGACGAGTGTAGGTGCTGCCCCCCGATCTTCTAAAGCGTTTGCAAAGGCCCGTACTGATTGAAGCACCGGTGAATCTCTCCATCCCATACGATGATGATGTAACCATGATTCCAGGGCACCCAAAACGCTATCAGGACAGATGAGACGCATCCAAGAGACACAGTAGTAGCATGGCCTTACGAGTATCGTACGCTTGCACGCTGCTCCGATGTATAAGGAAAATTTGAAACACCATCGAACCATCCAATAATGAGCCCAATTACATCCTCCGTGTTGGCAAACGCTTGATACGATGCAAGAAATGTTTCTTGGAACTGAAGGTCTTTGTAATAATCTACAAAATATATTATCAGCGATGGGAAACAAGACTATGACGTGCGCGGACCACCAGAATCGAAAACTAATCGCTCTATGAGACCCGTCAAGGTTGCAGCTTCAATTACTCCGTCGTGCCCATATTTGACATATCTCGAACGGCGGATATTGTATACAGGTGAATGTGCCAAGAGGGCACCACTGAAACTCTCACCATCAGTCTCATCCTTGGCTTCTCCTATAACATTTAGTCGAGAATGCATCGGGTCATGCGTCGCAGAATTTTTAAGACTGGCAGAAAGGTTCTGCAGCGTGTCGACGATATCTGATGGGCCTTTACTAGGCTTTTCAAGGCAAGGAGCCGTAGCGAAGCTCTTCGTCTTGTTGTGGGAGTTGAGGCGAGAGTTTGCCGCAGATACAACCGATCCTGCACTGGTCGGTCTCGTTGTCATGGACAAGGCTGAGAGGGTTTGGGAAAATATAGTACTTGGACTGCCAGAAGCCCTGGTACTTGGGCTGTCAGAAGCCCTGGTACTAGATATAGTTTGGGCTGGGGTATTGAGAGCACTGGGAGAAACGTGAGGAACCAACGTCGGAAGTAATAAATCTTCATGAGGACTGTTGATAACGTCGACAGTTTCAAAGTTGCGGGGTGGGCTATGAAATGTAGCTAATTCTTAAAATATCAGTCGTCAACCTGTGTATATGCTCTGAGTTCTCACCCGGAGATCGTGACGAGGGAAAATAAGCCGATCGCTCGTTTAAGAGAACTTTCAAGTATGCAATGATGTCCCGCATAAAGGGTCTTGCATACGGATCTTGTGACCAGCATTGTTGCAGAAGGTCCCACACTCCGTCGGATAACCCACGTTGTGCGATATCAGTCGGCGGTCGTGCAGGGAGGATACCGTTGACGAGGCTGGTGAGGATTACGACCGTCGATTTTAGATCATAAAAAGGAGGTCGGTCGGTGAAAATTTCGAGGCCTAACATGCCATAGCTCCATACGTCTGTGGCTGCGTTGGGTTTCACGTCCTTCAGTCCAATCAACTCCGGTTTTATAAGCTCTGGAGCGAACCATCGGATGCTTCCTACATTGTCATTGGTTATTGGCGGCTGCTTATTTCCCTGTAGAGCAGTCGCTGAGTGACAGCAAACAGACCAGGGGAAGAGTTTTATTGACCAGTATGTCAGACAGCCCAAAATATGTGATACATGGAACCCCATCGCTTGAAACCATTATATTTGCCTGAAGGAGCTCAATGAAAGGCTTTGAGGCAGATTCAGGTATGCTCACCCCTCGCAAGTCGCCATGTACAACACCATGCCTAATCCAAACAGGTATTAACTTAGTATGAACACATGGGGGATCAATATGACCACTTACTTGTGAAGGAACTCTACGCCATGTGCTATTTCGTTCAGCTGACAATGATAATAGTAAGCAGAAGGCAAAAACGAAGGCCAGTAGAAAATAGTGTACAATCTTCAGACGATCCAAGTCAGGTTCACGTGCTAGATAGGTTAAAACGTCCCGATCCATCCATTTTGAAATCTAGAAGGTACGTCAGAATCAAGGAGCATCTGAGAGCATGATGCGTACGAACGAACCATGTAAATTTGGTTGTCTAACATTGCAATACCATAAAACCTGACAATATCTAGTTCCATGTCAAAATATTTCGATATCTGATATATACACATATATACTTCGATGTCGCAATCGTCGCCAGACATCGAGTCGTTGAACCAGAAGCTGCGGAAACAGTGAGATGAGTAGACGTAGGGGTTTAGGGACCAAACCTGGTGGATCAGGCTGCCCCAACCAGCCCCTTGAGTACGTGTTCTTGTCAAAGCAACATCTTCTTCGCTTAGCCATTTTCCTAGCTTACTATCAATCAGGCTGCATGTCGGGCCAGATCTTCCAACATACCTAAATAAATATCGCCACACTCTCCCAAGTCAACTGAGAACTGCTTTGCAATTCTCACTTCGCCAGTCACTGTCACTTCATAAGCACAAAGACCGTACAAAGAAATCAACGCTCACGGTCAGCTATCGGTGGAAGTAGTCCTGTTTGTCGGTGGATAGTGAGAAGGCGCGCTTCCAATATTTGTCTTTCATTAGATCGTGTGACAGTCGCATGAATAGCCTCTTGTAGACCAAGCATGTGGTCCATAACAATCCTCTCGGGTTGATGAGCGATGTATGAGGTGTCACTTGTGCTGTTGAGCAATTCCTGGAGAGTTTCTATTATGCGGGCACGAGTCTTTCCTGTCATACCATCTATCGTTTGCTGCTTGCGCAGAGTGTTCATTGTAGAGAATATCTTCCGAAAAAAAATGAAAGTAAAAGTAAGCGAATGTCACAAAGGGTCGGGGTATGACTGTACATCAAACCAGGTGGCGAAGTGAACAAGGTCCCGATTTAGGGATGCTAACCCTTGTCGTATTTCGGATAGAAGAATAAGAGCCTTTGCCCTGGTCCAAGTTGACCATAAGTGTATTCTTTTCGATACGTCCCCTATGACACTGAGAATAGTAATTAACCAAAAGTGGTGCTCCTTAGAACTTATGACGTACAGCTTTGCCTCACTAAGGGCCATTGCGAAGTTTGCCTCTCCCATGCTTCCACAAATGGACCGAAGTGCTAATAAAAGCTCGACGCAGCGACTGAGTAGCTGAATGCATGCTGGCTAAGTTAAATGAGTAACAGCATAGTATTTTTTCGGTGTGAACCAACTTTGTAAACTTTTATGATGTGAGATAATTGGTAGCACTTTAATACTATGAACAAATTTGAGGTCTGGAGAAAGGCTATAAGAAAAATCACGCACGAGCTCTAGCTGGAGATCTAAACTCCTCGAATGAGGCTAGATCGGTTAAATCTTGCAAAAATTCAGAAGATGATGGGTCAGCATAGGCGGTTCTGTCCGTTTTTACTGGTCTAGAAGCCTTCCTATGTTTGATGACTGCACGTGATATTGGAACCTGCGCCGAAATAAGGGTGAGTTACACTGGTTACTAAAGCATTGAAATGCTGACTGGGTATCTTTCTTCACTCGGGTATCTTGTTTTGCTTGAGGCCGCGTCCACATCAGAGGTACAAGCCACTAAGGCATCTAGCAATCGCGTGAGCTCTGTCCGCATCGTGCTCAGCTGTGCCTGTGACATGTAGGTGCCCAATGCCGACCAAGAAGAAATATGCTCTCTAAGTGTGTTCAGAGCCCTGTGAGATATCCTAGTTAATACAACAATCGTGCCCTGGCATGTGGCACAGACCTTATCTTCTTCTCGCGTTGCATTGTGGTTCCATGAGCGATCCCTCCCTTGACATCAATTAATTCCAATGTCCGGATCACTGTCAGTAGCTTGGTTAAACGATTCATAGGTAGAAATGCAGTTTACCCTACATCGATCTATAGCAGGCCCCAGCTCGGGATAAACAGCAAGAATCGCCAAATCTTCAAGGCCGGCTCTTGCAACGTAGAGCGATAAATCCACTTGAGACCGAAGTAGGATTTGGTCGTCTAATGGCAGCTTGAGCCTAGCAACTGAACAACCCCGTCATGAAACGCTTAAATCGAGGAATTATCCGTGGATTCGCACCACCATCAGGATCAATATCAACACAAGGAGCGACCCTCTCCACCATTGATTCCATTTCCCCAGTGGCTCTGAAAGAGCATGGTGTTGTTACCTCTTGCGATATGCGTGGAACAGGACTGTGGTATCTACACCTGTCGACATTGAAAAGTGACTGCATATCCATGTCATGCAGAACTACGACATCGGCTTGGGAGTTCTGTAGAAGTTATCTTCAACTAGTTCCCAAAACCCTCCATCAACCACAACACTCACTGCAAATATGTAATCAAAAAGAGGCTCTAGTGGATCTCGAAACTAACGACATCTGAGTTCCCGTCGTCCACATCACATGAAGATTGTTACTTACTTGAGGCAGATCCGAGACGGCCACAAATTCATCTTCTTTCGAATGGCAGGTCGTGAACATACCATTGACTCGATCGAGCTCGGGCGTCGATTCGTCACGGCGATGACCTGACCCCAGATCGTGTGGACCTGCTCCACCCTTTATGACAACAGGGAAAAGCTTTGCACGTTTCCGAATTTGAATGCGCCGGAGGAAAAGACACTGATTATATCCAGCAGGTGCCGCGTTCGTGTTTGCCTCTCCCCCAGGAGAGCTTGGTTCTGAAATTGTTGATGTTAAATCCCCAGCTTTGGTTGAAGGCGGGATTCGTATTTGTGGGCCACAATTATGGTGTACTGACGTATTTGCTTGCCATGAACCCCAGACAGCAATAGAAGCTGAAGCCACTGCTGTCACTCCCGCCTGAAATTCTATCCCGACGACACGTTCGGTATTGGAAAATGCCGCCATTGCGTATTCCGAAGTGACATCATACCCTGTGATGAGCATCAAATCTTCAAGACCAATACCGCGATCATCCTCGCTTGCAAATTCAAGCCATGATTCTGCATGTTCCAGCATGTATTTTTCCATGCGTGCAATTCTAACGACATCCTCACGATAGGTCTTGTGATTTGTCAGTAAGATGGCACCCGTCGAGGCAGAAGATTCAAATTTAATACTGCCTCCTGCTGCGATCCATGAGCTACATATAATAAGTCTGTCAGAATACGACGCAAAAGAACGAGTGGTCTAGTCAACTGACGGGGTGGCTGAAATATCTATCCCAGCCCCTTTAGCATTAATGTTTTGCGTATGCAAAGCGCGCGGGACCCGTGGTTGTCTCCAAATAGTCGTCGAACTTCTTCCTAAATCCAGTGGGATAAAATCTCGGGGCACGCCGTCCTTGTTCGCTGCATGGTCTGCCGATAGTGCGGCATTGAATAAACGATGGAAACAGCCCTGTCGTACATAACCAACATCTGCAATATTGACTTTATCATATTCTTGAGGCGCGGGTTCCCTGTTAAATCAAAAGGAATTTCAGCGTAAGGTTGAAGAACCTTTGGCATGTGGTGCCTGTTCTGACCATAAAGGAAGCCCGTGGCCTAAGGTATATAGTTGACTGGTGAGACAAGGGGTGAAACAGGTCAGAAGCAGGTTAAGAGAAGTAGAAGCAAAACTAACTCTGCGTAGATCTGGTAGTCTGCCTGTAATTGTAGCGAATCTTTTGGCATGGCTCAGCCTTACTAAATTGAGGAATAAGATTGTTCTTGAAACATTGGAAGTAAAGGTATGGTATCTACTCACCTCGAAAAGCTTATGTTAAAAAGACTAAGGACTGTTTCTCGGACGAAGAAGGCTGAGGGAAACAGGTTATAGTGCTTCGCAGGAAGATAATTCCTGTCTTCTCACTCAGGTCACAATACCGCATCCATAGAGATGTACACAGGAGTCTCCGATTTGCTGTGTTGATAGCGCGAGTGCCAAGATGTTCAAAGTGACAGGCTTCATATCAGTTGTTCTTTACACTGCATGGTAGCTGAGCGCCAGATGGCACAGAGAGCCTGAAGTTTGAACCATCGAACAAAACAATTATTACATCTACATTTTCACGCGTTTCATATCGTTACTAGCAGCAATTCATACAACTCGACACAGACCTTACTGTAAAGTGCCTTAGAGCATGGTGCCCAGGTACAGGAACCAACCCATACTTCATGCAGTGCTAGACTTCGCCACCAAGTAAATTCAAAGACTGCGCCATTGTATACAGCAATAGAAGCCTGGCTTTCAAGTGAGGTGAGTTAACTGCTTACTCTGGAACTTTTGGACGGAAGTGCGAATCATAACAGCATTACGTCATCATATCTCTGGAGTACCGTGATGATTGTAATCGGTTGCTATTCCAGACAGCTTGCCAACTCGGGCCCCCTTCCGGAAGGTACCAATGAATTAATATGAAAGCCCATAGTGATACAGAGTCATGAAGTCATGGAATGCGTGATATGGTACGTGCCACAGAATATAAATCAAGTCCTGGGTATAAGAAACGTAGGCAACATGAATGAAAGCTTCCTTTTAGCGGCGCTAAAATCAATGTCAGAATGCATTTCAAGACATGTATTGGCGTAACTCACCAACCCAGGAACAAACTAAAGTAGTAGTCAGAAACATGTACCTAGTTAACAGCGGAGAGGTCGTATACTCACCGTTCGCCTCTGCTGCAAAAGCCACGCAGTGGGCTCTGGTCGCTGTTGCACACCCCCTAGATGAGCCCGCGCCGTCTGGAGGCCAGCGTTGTGAATGGCGCCGAGTAAGATCTGTTGTTCTTTTCGATATCGTTGGTGAGCCTCCTGTAACAGGCGCTGCATTTCATGTTTCAATATTGTCCGATGCACAAAACCTGATGTGCCAACCTTTAATCGGGTTATTTCTTCATCTAAAATCTTGATTTGTGAGCGGTAACTCTCTTCAGCTTCTTCGAAGGTAGACTGGTGACATTTGCCAAAACATTCAGTCAGGTGTAACGAAAGCAGGACCAGTACTGACAGGAAGATTTGATCTTGTTGCCTCTTCTCGCTCTCGGAAGAGTTTGTCTTGATTCTTGATAAACTAGACAGCAGAATACTCCTTAGTGCACTTGCCTCATGTCATTCAAATGACATACCGCGCGGGCTTTAAGGAGTTGCTCTTTGGTGGTTCGCTGCTCCTCCTCCAGTCGCACAATCTTCTCATGCATATGGAGCATCCTCGCTTTGTCTTCCTCTGGAAGATCCCGACCGTTAATTGATGCGCGAAGGTCACTTTTTAAAGTGAAAGAAGTCAGCACGATGTCGATTAACGGTCCTTCGCTAAGCAGAGAACTTACCCATAGTCTCGCTCGCGCTCTAACATTCGTTCTCGTTGACCAATACCTTCACTTTGAAGATTGACCTTCTCCATGAGTAAAGCATTCACTTGTTCGAGCTGCATCTTATTTTTGTCAGAAAGGTCGCGAATTTGTTTGCGCAACTTCTCCATGTCTGATTCAAGGCCGAGTTTATCTTCATTGACGGATTCTCGCAGCGTAGCGAGAATCTCTAGCTGATCCTTGTTTACAAGGTTGACTGCACAAGATAGAGATGAGGCAAGTTAACAACAGCTAGATAACAATTAGCACGTACGGTCAGATTTGGCGATGGTAAGCTCTTTGCTCTGGCCTTCGAACTTCACTTCCAGTTCCGTATGCTCTTTTTTCAACGCGTCCAGCGCCTCGACTGTTTCGTTTAGCCGTTGGCGCAAGGCAATTGCAGCCTCGGCCCTGTGAATTATTTAGTACATCATGATTGTGTGTTAAGTTGCGTGCAGTTAACTGACCCATCGCCTAGTGTTTTACCTTCTCGGATCTCTTCCAGATCGCTCTGAAGCACAAGCTTTTCTCGGTGAGCGGCGAGGTAGTCCGCTTCGTATCTCGCCTTCATCCTATTCGCGTCTTCTAACAAATTTTCGAGGACGAGGACCCGGCTTAAATCAGCTTGATTTGTCCTAGCTGCCTCCAGATCTCGCTTCAGTTGGCGTACTTGCAGTTTCAGGTCAGTTGTCGTGGTTCCTGTTATAGCGTCGTCCAATTCGCCGCCAAGTCCTTGTCCGTCAGCCGGATCATCATCCCCACCCAGTTCGCCTAGTAGTTCCCCTTCGGTCATGTGTGTGTGGTCCATAGTCTCTCCGGCTACAGCCATGGATGATGTCGACTTGGCTCTCGGCCGTCGGGTCGACATCAATTCGAGTTCGCGGACTCGTTCCTGATAGAGCTCCAGAGCTTCGGAGTCTTTAGCACGCTCTTCGGCTGCAATTCTTAGTCTGGTACGAGCCTGATCAAGTTCAAACTTAAGGGAATCCATCTCTTTTGCGCGGGTAGAACCTTTCGTTTCCAGGTCGGCAATCTGTGTCTTGTAGGATTCCATAAGAGGTCGGAAGGCGGCCACCTTTCTGTACTCCTCTTCCAGAGACGCGTTCTTATCCACGAGAGAGGCGTTTTGCTCTTCGAGGGCCTATAGAAATCGTTCGCTTCGCTAGACAGAAAAGGGGCTATCGTACGTACTTTGATATTTCGTCGGAGGTCTGCGCTTTCTTCGAGCTTCTTCTTGTATTTCTCCATGACATTCTCTGTCTTTTGAAGCTTATCCGCGGCATGGCGATACCTATCATAATTCTTAAGTAACTTAAATGAACAAAGTCGCAACCTGCTCACTCATCGACTTGGTCTTTAAGTCGAGCCGCCTGATCGGCCTTGATCTGGAGCTCATCGACCTGAAACCATAAAAACGGGATGGTACGCGGAAGCAAAGTTCGGCACATACCTTTCGTGTGAGGTCAGTCACAAGGCCGGTGTGTTTGTCTAATTCGGCTTCAGTCATACCCAGGTTCTCCTCACTCTTCTGGCTAACGAGCCAATTTTAGAAACCAGTAAGAGGCTGTTGCGTAATGCTTACAGTTCTACCCGTAGGCGATCAATTTCAGCACGCATAAGCACATCCGCTTTATCATGTCGATGATCGTCCATATTTCGTCGGAAATCCCGTAAGCGAGACATGGCGTCCTCTTTCTCAGAGACAGCATCGTCATACGATGTCTGCAACGCCCGATGGTCATCGAGGAGCTGTTGGTATACCTTCTCCAGGGTCTCCTTCTCAGTTAGCACACGGCTTCGCTCAGATTGGATTTGGTAGTAGTGGTCGTCACTGAATTATAGTATTATGGTCAGGATACGCGGAGTCAAGGTTGTAGCGTAACTCACTCGGTCATGCTGTAATCACCAGTGTGCCGGTCTCCTGTAGCGCCATTGAATTTTGTCATCACCTGCGAGTCTCAGAGCATCAGAGATGTCTCTACGCATACATGTACAGATCTCACTTGTTCAATAGCTCTCATGAGGATATGTTGTTTTGCCTCGCTCAACTGCTGAATCCGCTCTATAACGTCCTTGTTCTTCTCGCTTTGCACGGCAATGGCAATGGTAAGCTGACACAGTATTAGTGTTGCATGCTCGTCCTGGTCTTTCGCCACAGCCTGCAAGTCTGGGACGTCAAGGGAGCTGGTTGGTTGATGTAGAACATCTGCGAAATATTGAGTTATAAGACGATAGAGCCGTTTGAGAGCGCCGAATCGTAGGACCCAGTTGTCTGACAGCTGAGCCGGGGGCCTAGTTGGTTGGCGAAAGTAAACTTCGTCACTATCAGGGTGTGAGCCCAATCCAAATGAGAAGAATGCCATTCAGAAAACGTTGACATACACTAGGGAAAGAACGTCAAATAGCGCTGCACCGTCACTGAGATCCGCAATTGTAGTGACTGGCCTGGATAGCTTGAAGGTTGCAAAAAAATCGAAGAACGCGTCGGCCTCCTTGCGTTGAGACTCCCCCATCTTGGGCTGCACGTACAACGTCTCCTTATGAGGTCCAGACGTACTGGTATCCCTGAGGCTTGCGTCCGCGTTGCCGGTGACGACCTGTCACGCCGAAGTAACACGTCACGTATCATCACGACCGACAAGCCATATACATATGTATGTAGGGAAATTTTTAGGATTGCGTTCCGTCATTTTACTTTAACAGAGCTCGAAGTCACGCTTCACCAAGAAATTATCGATGAGAAATATTGTTGGTCATTATTGGAATGTACACTGAAAACATGGAACCATGCCATAGGTCAAATCGTAGTAGTCAATCTAAATAATACTGTGTCTACGCAGTATGCAGTGATGTCGCACGGGCGGTCAATCCACTGCGGCGTCCATACACAAATATTTTCGTGGGTCCACTCTATGCGAGCATATAGATCGCAGCGACAAGACCAGCCGACAATGAGCCAGCACCGACAAGAAGGCGCTCAGCACCACTAGGTTGCGATGTGGTGGGCGCTGGAGCAATCGAAGTGCTTGCAGGGGCAGCAGCAGTGGCTCCAGCACCAGTGAGGACCTGAGCTGTGACGGTTTGCTGCGGGTATTTTTAGCATGGTAAAAGGCTTTCACACACTAACGTAACTTACAGCAGCCTCATTGTTACCAATGGAGGAAGCAGCCGCAACAAAGGCCTCAATGCTGTTGGGACCAGGCTGAATGTTGATACCGCTAAAAATCACATTAGGCCCCGAAGAGAAAAAGAAAGAAAAAAAACAGTTACTAACCCAACCATGCCCATTCCACAGTGCTTTACCGGGTTGGTTTGCTATAAAACAGTTAGCAACTGCAGTACCGAGTGGATGAACATTGAATTACTTGACAGAAGAACCAGATAGCTAAATAATACGTGAGGTTCGTCGCACGACTAAGCTGTTGGTACTGCGAACTCACGTGCAGAAGCATTAGTGATGGTAATGGTAAATTCCCAGCCATTCGGCTGAAGAGCACTGTTGAATCCACCATCAAGAGGTGTGCAGGGCGCAGCGAACGAACTCTGAGTGACAGAGTGCTCGAATCCTCCGGACCTGATACAGCACAATCAGTGATAACTTGGCCGAAAGAAAAAGGTAAGACAAACGTTGGGAACAAGAACGTGATTGTGTCATTGACTGCCGCCGTGAGGTTGTTAGGAGAGAAAGCAAAAGCAAGGTTGGGGGAAACAGTGACCTTGAAGATGAAGATGGGTATATTGTAGAAACCGTCTGAAAACAAAGACTCACAAATTGTTGGCCTGGAGCAGCGCTTGGGGTGGGCGCTGGCGCCGAAGAGGAGGACGAAGTCGTGGCGGGACCTGGCGCAGGGCCGTAAACCTGAGCAGCGACGAGGGCGGGGACAGCGAGGGCAGCGAAAATGAACTTCATGGCTGAGGCCTGAGGAAGAAGAGTCAAGTGGGGTAGGGCGAGTGAGAGAGCTGACCTCGAAGCGTGGGGAGGCCAAGGATTGCGGTGGGAAGGATTTATATGCAGCGAAATGAGCGCGGTTGTTGTTGGGGCATGGCGCGACAGACAGAATACAAATTACCAAAGCAGGGTCAAAGTTCCCATCAGGTGGTCCGCCGCAGCCCAGCACTGGGACCGTGCGTATGTCGGCAAGCAGGCCGTTTGAACTCCCACGACGTAAACCAGCGTAAACCAGCAAAAGTCGAAAAAAAGGCCTAAACCACGAGCAGCCAAGGCGACTTTGGGGTCAGCAGAAGATGGTGGAACGGCCGAAAGCCGATTCGGAAACTAAGGCGTGCAATCCATTTATGGAGGCTGCTGCGGCGAAGCCACTGAACAAAGTTCCGGTTTAGCCCTATCCGACGAGAAATTTTGTTTCACGATGTCAGCCTTTGCCAGCGCCTGTGAACGGCTGTGAACCCAATCAGAGTCGGACCTCACGGAAGTTGCAAATCACGTGCACTGACGCCTCTCTGCTGCGCATCACATTCACTTGTCAGTCCGCCGCACACAATCGCAGATTGACTCGAAGACGTACCGGTGCCATGAGCTGGGAGTCCGTCCGAAATCTCCTATCCTCCATCAAGGAGCCATCACAACATCTGCGCAGCACTGCTGGGGTCATTACTACTGGATTGATTGGCGACCAACCGTCACTCGCAGGCCTATCGAACTGTCATTCCGCATATTCTAATTGGAAGCATATTGTGGAAGTTTTCCGAGCCATCTTTTGCATGTACTCATGCTATACCTTCAGCTTTTGCATCACGTAGCGGAGCGGTGATGACGGACTGCGGGAAGAATGATCGACAGGGTTCTTTCCCATGACTAAGCCGGACATGTCTACCCGAAGGTTAAATTCTTCTTGGCCCACCTGTGACCGACTGTGACCTGTGGGACTGTGGAGCCACAGCGTAGCTATGAATAGAATTTCAGCGAATTTTACATACTTTATGACACCATTTTTTACCTACTTACACCATCATCACGCCTTCACGTTGACCAGCGTCCACTGAGTGACTACCTGAGGAAACATTGCGAGTTTATCGGATTTTGTCAACTATACTCATCCAGGATAGTCTTTTTAAGCCCATGAGTGAGTCGAGCAAACTTCCCTGATTTGCAACCTGACTGGTATAGAGGAACCTAGCGAATTTTGGGATCATCATCTTGAGAGGTCCTCTCACTGCAGTTCCGTCTCCCCTTATGAGTTCCCCAAAGGCTTTCCATTATCCTAGGAGAATTCCCTAGAGATGGAATCCGGAAGGTTACCGGTTACCTCGCAGCAACGCAGCCGCTCCCCTTTCACAACTTGGAGCAGTGTTTGTCCAGCGAAGATCTTCAGCTGTCAGCTCGCAACTTATGCCTTCATGTCGACATTATCCTATTATGCGAAGAAGTCGTATTCAAAGGCATAATTCTATCGTGCTGAAGGAACTTTTGCGGGATCAAAAGCATCCTCAAACAGGACCCAGGCTGTTAACATTACGTAAGGTTGGGTGGAGGCTGTGTCACTGTTGGAGGACAGGGCCCTGGGCCTGATATGCATTTCGTCCTTCAGGCCACTGCCTGTAGTTCGCTATCTACAACTAATACTTTTTGTCAAAATAACAGTATTTTAACCCGAATTTATTTGTTCATAACGTTATCTGGATGGAAGCATTGGAAGGTCTCCACGATCTTGCAGGTCTTGCCGGAATCCCAGGGCTTGAACCTGCCGTAAGAACGTGTGCGTATCATCTATCTATTTCCCTGCGTTATTGCTAAGCTGAAGGCTTCTTTCTTCGCGTCAGTGTTTGGATTTTATGCTGCCGTGGAGAACATCAAAGTTTATAACGTCAGCCCTTAGGAGTATCCCTCTGTAGAGACTGTTGACACAGTCTACTCTAGGAACAGTGCTTGAAGCTACGTAATCAATGTGTGGATCTCTTGCTCGTTCTCCGAGACAATGGCAGGAGCATGGTTGGTACAGACTACATGAAGGCTGTAGATGAGGTTGAGATGTAAGTTTGGGTGGCATATGACTACAATTATGGCTGAATGCTCTCTTACGCTGCAGAACAATAGAGCGTGTTTCAAGGAAGGCCCGTACTTGGTCAAGCTGGAACAAATTTAAGGCCTTGGTGCATCAATCCGAGATAAGACAAGGGGTTGACGACTTATCCAAGGACCTCGCTCATTGCGCCACACGCTTTAATGTATGTCCTACCTTTTGTTGTATAGTTTTCGTCCTCAATCTTTCCCTTAAGATAATGTCACACATGGAGATCTTACATAGGCAGAGCGAATTACGCATGGATTTGGGTGGCACCAACGCTGAGATTCAGGAAAAGCTGCAACGACTGCTTGACAGCACA
This sequence comes from Ramaria rubella, assembly GCA_015039355.1. Taxonomy (NCBI): domain Eukaryota; kingdom Fungi; phylum Basidiomycota; class Agaricomycetes; order Gomphales; family Gomphaceae; genus Ramaria; species Ramaria rubella. Next base: position 61,712 of record MU134308.1, read on the forward strand.
CAAGACATCCATACAATCCTTACGCAGCCTGAAGGCAAGATCTCTGATCATATGCTAAACATCCAGGAGGCCATATATGCGGACGTAGCGGAACCCGATCAACGCAATGAACTACAGGAGCGTTTACTCCGAATACATCGTCATACTGAACTGTTGCCGCCAATGATTGATCGTATGGCCTTCCATTTTAAGACGGTGCTTGACTGACGTGACGAATCAGTCACCGGTGAAGTACGGCGAATTGGAGATAATCCTGTCAATATTTCTGGTGGTTTCAGCGACGTTTATTTAGGTGAGATGGAGAGGCCCCACCGTTCAACTCGTGCTTAGTTCTGGTGTTAGGAGAATGGCTCGGTAATGAGAAAGTTGCTCTCAAACTCACCCGTGGGATCAATCAGACAACAAGAGCTCAAAAAGTATACACCTTAGAACAAGCGTAACCTCGATGCTGATACTACTTTAAGCGTTTTATCAATGAAGTGGCTATTTGGCGACAATTACAACATAAGAGTATGCTACCTAATGCTCGACAACTACCCATCTTGATTTCTTGCTTTGATTGACAGATGTTGCTAGACTGTATGGCGTGGCAACATTGGGAAACTACATCTATACGGTCAGCAGTTGCATTGCACCGCGCCTTGGATCGACATGCCTAATTCAATATTAGGTCTCACCATGGATGGAGCATCGTGATGCTCTAAATTATGTTTGTACTAATCCTAACGCAGATCGCTTAAAAATTGTAAGTCATATATCGTGAGCCTCACGGAAAACATCTTTATCATGTACATTTTTCAAGTTATGCGAGGTTGCTACTGGGCTTGAGTTCCTGCATAAGTAAGCCAGGTTTCTAACTTCACCCGTTTTCTTCATTTTTGACCCTTGACAGGCATGGGGTCGTACATGGGGATCTCCGTGGGGTAAGTACACACATTAGGTTTCCTGCCACCAAGGTTCTTATCGCGCACACACTAGGCCAATATTTTGATATCCGATGCCCAGATTGCTTGTATAACAGACTTTGGTTTATCTGTCATACTAGAAGAGGTCTTATACGCTGTCCATACGCTTTGCACAACCCCTAACCTATGCTTCACAGACGGATGTGCACTCATCAGCGACTGCCGACAACCATGGCAATAGTCGTTGGATGGCTCCGGAACTCATCAACCCAGAGCTCATAGGTTTGCAAGTCGTGAAGCCGAACACGACCACAGATGTGTGGAGCTACGGCATGCTCTGCCTTGAGATTCTTACCGGTCTCCCCCCATTTCATCACCGAACAAGGGCTCCAGCTGTAATATCAGATCTCATAAATGGTATGCGCCCAACACGTCCTCCGGTGGAGGTTACCCGTCGGGGATTATCAGACGCATTATGGGACCTCATGCAACAATGCTGGCACCAAACTCCACGCCTTAGACCTTCAATGACTGATATTCCCCCTCTGATCAGACAGACTTCTCAAATTTCGCATCAGCCTCCCAGCCCGCGTGAGCTTACTGTCGCAACTCTGTGTCTTGAGCAATGTCTGATACGTGTTAGTAGCAATACAAACATCTGACACACATTCTAGTGGTAACTCCAGCATTGGTAACGGATTGTCCTGGAAGGCGAGAGCGCGACCGATTCCTGCATCAGATGTTCCGAGACTCTCCCACACCCCCTCTTCCTCCATAGATATCGATGCTATGGACTCCTCAACAAGCAGCTCCTCTTCCCCGCGTCAATCTAACGGTCGTCCCGACGCGTCCGGCTCTAATAACTTGTTCAACACCAGTCCACGTGTTGTCCGTATGCCGCTTCCGGCGTCTCGCTCACCTCCCACTCACGGCAACAATGGGATAACTTCTGCTCATCCTACTAACCTTAAGCTACCAGCTACGACTGTTGCAGCGGAAACTGGTTTTCATCTGCCCAAGAAGGCATCCCTTACTGATGCCGCTCTGCAGGGCATGCATTCTGCGCCTAAGCGACCAAGAACGGCCGGTGCAGCAGAAAGCAGCCCTCGTCTACCTCCCCTAGGTGAATTACATGACAGACTTAGCGATAATAACTTCGGCGACATTACAATTTACAAGCGAATGGAAGTTTCGCAACCCGATGATGGGACCGTTGTCGAGCTTTCAACTAAGGAAGCATCGCGCGCCAACCCGTTGCCTACGTCATCCATTGCTCGAGCTGATGCCGTCCCACCTCGACCTGTGCTCGCCTTCGCCTCATCAGACGACGATGTTCATTCTTTGGCAGATTCATCGCCCTCGGCGTCTACACAGCTCCCTAGTAGCCAAGGCAAGGAGGTGTATATCGAATACAACAAAGATGGCCTTGTTGTAGCGGCTACGTTAACAAGCCTAGTAGATCGCTTGATCTGTGAGTCATCAGGTTTGTCAGGTTTTTAATGCACCATTCGTGGACAGCTCCTAACCCCTCATTCAGACACTGAAGATTTCAGAAAGGTCATGCATTTCAGGGAGGTTTTTCTTGTGTGCTATCGAGCATTCACAGATGCCGAAGAAGTCTTCAATCTGCTACTGGAACGATTCGAGACCGTGTCGTCACCTTCTCATACCGCGAAGCAACGGGCTAGTATACGATACTCGTGAGCGCAAATTTTATTCGAATTCGTTCCAATATCTGAATAAATCTATACCAGTGTGCTCACTGTTTTGGATCTATGGCTACGCGGATACCATGTACAAGCTACGGATAAGCCATTGCTCGAACGAATGCGTGCTTTTACAATTTCCATTCAAAGCTCTGGCCCAGCACCCACTATCGTTGCTTCTGCACAAAAATTGGCCGATCTTATAGATTCGACAGTATGTCTAACTCATGCATCATGCAAATATGTTCTGATTCCCTGTAGATCGCCTCGCTAACGCTATTCCCTATCTCGCCATCAACGCCCATGTCACCTACTTCCAGTTTCCGACCTCCCAGCTCCCTTGATATATCCCCTCACAATTTCGCTCGGGCTCTGACAATGCTTGAAGCTGAACGTTATTGCAAGATCATACCGTCAGACTTCATAGGCTGGCTCAAAGGCACACAGTGCATAAATGGTATTTCGACCTTTATCACTGAGAACAACAGGCTCTCGTACTGGGTCCAAAAGTCTATCCTCAAGCCCGACGAACAACTACAAAGATCAGAAAACCTCAGATTTTTCTTGTGCGTTGCAGAGGTGAGCTCACTTTATTAGCTTCTCCTTAGTCACGTCAGTCTCACTCAGTGGCAATGTGAAGGAGTGCCGGAAACTGCGTAACTTTTCCTCAAGTTGTGCTATCTACGCAGGCCTTGCATCGACATCTATAACCAGTCTTAAACGCACTTCTATGCTTGACAAGTCGAGTGCTAAAATCTGCACTGGGATGGAGAAACTCTTGTCGCAGGATAAAAATTTCCAAGTTTATCGGAAAGCGTTGAACGCATCCACAGACCCCTGTCTCCCATGGTTACGCGAGTACCTTGTTACTATGTATGACTTGGCGGAATCTCTGATGTCATTGGTAGGTGTACATTTACACGACGTCAAAGTCCTACACGGCTCGCACAGTACAAGAATCAACCAAGGCGGGCACACAAATGTAATCTACTTCAGGCTATACCACCTTATCCACGATCAGATCCGCCAAATCCTCCTCTATCAAGATTCCCCGTTGAAGCCCTTAGATGATAGCCCCCAATCCCGCGATATTCAGGCATACGTGGAAAGCCAGTTTCACGCGGTTAAAGTAAATAACAACCTCCACGATTACCTCCAACGCAGAGCGGCAAAATTGGCTCGCGAAGAGCTCGAGGATTTTACGTCTCACAGGCAAGAGCTCATGACGGCGGGTTTTATTCGATCTACCTGAGGTATTGCATACTTGCGCAAGGCTTAGGAGATATCTGTACCCCTAACGCATGGGCTAAGGATACCCGTTGTATTCTGTTATTGCTAATTTGTTCACATCTTACATCTTTCTTTCAGAGGTACCAATATCACAGCACACTTCACTTCATTCAAACTGGCGCAATTGTTTTCACAAGTTGTATACCCTAAATATGTATTTTAGAACAGGCTTCACCATTACTACCCATGTATAACATCATATTTGTCGCGTAGTACATCACCGTATCCGTTGCAGCCATTTGATATCCCGGGCCCCGGACATTTTCAACGCTTTTCAAACTGGTCACCACCGCTCACACTGAGATGCATTCTATTTCCATCAGACATCAGGTAAGTACAGGATCTCCATAAATAGGGGATTAGGAAATAGCTATACGATTATGGAATAGCTACCGTACGTATTGATGCAAAAGAGGTTCCGAACGTGCAGATGTAATGGGGATAAGTGTCGCGGTGTGTAAGGTAATGTCCGCGAGATGGTCGTGTCGCGGTGTCGCGTGGCCAAGGTGTGATGGACGGCAAGGTATAGCAATACAGAAAAACAGACAGGGTGGCGCAAGCGGAGGATGCAAGACAAAACAAAGTATCACAGAGCACGAACAAGCAAAAAAGGAGGGATGGGTTAAAATGAAGGATGCCTCACTGCGGTGAGAAGCTCCAGATCTTCACATCGCCGTCGTCACTCCCCGACACGATCTTGTCATCCCCGAGAGAAAGACACGTAACGGCTCCCCGGTGCCCAACTAATGTGGCCATACATCGACCCTCCTCCCTCACCCACACCTACAGGAAAAGCCCACTTATCAGTATCACCAACACACCCCAAAGGAATCCCACATACCTTGATAGTACGGTCGTGACTACCACTCACCATACGCAATTTATCACACGCGATCGCCCATACACCCTCAATATGCCCAAATAGAGTCTTGGTAGATTTCCCTGTCTCCACGTCCCACACTTTTATCGTGTTATCGAGACTCCCCGACACAAGGACAGGAATCGGGCCCTTTTTACGTCCGGGACTCGTTGACCGTGAGCGGTCCTTACCCTTGCGCTTCTGCCGTTGCTCTGGGTCAGGATGTGTAAAAGCATGTGTTGAAGCTGCGCCGTCTGAAGCGGAGCGGTAGGCATACGGGTCGAAACCCGGCGGTGCGGCGAACTCGGGCGCGTCGAAGCCAGGGTGGTCCGTGGGCAGCAGCGTAGGGACACTTACGGACGCAGGTGCCCAGCCTGGCAAACCAGACGGCAGTGTCGATCGCGGATCACCATACGGAGCGCGGTGGGCAAGCCGCTCGGTCGAGTTAGAGTCTTCCTTGTCCTCGGGCGCAGGTGCGAGCAGTTCGTTCTCGTCTGCGTCCGGGTCGAGTGTGACGAGGCGGATGGACTGTACTTGACCGACGTGGCCGGTGAATTGGCGGATGCATGCGCGAAGGTTCAGGTCCCAGAGTTTGATGACACCATCGTCTGAGGCGGAAAAGAGCATCTTTCCCGGGTCGATATCGCTGGCGGGGACATCGTTAGGCGTAGGCTCTGTGTCGGGTCGGTCCCAAAGTGCAACGGAGTTGACCCAGTCGCGGTGTCCGCGGAGAGTAAAACACTCGCCTGTACGGAAGTTCCACACTTTGACAGTCGTGTCAACGCTTCCGCTGGCGAGGACATTCGCATCAAAATGAAGGCACACGACACCTTCTGTGTGGCCTTCGAGCGTGCGGATGCACTTGCCGTTGCGCCAGTTCCAGACACGTAAAGTACGGTCCATGGAGCCGGTAATAAGCTTCGCTTCGTCAAACTGTAATGCACGCACGGCACGCGTATGACCGCGCATACAGCGTACTTCTGAACCTGTCTCCATGTTCCAAACGCGGGCAGTACGGTCATAAGAGCCAGTGATAAGAATAGGAAATGCGGGGTGGGGAAGTGTTTCTGAGAACTGCATGCACATGACGCCATCGGTGTGACCTTGGAGGGTCCGTACGGAACACCGACCACGACGCCAGTTACGTTCGATCGTGAGACGTTCACAATAGACGTCTTTCCAAGGCCGTGTCATTGTTGTTTCTGGGCTGAGAATTTGCGGCGATCGACCTTCATCCTCCGACAATTTGGACATGGGACATGTTGTGGGGACTCGAATGGTAAGGATGGGATCAGCATTCTCCGACTTGTGCCGTTTTCGCGGCAGGGGGTCGGGATCTAGATCGGATAGGTCCAGATCTCGCTTGGATGGAACTGAGGGTAGCGATGACGAAGGTCGTGCTGGAGAAGGGGGTAAGCGAGAACGGACGGCACGTCTTTTCTTCTCTAGTAACGGTAGACCCCAGCCGCACTTTGAACACTTTTTGTCGATGTGTTGTTCGCATATATTCTTCCACAGGATGTCGTCATCGGCGAGGCTCCGCCAATGCTTCGAAACCTGGGCAGCGCGACCGAGGGAAATGGCGTCGAGGGACTGGAGGACCTTGAGTGCGACCTCGCGGGGGAAAACGTGGAAGGGATCCAGACGGATAAGATGAGAGAGTTGTTCGGTGAGGAGGGAAAGCTGCGAAAAGCAGCACATGGTGAGGATTCCGTGGAGGATGAGTGCACGACGCGGGTGCGTAGAGGAGCTGAAATTGGACCAGATCATGTTCACAGTCTCACGCTCCTTGAGTGGTAGGGCATCGAGTGACTATATGTAATGAATACGACTATATGCGTGGTCATACTAACAAACGTACCTGCTGCAGTTTCTGGCTCGTTCCCTCGTCGGCCATGCGCTGGTGTCGCACGCACAGCTTACGAGCAGGTTGTGTAAGAGCTGCTGTCTCACTTGTTTTCGCAGGGAGACCGGCGGCGCCGTTCTTGACCTCATCGTGTGACGGCACATCGAAAGCTGGGAGCGGGACAGGTGGCGGCGACGGCGAAGGAGTAGGGTGGACGGCGGCGAGGGTATCGCGATGACGAGCGTCCTCGACGGACATGACAGTGAGGAGAGAGGAAGAGGAACGGGAGAGCGGGGAACCAACGCCGGCGACAACGGCAGGCTATATGGCCTAGTCGGGATATGGCGTGCGTCTCGCGAGCTTGTACGTCTTTCGCGTTCATTAGGTAATCAGGTCCACACACACCCAGACTATGACATGATGTATTGTGTTCCACACAAGTATTGCAAGCAAAAATGAGAGGGAACCAGACGGAAACAGCGGCTGCAGAGTCATCACAACAGGAGAACAAGACAAATCATCACATCTTCTCAATCCAACGTGATCCGCAGCTGCTCAAGCGGTATCGGCACAAACGACTCTAGTCGGATCCCCCGCGACTCCAGCTCCGGCTCGCAATGTGGAGGTACCAGTTGGCGCATCAGTTCTGGGCGGATCGACAGCTCTGCAACTCTCCGTCAGCAACCCATTGAGACAGCAAAACGAGACAGCACAAAGAGCGCACCCTCTCGCGTAAAGTCGAATAATGGCGGAAAGTCCTTCCCGTTCGGCATCCTCTGACTCTCTACACGCAGCTCATCAAAGAACGGGTGGCACATAGCCTCAATTGCGCTCAAACGCGACTCGGGCGTGTACTCTAGCAGCTTCGCTACCAGGTCCACCGCCTCAGATGGCGTGCGAGGACGGAATACCTGTGCAAGTCGTCAGCATAAGAAACCTGCTGTAGGAGGATGATGGTTACCTTCGAGAATGGGTGTGGCTTGATCTGAGGGAATCTGTGATCTTGGTAATTCGGGTTCATGGTCTTGATCTGCTCGCGCGATGGTGTGCCGAGTACTTTGATAATTTCAACCAACTGATCGATCCCGCTCTCCCCCGGGAACAGCGGTTGCCCCAGCATCAGCTCCGCCATCACACACCCAGTTGACCAGATGTCTGTGCGCGCGCCACCCATCAGTCGATGTCCAAGGGACCACGCGTTGGGAGTACCTACCAATGTTGGTTGTGTAGTTGGTCGCCCCAAAAATGAGCTCCGGTGCACGGTAGTACCTAGAACAGATGTAGGAAACGTTCGGCTCCCCTGCGACAAGAATCTTGGCGCTGCCAAAGTCGCACAGCTTGAGCACGCCTGTCGCAGGGTTTAGGAGAAGGTTTTGCGGCTTGATGTCGCGGTGGCAGATGCCAACCGAGTGGATGTACGCGAGGGAGCGCAAGACTTGGTACATGTATAGTTTAATCTGTAACATGGGCATGGGTTGCTTGAGTTTGACGTAGTGTCGGCTCGCGCGATACACGGTGTCGGGCACATATTCGAGTACAAGATTCAAGTACACCTCGTCCTTCTGCTGTAGTCGCGCTGTAAGCGGGGCGATCGAAAAAAAAAAGGGGGAGAAGTAAGCCTGCCTTGCTCTCCCCGTTCGAGTAGAAGAACGCCTTTAGGTCTACAACATTGGGATGGGAGACGAGTCGCATGATTTGAAGTTCACGATTCTGCGAGCAGACATGAGCAGATGCACCGCCTCATCGAAATGTGCCACACGCATCCTACCTTAAATCTCTTGTCTTGCAACACCTTCTTGATGGCGATGTCTTCTTCCCCCTTTGGCGCAGCAACGACCTTGGCCTGGAAGACGACACCAAAGGAGCCGTTACCGATGACTTTGCAATTGGTATACGAGAGATCCTTTTGTTCGCCAGACTTGCCATCCGAGGCGACAACTTTGACAACTTTGTGGGGGTCATCTGGGAGTCTATTGAGCGGGATGCAGCTGCAATGAACACGGATGCAAAGAACGGACCCATCTTCAAACTGGTACTGGTGGACATTCAAGCAGCGGAACGTGGGAAGCTGTCCTTGGGGGGTGAAAGCCGACTTGGCGGTAGGAGAACGGGGTGCGGGAAGCAAAGAGGAAGTGTCGATGCGAAGGGGGGAGTCTGTGGGGGAGAACGGGGGGGACGTGGAGTAGGAGGGAAAGCAGGTGCGGGGTCACGAGTCGTTGAGGTATAAACAAGGCCAAACATGGGCCGCAGGTATATAGCTGTGCTTACTACAATTGCTATAGCGCAGGCCCTCTTTGGTCCTCCTGCTTCCCACATCAATCCCAGTTCTGAGAGTTCTGAGCCAAGTCATTGCAGCTCAGCAGGTCTTTTCCGCAAAATTGCATTTGTCTCATGGTCTCATTCCGGCTGCAGGGCTGCGCTGATCCGTTGCCGTTCCCTTGGCCAGCGCCGATCTCCTTGACACTCACTCTCCTTGACACCTTGTTTTCCTGAATGTCGACGGTGACATTCTTGCGCATGCAAAGATGAGCCGTGCACCATCGGGTCGGTGCTACGACCGTTCGTCTTGATTATCAGGCTAGGATCATTGTGCCCACCATCAAGCTTTCGGTGTTCCGACTCGACAGCGTCAACGATCACTCTTCTCACTTTCCCTGCGTGCAACAAATGAATTTATCTTCTCTGAAAGAAGCATCAGCTATTTCCCAGTGGCGGCTTCGAGACATTTTAGGACCAACGCTTGTGGTTCGATGCCAGCAATGCATAAGGAAGCCCATTTCTATACCTATCAACACACTTTCGCCGAGGATAGTGCCTTTAGGAGAGGGATATCTGCACAACACCATTCATCCCCTTTCATTGTTGGATGATCGCGACATTTCATCGCTGCGTCGAACCTCAAGAAGACACCACTGCGTCATGCCGCAAAAAAGGTCCCTTGCCTTGTCAAACCACGAAAATCATTTTTCTGTCTTCCTGTCTCATGTCTGCACTCCTAGATACGCGTTGCACGTGAACTGCCACTCTGGTTGCGTTCACTGATTTTTTTGGTGTTACACTATGCACGTCACACTTCTGTTCAGCTGAGGTGGGTGCTCATAGAGCCCGGCGAAGGGAACATCTCCGCCTCGTATCTACCAAAATATACATATATTTCTAATGTTCGAAATCACCGTCGCTCTTTATCCTTCACGCATACCTAGCGCCTTCTCACGCACGTCGTGCCTTATGATATCCGGCTGTAGTCGGACCAGCCTTTGACGGGTGTCTAAGGGACGCCTTACAAGCATTCTCGGTCTCCTCTTGCGTTTCATGTTGATGTTATACTTACGCTACTTTGACGTCGAAGTTATAAATCTTGTTATCCTTCGCCTTTGCCGCTCCCCTGGACTTCGACAGCTGGCTTCTCAGCAAGTGCAGAATCCACCCATCATGTCAGAGTTGTTACAAATATAGCAAATATGGCCTTCGAGCATTGAGTACTTGAGTTGCGGAGATCTCACTTTTCATCTGTCAAGGGAAAATATAGCGCCGAAGCCGATTCAGCGAACATCTACATAACGATCTTGAAATGTGATGTGCCTGCACATTAAGTGTCTCAACTGCTGAAAAAACGGTTACACCTGATCGTAAATCTAACGGAGGCGAAGAAGTTCACGAACCGCAGTGACCAAGGTATTTGTGATGTTTGTGTGTTTTCGGCAAAAAGGACGAGGTAAGTACCAAGATTCCAGTTGGAACATGGTAGGGTACCGTGATCTAAAGCATGGTGTCTTGGGTAGCTTTTGTTACAGAAATCAGACATGCCAGAAACTTGGTCCGCTTACAAATGCACGGATCTCTATAGTCTACTCAGCGTTCGAGGTGGCCTGGGAGCTTGGTATTATGGCCGAACGTTCAGGGCCTCGACGAATCTTCAGAATCTTAAAGGTCGAGGAACTGATTAGTATACGTTCGTGTTCTCCATCCAAGGCACGCTCTGCGATAGGCCTTCAGGTGCTCCAGACTGTGCCAAAGGCCCATTAAACCACAATCCTAGAATGCAAGACCTGTGGATCAATCATCTGCACGTCACTTTTCCTGAACGCCACGAATGTCCTTGCTGGTCGAGGTGAAGTGAGGCCCGGGATGCTCGAGGAACGGTATTTGAAGTGTGTATGCCAAGCGATGATGTGCCTGCAAGCAGTAATTATAAAATGGACCGTGACAGATCTACTATACCACTAGCAAGAAAGATTTGAGCTTTCAGAGACTCACGGTGCCTATAATTTGTAAGTAAAGGAACATATGTATATCTCGCTTTCTCCTTTCCTCTTCGGATATTAATGTAAGCGGGCGCGCCAGAAATTGGAGGTCATCCTGGCCTTGTAAAATCTCTCAGGAGCAGTGGAGGAAAGATGGCCTTCAGAGTATGAACACGAAGAAAATAGACTGTGACAGATCGTGACGGCCGTGAAGTGACCGTCGAATCCAGTTGCAAGTTTGCGCCCAAACTATTGTAAGTAGCTGCCACGTCGCGAATATGCGTCGCCCGTGGCTCCTGCTGTTCCCCTTATTATCCACTACCGCAGTAAGTGCGGCAAATGAATCGCAATCCTTAGTATGGGGCACATGGCGTCCTGGTCTTTACTTCGGTCTCAGGCCCCGGTTGCCTCAGTCTCTAATGACTGGTCTCATGTGGTTCGGCACCCAAGACTACCAGTCTTTCATGCGTTGCGTCCGATGCATATTTTTTTCTATATTTCTTATGCTGAATTATACCTACACCTTAATTAGAGACACGTCACCAGTGTGAACAGAGTGACGGACTGGACGCATATACATGGACCGCACATGATCCTAGAGAGGGAGGTGTTCAGGTGCTCAAGGATGGCAAAAACAATGTGGAAATTACTATCGAATGGTTGAAGGTTGCTGGAGGGGACAATGGTGGCAGCTGGGCTGCACGCATCAAGGGCATTCCAATGTATCCTGGTCAGTGGTCCGCAGGCAGAACATCGTTGCTTGAACTTACATATTAACCGCCGTAGAACGTCCCATGAGGACGTCATTTGTTCCCTATTTCGGATTGGAAGGCCTTGGCCTACTAGAACTGGACAATGAAGAAGACGAAAATGTACGGTCACCTCGGACTCAGTTCTGCAGTGTGACTCAATGTCTTTCGTAGGGTCTCGAAGGCCAGATATCATTCACAGGATCGTCACCCGACCTTGGTGATTTCAAAATCAGGGTGGTGGAACGTCAGTGGCATTTTGTTCTAGGTGTGATCTCGTACTTATATATTGTTTCAGACCCGGACAACGCCGGCATTGTGCGGGGGCAACATTGGGAAGATTTTGTTGACACGGTAGAAAAGACACATTTTTTGGGTCTTAGAACTGATGACGGTCAAATCTGGCGTGCGAAAGGTGGGAATCCTCTCCTTCTTTTGAGAGCGCACTTTGACTGAATAAATACTCAGACATGCTTATGCCTAAGATATTAGAAACCGCTCAGGCAGCTGTCACGGAATATCAGTCAAAGGAACAAGGACCTCCTGACCCGTCTTTCGTCCTTCACCTACCAAACGAAGTCTACTCCGGAAGCAACCTCTTTGCCATACAGAAGACATTCGATGGCAAATTTCAGTTTGATATTTTCTTTGAGAGTGGCAGCGCGAAGCAGAAGCTGGCTTGTTCGTGTCTTCCCTTTCACCTATAGCCAACCCACTGAGTAATATAATTCAGCCTCTCTCCTCGACAATGGTATCCCGGCCTTCACAGAAGCACACGGTCGGCGGTTTGAATCTACCTTTCCTTTGCCTGCTTCTGCAAGTCCCTCCCAAGCTGCCTTCTCAAAAGCCATAACTTCAAATCTACTAGGCGGTATCGGTTACTTCTACGGAAACTCGATCGTCGACCGAGCATTTGCGTATGAATGGGACGATGATGAAAATGCAGAAGATGAGGGAATAAAGACTCAAAAGAGCAGTGCTCGCTATACTGATCCGAAAGAACTGTTGACGGCAACTCCAAGTCGGAGTTTCTTTCCTCGAGGATTCTACTGGTGAGCCACTGTCCGTTAGCCTTCCCAACTGGCAAATTTATGTCGAATGCAGGGATGAAGGCTTTCACCTTCTCCACATAGGCGCGTGGGATACCGGTCTCAGGTAAGCAAGCCCTCGGTGAGTAACGATGGCATTAGAGATGTTTATATTCCCACTTAAGCATGGAAATCGTACGTGACTGGATCAATCTCATCGACGAAGATGGGTGGGTGGCGCGAGAGCAAATACTGGGAGACGAGGCTCGCAGCAGGGCATGTCTTCCACCGCGAGCACGATTCTATAATATTAACGATCTGTCTTCAACAGGTTCCAGCTGAATTTATAACACAACACCCAACATACGCCAACCCACCTACATTGACCATGGCCATTACGTCTATTATTGCCGGCATGCGTTCTTCCTACTCACGGGATCCGCTGTCAGATCTTGGTATGCAAGATGCCCAGGTACCATTATTCGTCTCCGAATCTGGCATGCCTGGCGCCTCTGCCCATCAGCCGTCGACAGATGAAGCGATGAGCTACCTCAAGTCCATATATCCACCCCTGAAACGACACTACGACTGGTTCCGGCGGACACAACGGGGTCAAATCAAGCAGTACTCGCGGAAAGCACGGTCCAGGATAGAGGCATATCGTTGGCGCGGTCGCTCTGCCGCCCATGTACTTACCAGCGGCATGGATGATTATCCACGTGGGCCCCCTCACGCTGGGGAACTTCACTTGGATTTGATTTCATGGATGGGCTTTTTTACGCGAACCATGAAGGACATTGCCAACTTTGTGGGCGAAACAGAAGACGAGGCTCACTTCGTAGAAATCGAGAAAGCGATCTTGGAGAACATTGAAGGTAGGCCCTTACTGTCGCTTTCGATTAGGGCTCCCACCGAAAATTCACTTCAGACTTGCATTGGAACGAGGAAGAAAGGATGTATTGCGACGCCAATGTTGACGAAGAAGGCAGGTGGTAATGGCGTCTTCTCGACGTGTATCTGACGGCGTATCTTTCGACAGAAGAATCATATCACGTCTGTGAAAGGGGTTATCTTTCCCTCTTCCCCTTCATGCTCGGTTTGCTTGAACCAGATTCGCCACATCTCGGACCCATCCTGGATCTTCTCCGCTCACCAGATCATCTATGGTCACCATATGGCGTCCGCAGTCTTTCCGCTTCTCACTCACTATTCGGTCAAGGCGAGAACTATTGGCGAGGTCCTATATGGATCCAAATGAACTACATGGTCCTACGTTCACTTTATACCGTACATCTTCCTCACCTTCTTTATTATTATGCTCTAAGGGTTACACTCTAGATCTACGCTGCGCAACCTGGTCCACAACAGGCTCGTGCAAGGGAGATCTATACCGACTTGCGCGAGAACATTATACAAAACGTTTACAAGGTTTGTCTTTCAACACTGCCTATTTTGCCGCACGTTTTTATCAACACGATTTACAGGAATATGAGCGTACCGGATATGTATGGGAGCAGTATGATGCTCTAACAGGAGAGGGACGAAGAAGGTAAGAACTCCCTCCAATTTGTGTCTGAACTCATTGTTCTTTCGTACACAGCCATCCTTTCACAGGGTGGACGTCCTTGGTAACATTAAGTAAGCTCATATCACGCACTTTGTTACAATCTCCTAATTCCCGTGCTCAATCGTGTTCAACCAGTCATGTCCGAGAAATATTAATTAAGACATATTGCCCGAAAGAGCACCCACGATCCTGGTTATGGATCTTATGCAACCCCTGTGTGCGACACCCCAGTAATTAAAAAATTGCACAGCCACCTCGGTATACGCAGCGGCATTGGCTTCACGACAGGGGTCAGCCTTCGTTTAAAGCCAAAGCAAGGACCGTCCGGGTATTACAACTGCATTTGATTTTTGATCTCTGCCGTAGATTCGGCGAAGCCTTGCATGCTGACCGAGAGCAAATGAACTTGAGCTTGAGAATCAATTCAAACTTTTGGCATGCCATATTAGCTTGTAAGGAAAATCTATCCAGGAAACTGCTAACCATCTGCATAGTTCTCAGGGTGTTGGTACCCTCGCATGAGTGGAGCTTGCATTACTCATCCAGTCATCGTCGCAGTAGTGGAGACGTTAGAACGTACACATCGAAGTCATGAGCTTGAATTGGAGACTTAGAGACAACAAAAGTGCGTGGGTTTTTCAAATGATCGTGAATTTTTTTGGGAAAAGAACTATCTGCTGTATGTTCGAAACTAACGCTTACTATGGGCTCACCTGTTCGGAGTCAGTCGCCTTGTTCGCTATGGTACATAAGACGAAGAAAAAATAAGGTATTATTATTTTGCCATGACCATTGCATTCCTCTGCACATCCAAAGAGCCGGTATCATAGAAAGATTTTAGGCATGATGGCGAAGTGGCAACCCGGATCACAAGCATGCCGCGGCACGTTTTCCAAATAAGGAAAACATTGTTGTCTGCACTAATTTATGTAGGGCCTTGTTCCATTAGTGCTCCCATGGTTTTTGTCCTTTATTTCTAGATCGCTTCACCAATTATTCGATGATTCAATAATCGCATGATCATAGCGCCGCCTTTGCGCTACTTCGCAAGTACAATTGGCGCATTGATATATTTGTTCTGGCCCGATCGAATAATTCAAAGCCATTATGCATCAATGGTCAAATCTCTCACACAGACTACTGAACCTATTAGCCAATGCGGACAAGAAAGAAGGCGACCACACACGACCTTTGGCTATTTCCCCGAATCTGGCACGTGTGCTTCGTGCGCCACTGAGCGCTCTGCAAAGTATAAGAGCTTTAAATTCGTGGCTCGTTCGTTTTCCCCGACTTCCAGCATCTGTAGGGCTCTAACGCTTGTTTCTCTGCTCCTTCAAGTTCAAGTTCTTCTCTTATAGCGTGTTTACTATGCTAACCATCTTTTCTGCCAACCATCTCTACGCTGCTTTCACTCTGCCTTCTACTGTCTGCTCTATCGCTTCCATATACTTCGCTTTATTGGCAACCATCACGGTTTGTTGGACGATATCAATACTTCAAGATTTAGGAATCCTCAACATGTCAACTGAAGCCACAAGATTTTATTGATATTCATTTTGACTGTGGTCAGAAGGCACATGTACTGTTTGTTGAAGAGCCAGCTGATGGGCCACCTCGTAAAGACCCAGAGGGGCATGGTGTGATGTAGAAGAGCTTATGAAGCCACACCGAGCACAGCAATTGTGGGTACTCATTACTCACATTTATCAGGACGATTCACAAGACCTCATTTAGCCACACCGAGCACAGCAATTGTGGGTACTCATTACTCTCATTTATCAGGACGATTCACAAGACCTCATTTAGCAACGAAGGATTCGACGGTCACAGCCCCTACGACAACTTTAAAAGAATAGGTGGGTGATTTTTTTTAAAATTATATTTTGAGCTCAGACGCCAAAATATGCGGCTCCACCAAGTCTCAATGCCCGACGCTGCAGAATCACAACTCACTGCTCTGCAGACAACGCGATGCTGCTTTATGGTCTCCTCCTGAAACGCCATGGTCGGGTGCTACCCTTGAAGCCTTTGAGTCAGGCTTATGATAGGGTATATTTACGCCCCTGGGCCCAATCTTTTGATTCCCTTCGGGGCACCTCCTTTGGAGTATGTTGACTCAAATTTTAGACACCCGTCGTGAGTTGCAATTCCCATTTACTATTTACCTGACATCTGACCGTGAACGCGATTTTCGTGTGTAAAGATCAGACTCGGAAACATACCCGTCATTGCCATCTTGCATAGATATTTTGGCAATCTCTGCCGGCCAGTGAGGTCAAAAGGCTGTCGGTAGTTACACTTCTGCAATCAAACGTCAGTCGTCCTTCCCCGTGAAGCAATATTACCGATCACATTGCGAAGGAGCCTCGGCAACTCACCTCGTGAGTCCTTCAAGCTTATCCAACGGTTGTTTCTACATTTTTGTTAATATCGCCTATTGTTATACGTTCTGTTCACACTCTAGGTGACAGGTCCACGAGGAAAAGGTACAATAAATTTGTTTGCCTTATGTGGCACGCAATTTTACTTTCGTGGCCGATAGCGAAAGATTTAATTACGGTTCTACTCCGCAAGTATCCTTCCTGTAGCATTTGCTCTTATCATCATTCCACTCTATGTTGCATCCGACGGTCTCGTCCTATCGTGTACACCTTTCAAGGACTTGCCTTCAAATCCCTCAGCGATTTCATCAGGTTTGTCGAGCGTGTCCTCGGGATCATCAATATCTATGGTATGCAATGCATATTTGCTCTTAGAGCGTATCCACTTGCCATACTTCTGAAAGTGTGCCAGCTCGTCAGCAAAATAGAATAGCGCAGCAATTAAAAAAGCGTACAAAGAAGAGAAATGGCACAGGGGCACATGCGAGTGCAATAAAAGCGAAGACACTGGACGCCCATTCATCCCCCAAAGCGTCGAACATCGGCGAACTAATCAAGGGGAACGCAGCAGCACATATCGAACGCAGGAGAATAGTCGATGCAAGCGCACTGGCGCAGTAAAGTGAATAGGCATCCATTAGATATGCATTGAAGTTGATGATGATAAGGATTGTTCCTAGGCCAAAGGGAATCCCTGAGAGGACGGGAAGAACTGCAGGAAATGAAGGGGGGGAGGTCCTACGTCGTCGCGAAGAAATACAACGATGCTGGGTGACAGGGCGACTCGAGGGTAATGAGCGACTCACCATGCAAACCAAAACATCCCTAAAGGCAACGCCATCGAAGTCACTACCGCACCATACAGACGCCTATGACAGAGCAGTTATTTTAGAAAGTTTCTAACAATAGGTATGAACACAAGGCAAAAATTCTTACGCTTCAGGCAGCACTTTTCCTCCTCCTTTTGCCATTGCTCTCCAGTAAAGACGATTTTGAAGTGGCGTTGATGCAATACCTATCCATTGACCCAAGGCGATGCCTAGAAAGGCGAGGCCGCTATCCCCCGGACTGAAATGGCGATGCTCCTGGAAAACAATGGGGAAGGCAACGAACTGAGCATATAAAGAGCCGTATGCTATGCTGATGTAGATGGATATTAATGTTACAATGGGTTCCTTGACAAGAAAAACTGTGGAGGAGGGTATTCGAAAGAAGCCCAAGTTAGCAGACGGCGATGAAGAATAATGGACGAGCAGACCGAATGGTCGTTTAAGGCTCGTTAATATTTTTTCTTGCTTCGATGCTTGTTCCCTGTCATGGATGCTCCTGTAGTAAAGCAGACCATTTGACTTTACGTGGAGTCGATGTGCACGCCGACGGAGCAAAACAGGAGGATACTAAAAATATAGAGGGGGGGTAGAGTTAGGAACAGGTTTTATGTCTCATGTTCAACCAGAAAACGTGCCGTTTCTGCGAGATTAAAAAATGCCCAAAGGACGATCAGTCCCGAAAGACCGAACATTACCCAGAAATTTATGCCTGCATATTAAGTTGATAAGATGTTTGTCATCAGAGGTGGGCGTTGGGTGATACATACGCCATCCGTTTCCAAACGACTGAGATATAAAACCACCCACAATGGGACCGGAAACTGTACCCGTTAGTCACTCGACAGTGTCGACCTATACACGATCTGTGTGTATATACCTGGACCGAAAAATGTACACAGTGAATATATGCCATTGGGTAGCCCTCGGTCGTGAGGGGACCACATATCAGCAACCTGTCCTCCTGCGTTACTTATTGGCGCAGAGCCTAGAATTCCTCCAAGAAAGCGGCAGATTACAACCGTCTAAAGAAATATACGCATATGTCACTTTTGTAAAAAGGTGGAAGTTACTTACTTGAATGTTGGTCGCAAGAGCACCTCCGAGGTGAAAGAAGAGATAAGGGGTGTAACTGCAGAGGAAGACAATTCGCTACACTTATCGTCGTAGTTAGGATACGACTGAAAACTGCAAAGAGTAGACGTGCCCGGCCGTACATCTGCGTACAAAGGGGAAAAGTCAACATCGAGTTTGACTAACAGGAATTTTAAACGTGCCTCACTCAAGGGAGCAAATAGCAGAGGTCTACGGCAGTGTGAATTTTAAAAGCACGGATGAGTAGTTTGGGCATACCCAACGCCAAACCCTAGGACGTATAACGAGAGTCCGAGAACAGCAACGGTTCGGGATGCTTGAAGCGCAGTGGTCATTTCGTTAAGACCCCCACTATATGAAGACGACGTAAACGAAATATTCCAAGTGCCAAGTGCCAGCTGTCCGGAATACAATGAAGGTGTATAAAAATGGTACAAGTATTCTAAGCGCACCTGCACTGTAAGAAGCCATCGTCTAGCTCTGGTCCATTGGCGTGGATTCTCGGGGTCATTCTCGTCCCAATCTACGATAAAAGGATCGTCAATGGCACCGGTCCCACGATGCTTGTCATCTCTAGCTACGACGGAGGCCTTTGGCGTAGCCTCTTGAGAATCGGTTTTCTCGATGTCGCGCGGGGATTGTGAAGTAGACATAAAAAGTGGAGAAGGTTGGCACTGAGCACACGCTCTTGGTCGTGCATGTGCTGTCGCTGCAGTCAGACAGGGACCGTAAATGCCGTGGGCCGAATGCCGAGATGAGGCCTCGGCCAATCATCAACATACCAAGTGGGGGTTGGTTCACATTATGTATTGTTCTGGCATGCACAACAGTTGGCAATTGAGAAGTAATCCCGTTGCTGGAAACGGCACCTTGGATCTAGCGAGGAGCACTCAAGTAGTCTCCCACGTCTCCGGGCCAGGGTCCAGCGAGGTTGATGATCTTGTTAGGTGTTGACCGAGCGTGTGGTGTCATGCAAATGCGAGTACGGATATCTCTAAGGTTGTTCATCGTGTGCGGGAGCACTGAACGCGGTACCGTCGAGGACGAGTCACGCTCAACGTCACACGAGTCACAACCCCTTTGCTTACCTCGTGCTGCCACCACCTATCCTTCACCTTTTAACACCACCACCACCACCACCACCACCATCATCATCACCAGTACACATCCTTCTGTGCGGTTTCTGCTATATCACCTGCAATCACCGCTGACCCGCACGTCCAGATTCATCATGCGTTCCAAATTCAAAGACGAGCATCCATTTGGTAACACACCCGCCTGTACCAATCTGCTCATGAACTGACATCGTTTCTTGTCTTAAGAGAAGCGCAAGGCGGAGGCTGAGCGCATTAGACAGAAGTACCCAGACCGCATTCCAGTGAGTTACCTTGGTCTATCACAGACGTAAGGATGAGCGAGCCAGCGGGTCAATAGGTCATCTGCGAGAAGGCGGATCGTACAGACATCCCTACGATCGACAAGAAGAAGTATCTTGTCCCTTCGGTCCGTATACATCACGTTTGTTGGTACCTTATAACTGATATGGTCTTTATCTACCGCAGGATCTGACAGTGGGTCAGTTCGTTTATGTGATACGGAAGCGAATCAAGCTTGCTCCGGAGAAAGCTATCTTTATCTTCGTGGACGAGGTTTTGCCACCGACAGCGGCGTTGATGAGTGCCATCTATGAGGAGCATAAGTGGGTTGATCGCGATCTGCCCAGGTTCCGTCTGCTAATCTTTGTCATCACCTCCCTCTCCAGAGATGAAGACAATTTCCTGTATGTGAGTTATTCGGGGGAGAACACATTCGGCCAAGAAGGTTGGATCGAATTATCGTGAATGACATCGTCCTGTTCGACGGCACGTCGTCTGGACGATTTCTTCCCAACTGATCTCCATACCTCTCCCACAACCATTCGTTTCATTGTTATCATTTCCCACGTTCGAACGTTGTTCCTCTTCAAGATGGGAGCGCGTGTCTGGGTTGAACCATACGCCTGTCTGTACTGTATTGCACCGTTTTGTTTTCTCCTTTCTCTTAGCCTGGAATATTACATGAAATGATGACATTATCGTATTTGTACTAAGAAATTTTAAGCATTGAATGGATATGCAGCCCTGAAAGGCATGTTACCGAGTCTGTGCACTAGTGGCATTGGGGCCTTTTCACCAGCGGCCAGCCACGACTCTTCAGTCTTCCTTCTCCCTGAGACTCCCTCAACCAACACACTCTTTTACACACCACTCCTTATTCACGACTACTCATGCCCCGGCCGAGCGATGTGTACGCCACTCTCGGCGCGCCAGGCCTATATCAGTCCACGCCCTGGACTCCGTATCAGCTCCCAAACGTCTATGTTTTTCCCCCTGAAGAAGACAACCAGGATGTGTTTTGTTTATTCCATTCCGGTTTAGCCACCCCCACACCCTATGAGTCATTCTTTGGGCACAAGGCTTTTATCCAAGGAGGTCCCAACACTCCACCGCGTACCGATACCCTCGACGAAGCGCTGTCCCATATTCCATCGCGACCCTCTTCTCACTCTCACTCCCCCAGAAGATCTACTGGGGAATCCTGGGAGCACGTTGCGAGACCCACGCATAACTATCCGAGCTCATCCGCTTCATCCGCCTCCTCCCAGTCATCTTCATCTGACTCTGCTCATGGACATCCTGCGATTGAGCCACCATCATCCCCTTATTCCGATGCGATATGTCTAGTGCAAAACAATGAGCAACTTACCCAGAGAGAGCCTTTAAGCCGTTCCATCTCGAGACGGTCGTCTATCTTCGGCGATCGGCCCCCTGATTATGACTCGGAAGCCGTGGAGACTTCTGCGCGCGACGAGAACCAGTCCGAAGCGCCATCGAAGGCACAAACAATGACGATCAGAAGCAGGGCGGCAATAGCCTTTAAAGTCTTTACAAGTGCCCGTAGCAGGCGCCCAGACTGTCAAACTGCGGGTGCGGACGTCGACCTGGGGCCTGCCATATATGAGAGCTGGTTTGAACCAGAGCCTCCACAGAAGAAGCGCAACCGGAAGACGCTGTCGCAACTCTTTGGCTCGAACCACAACCATAACGCCTCTGATGCGAGGAATTCCCACTTTGGAGAGTCTGAGCTCGTTGGTTCCCTGCAGCCCACTAAGGACCTGAAACTCAATAAGCGCAAGTCTATGACATTTTTTGGTCTGGCACGTAGCTCTATGGACAACTTAACAACCAGAGAAGCCACTCCACCTCTTGCCGCAGGACCTACTACGGCTTCGTCACCCGACTCCCTCGGCCCGTCTACCCGTGACTTGAAGCTTTCAAGGCGGAAATCGATGTCGCAGCTATTTGGACTGGGACGAAACAATGACAGCAGTATAGGAAAGTCGGGTTCGCATTTGGAAGAAGCGGGTGGAAACCAATCCCCCGTGACAATAGCTTTTAAAACCCATCTAAAGGGCCTAACTATCCACCCCTCCGTTTCCAAAGCAGCAGTTCACCAGACCGCAAGCATCGAATCTCCCGTGTCCCCGACAACTTCTTCAAAAACAACATTCATCAGTAGACGCAGATCCTTCCTTGGTGGTAGCTTCTCATTCTTGGATTCCCAGCGTCGCTTCCGAGCCCCTTCTGACCCTCATCCCGTATTGCAGCATGCACAAAGCGAGTCCGCCATCCCTAGGATACCCTCGGCTGCCCATACGCTGATAGACTCTGACCCCGCGACAGAAGAGGAACCGCTAACCCCAGACTCACTAGTGGGTGTCCATATTTCTACGCTCGTCCATGGCAACGATGCGAAAGACATCACGTTGGACCTGCTATCAGATGCCCCGTTAGACTTGAACGCGAATGTTGATTTTTCGGAACCGTTTGGACTGCATACTGCGGATGACGATGCAGACCGTGAGACGGTTGGGACCGACGAGTTATCCACCTTGGGACTTGCGATGCGACTTGAATCGCTTACCTTTGAACAACTCGTGTTCGATGCCAGTTCCTTCCCGGCCGGTACCTATCGATGAGCAAGCACAGGAGCACAGACACATTGTCATGCCGTGTCGTACATATCGTATAGAACATGCAGCCCGTTGAGCCGGAGCACACCATCACTTCATCTATTATTCTCAACAGTCATATATGATCATGTAGAATCATTCATACACCATATATAGCGTATAACCTCGTATAACTCTAATGTTCCTCTTGCGTTGCTCATGCAATCATGTAACTGGTTTTTTTGAGTACGGTAATATTAAATGATTTATAAACGTACATCTCTGAGATGTCACAGTTTGGTCCAAACTGATATGAGTGGGTGTGGGAATCGCATTGATAAAAAAGCCCAGGTGGACAAGAGTGAACTCCAGCTGTGAAAGCTCCAGACCGTTCTGTCCAAATGTAATAGTTTGATCTTCCGAACACTCGATTACCAACCAATGCGCATGCTGGGGCATGTGTACTGAAAACAAACTTCCGCCGAACTGAATATTGTGTATGTGGAATATTCTCTGGATATCGATGCTTGTCCATGTATTGTGGTGATGAAAAAGCTAGTGTGTTGTATTTGCCGATGAATAGAGTATGGCGGAGGAAATGTTACCACTCGTGGGCAGGAACACGCCTTCAACGATCAATTTCCTGAATTTCCATGAACACGGCATGCATAGCAGGCCGTTGCCTGGGCACAATATTCCAGCATTTTTGGCAGATTGCCCAGATCTCGTCCGTAAGCACAACCCGTTCGGCTGGCCGGAGTGGCACTTGGCCCTGATGTATTAGTGACAATACAGCTGCTGTGTTCTTTACTTCATCGTAGGGCAGCTTCCCCGACATGACTTCCTGCGTAGGGGATCGTTTAGGCTTCTAGTAGAAGGAACACGAGGTTGAGTGCGAATTTACCAGAATAGTCATCGCATACGCCCAAACATCGCTGCTTGTGCTAGGAACAACGTCATCCCGAAGCAACTCGGGTGACATCCAACGTAGAGATCCTGCAAGTTCGGATGATGTAGTCATGCCTTCGAGCTTGAGAACCCTGGATAAACCAAAGTCACTGAGACATGGACGACCGGTGTCTGATATCAGTATATTTCCCTGTTCCGTTATAGTTAGAGGAGGTACATGCGAGAGGCCTAGTCAGATAGCTCACAGCGCGAAGGTCCCCATGGATAATTGAAGGGTGTTGATCATGCAGGAACGATAATCCTTCCGCCACGTCTACTAGCTGGGAAATTAGCAAGGGAATTAGCATTAGGACAAGGGATTCATGAAGTCTACACTAACCATTTGGAAACGATCTACTTTAGGATTTTTATCAATGTAATTATCAAGTGTTCCATTTGCCATCCAAGGCGATATTAAAGAAGGGAGGATATATGGTTGCGGGGAAAAATCATACGAGAATCCCAGACATTCCAGTACGATGGGATGAGTCACCCATGTCCAAGCCGCATATTCACGCCATAGTCTCTGTGGAGAAATGTGTCCAGAATTCTGCCGCACAACAGAGCAAAGACTTACCTTGAGGAGTTTACTCTCTTCGATACGTCTACCCGAGTTGAACGGTCGAAGGGTTTTGATCGCAACTGTCCGACCATCCATTGTTCCTCGCCACACATCTGAAAATCCGCCAGATGCAGCTGGATGTTCACTCTCACGAGTTATGCGACCGTCCAGACAACGCTCGGAGTTTCTATCGAATACATCCAGCGAGAACACACTGTAGACGACCCGGCGAGAAGGCAGTAGCGGCGAAACGGCTGTCGTTACACTGCCGGGCGTAGTAGGTGGCTGAATGGTGGATTTTGAAGTATGGCGTGAACTTTGGTCCATGGACGGTTTCCTCGCGTGAAGCGCAGCAGAGGTGGCGCCGGGAAGAAGAAAACCAGCCTTTTTGAGCTCCTCCTCATGTGTATCGTAATTCTCCTGCTCCTCGACGGCGAGCTGAGAGCCCCTTTTCTGCAACCAAACATAGAGCTTATTATCGGTGACGAAAGCCTTGAGCTCGGCGTCCACCAAGGTCAAAACCCTCGCATAATGTTCGCGATCAAGTGCACTAACGGGATCAGGGGATAGCACCTCATACTTTAATATTTGTCGGATCCGTAGATGAACCCGACGACATCGTTCAAAGTTGATTAAGTCTGTCCATCCGTCTTCATTTACGAATATCTGGTGGGATCGATGCACAATCTTGAGATCATGAAGATGCACATCTGGGTATGGTCAATAAATTTACAATATAAAATAAAAAGCAATGCCAATTACATAACCATGGTATGCAGGCCCCATCGGATTCAGTCAGCGCAGCCCTATACGCCTTGAAGTTCCGATCATACGAGACGAGTTTCTGAGCGTCTCGAAAGATAGGCAAAACCTTCTTGTCCAGTTCGCCAAATGTGCGTTTCAGAGCAGTGATGGAAGTTGTTGTCAATCCATTTGCCAAAGCGCAAGCGGACGAGAAGTTACGAAGCTTTCTACATTCCTGTAAACAAACAATGAGAACATGGTATTTTTTTTATGAAAGTCACACAATGGCTAACCTTATAAACGATTAGAAAATATTTCAAATTTTCTGCCCGTTCAGATTGGCTAGGCGGTCGAAGGATCGATTTCTCTACCCAGTGACTGAGCTTCTTATTATCTATCAGGTAAGACGAGATAGAACTGGAGCCCTGGATGCCCTCAAGCCAGTCTATATAATCTGCTGTCATCAATTTCTTGTAGCGATCACATTCTATTGATGTTAGGGTGCTCGCGAGTATTTGAGGAGTAATTTCCGAAGACATCTGAGGGTTTCTCAGGCTGGAAAATGAAGAGGATGGTGTGAGAGGAGGCACCGGAGGAGACAGAAACACATTGAGCTATTAGTTTTGTCAGCAGCAGATTTTGTCTGTTCTACATTATAACATGTGGACCTACGTGCTTGTCGAGTAATTGGATCAGCTTATGCGCAGCATCATGGAAGAAATCAGATACACGCGATGAAGCTTGTACAGAGACAGCAAAATCTCGCATCCGCTGAAGACGACTAACATCTTTTGCTTCCACATAGTTCTCTCTTAACCAAAGCTCCAGAATGATGATAACACTGTTAGTTGATAGAAATGAATACAGGTCACGATGCGAATGATAGATGCTCACGAGTATCGCACACTTGCGCGTTGTTTGGCGGTATGCATAGGCGAAGAAGCCGCTTCAAACTGTTTTACTAAGAGGTCAAACAGCTGGTCGGCATTTGTGAAAGCTCGATACGACGTCAGGAATGTTTCCCTGAAGTCTCTATCTGCGCCATAATCTAGACAACATTAAAATGAATCATAGATGGAGAGCCTAGAATACAAAGACATACCGCCAGTCCCTAAGATCAACCGGTCTACCAATCCGCGCAGAGTCGCAGATGTAACTAGGCCATCTGGTCCGTATTTGACGTATATACCGTCATGTCCAGTCTCTCCAACCACGAGACTCGATGTGCATGGCTTCATGGAATCCCCCGATAGCAGGCTCTCTGTATCTGGGTGTGTGTAATGATGAGATATGACTGATTCGGACGTCGAGGGATCTACCAGCGTGGTCGGTACGACAGCTACTGGTTCCGGGATGGACACTTGAATGATACATTCCTTCAAGCTATCCTCAAGGTCAAAACCGGTCAATGTTTCGTCGATTTGTGGAAGCGTGGGAGGAAATCTAGACGAATCGCCTGTCGATGGACGAGGGGGAAGAGTACCTCCGTTTTGGTGTGCAGGTATCACGTCAATAGTCGCGCTTTTGGTCTGGGTCTTGCAATGCCACTGGGGTATGACGCTTCCGCCGTCTGTTCGTGGCATATGAATAGAAGGTAAATGCAACGTTGCAATGTTGCAGCTTGATTTCCGGAGTAAATCTCAGGATGGCTAGCAGAAATAAGAACAAACTTGAGAGAAGGCGAACCTGGAGCGCGCATGGCACGGAAATTTGAGGCAGTGCCATTCGGGCCTTTGGGGTCAAGTACTGTCTACACCCACACAGCAATTGTGTCCCAGACGTATTCGAATACAAGGATCAAACGCAAACGAACGAAGTACCTTAAAACTTGAAATGCAGGCCGCGCCATGGCCGTTGAGACCGCAACGTCGATCTCGATAAACTATTGAACCAGAGGCGCGCTGGCTACTAAGGATGAGAACATCGACAGATCCACGAGGCTTGGCTCTCTTGTTCTTCCGATGATGGACTGTACTTGTAAACAGTACATAAATTCAACGTTCACTGAACCTCAATATGACCTTACCTCCTCAGACCAAAAAGCATTCGTTGAACCCACTCATTCGTCTGACGAAGGATGCCGCAGCTGTCCGAGATTTATGTAACTCCGCGTCCAAAGCAGGCCTTCATCATTGCCAACATCATGTAATGCAACAAATTCGCCGAGTGAATTACCTGGCCAACCGAGTCCGCATTAAGCACCCCTGAACAAGCTCGTGAACGGCATCGTGACAAAGGGGGCACTCCAGTTATGTTCCGCGCGATGTCCGTCACGGAGTAGTTCCAAGACGAATGTCAGTAACATAGATCTTTGAGTTACATGACTACTTTCGCAAATGATCGCAGAGTTCACTATAAGAATAGAGCTCTAACAGCCAATGCACCTGCAGCCCATCCTAACAATCTCGCATAGAGGGGAATCTTGACATTGTCTTCCTCCTGTTGCATGGAATAAGACTGGAGATCCGCGAAAGTGGAATACCGGGGGACATTGCTCATGCTACTCTGATATCGAGATGCCTGGTGAGATCTTGAGATACAATAAGCAGGCGATGATGGTCCTGGCGATCTGAGAATTTAAATTATGTAACGGACCTTTCCTACATAGGACTTTTGTTTTCGAATCCGATGACCCACAGGACACCACGCCACACAAACTTGATGGGAGGGAAGGGCCACTCAAAGATGCCAGGCTGCAGCCATAGTACGATGCCACAGACAAAGAAGGAGGAAGGATATGTGCGAGCTGCACTACATGGCATGAGAACCGAAAGACACGCGTTCAAAGTTACCTAGATAATCACTCGTAGCCAACGCAGTTGTAAACATGGCTTTCACTTCGTTCCTCTGGCAGTAAATCGTCTTGAGTATTACATAAAGAGTCGTCGGTGATGTCTGAAGGCATAGACATGGTGGTGTAATGCAAGGATAATGGGAATCAAAGGCTCACTATAGTAGAGGTGAAGACTCGTGCGAACGGTTATTACATAAGCAGAGCTTACTAAGCTAAACTAACCGACATCTAGTATACGCGTGTCGACGCGTCAACAAGGACCCCTGGAGGTCCCCGCATCTTTAGTCCATGTTGGATGCAATGTAAGTCTCATTTCAAACCACCATGACGCTTGCTCTCACATTCAACCTAAAGATCAATACCCTCCTCGCCCTTGAAACGCCCCACATCCAAGGTTTCTGCTCCCCCAGATTCCCTCCCTTCTTTCATCCTCGGTCCCGCCAACAGATCATATAAGCATCAATACGCCAATATCTACTTCATTCGACTTCGGAAACTTCGAGGCTTTGTCGAAGAAAATGCTAGGGAGCGTTGGCAGAGGGTAAATGGTTCGTGCAAGTCCTTGAACCTCGTGTGGGTATGCTGTTGATCATGCATTGCAGGGAACCCGGTTATGGTGCCGAGAGTGCTCGAGGTGAAGAAAGGAGAATTATGTTGGATAGTTGGAACAGTGTATATGGACATGCCGCTGAAGCCCAACATTTTGGAAGACATAGGAAAAGATGTACGTCCCACTCACTCATGGCGTCTCACTGATGATGGATCTCTACTCGACTTGTAGTTCTCTATTCCTCCACCTCCACCACCTAAAAAATATTGTTCCATTGAGGACTCGATCGTGCTGGAAGACGAATCCGGCCGCATCAGCCTTGTCGGTGATCGTCTCAAACGAGAGCAATTTGTGACAGGCATAATCATGGCTGCACTCGGAATCGAGACGCCAGATGGTGAGTTTGAAGTGGTGGATGTGTGTTTTGCTGGGATGGCACCGCATGTACAATTGGACGTGGGCGCAGATGATGAGGACAAGATGAACGTTGACGGTGAGTTATCTGCTATCCCAACAAAGGAGTACATGCACTGAATTGTCTGGCAGAGTCTGCTGCAGGCCCTTCACACTCAAAGGATCCCATTACCTCAGGTTCTTGGATTGCCTTACTATCTGGTCTGGAGCTCTCCACTTCGTACCCACCGTCATCTGAAACCGAGCTGCACCTGCAACTCCTGATAGAACATATTATGGCTGAATCAGGTGGACTCGAGGATCAAGTATCGGGCTCACAAATCTCGCGTGTGATCATTGTGGGCAACTCAATGTTGGTCGGGGAGGATTATTTGAAATCTGTGCCGGTTTTCGTTACTTATTACGTTTATTCGCTAATAGACTGCTAAACAGCGCCGAAATCCCACATCTGGGCCGCCCCCAAACCCTTTGGCTTCACCGGCGACTTCGACGTTCTCTAAAGTTCTGCAAGAAATTGCGCTTGCAGTCCCCATCCATCTTCTTCCCGGTGCTTCCGACCCAAGTGGAACCATTCTACCTCAGCAACCTATGCCGCGAGCCATGTTTGGCGAAGTACGACGCTACGAGAACTTTAATTGTGAGACGAACCCAACCTGGCTTGTCGTCGATAGCCAAGCGTATGTTATTCTCGCTCATATCATCATCCTACGCTGAAGACTAGATTATAGACTGCTCGCAATATCTGGCCAAACCTTGGATGACATGTATAAATACCTTGAAACTAACGATCGCCTCACTGTTGCAACACGTACCTTGGACTGGCGCCATATGGCACCAACAGCGCCTGACACTCTCTGGTGCCATCCTTACCCTACACAAGACCCGTTCATCCTGACCTCCACCCCGCACATATACGTCATTGGCAATCAGCCTTCATTCGCAACAACAATACACACATCCGCCGTGCCAACGGCATCAGGTGAGGTAAAATCGAGCGGCTCACGGAAGAGGACCAGAGATGGCAACCCTCCAGAGAGCGAAGTGAGATGTCGAATCATACTTTTACCTAAATTCTCAGAGTCCGCGACCCTCGTTCTGGTTCATACTGGTACGTTAGAATGTAAGACTATCCAAGTAGGGGTAGGCGCAGGACTCTTGCCACAGAATATATAGTGTATGTGAGTGGTAATACGAGCTTGATCTAAACACAATATTAAGAAGATCTTTCTGGGCTATAGATTATGGGTTTGGATCTATGCATTGGGGGTGTGCTACCAATTTGAACTGGCTCACACAGATTTCAAATGTTCCCGACGCAGTAGGGTCGACCAGAGAGCGAACTACGTAAGTCTGAGTATTTTCGAGTGAAGTTATTAACCGGCGCTGCACAACGACGAGAATTTCGTGAATTTCATGACTGAAATCCAGCAGAAGACTTCAGCAGATGCTTGGTGGCTAAAATATCCTGCTGTGAAGTCCACTCCCGAACGGCGAGAAGCGGAGTACTTGGAGAACATAATGAGAGACTCAGGGAGAACTGCAGGCATTGACTATGATTAATATTAATACCAAGGTATGATATTTATAACATCCTATTTGCGTAGCATAATGCCAAGATACATATCATAGCTGAGGAACCATGGTAGAAATATTGATTAATCCACTGGGTGGGGAAGTCAAAGTCAAAACACTCCCGAGAATTATCACTGCGGCGTATTATGTAAAAAATCCTCAGAATCCAGAGAAACGCGGCGAAATGTGAATGTGAGGGCAGAAACCAAAAACGACAGTTTGACAAATGCTTTTTGATGGAGCCCAAGGAAAGACGGGGGTTCAATGAATTAGGTCAGTTGGCTGATTCCGACGAATCGAGAGAATGAAATTCGGAGGGCGACACTGTATCGTCTGGGAGTGGTTCAAACTCGCTCTCATCATCTTCCACGTCGCACCATGCTAGGGGTTGTACACGTACGAGGTCGTCGACAGACGATAGTGTGGGCACACTGCAGAGTGACTGCATAGACGAAAACGGCGAGCCGACAGAGACGTCCGGGATATCGAGAGTAACACCAAGTAAGTCCTCCATGCTGGAGAATGCAGGAATGACGAATGACACAGTGGAGGAAGAAAAAGCTGACGGATTATCAAAATGCATATTATGTGGGAGGTGTCCTTTTATGAGGGTGGGTCCTTCCGCCGGGTAAGTGATTTGCTGCAGAAGCGTGAGGCTATCGGCAATAAACTCTGCAGCATCGCTGTCTGACGGTAACAAGGGAAAGTCAAACTCGAAAGAGAACTGTTCATTGAGAGACAGTTCAGGGAACAATTCGAGGGAGACATCATAACCAGCGTCGTCAGAGTGCTGGAATGCATCGATTTCTGAATTGGTGGCACTGAGGCGTTGTGTGTTGACGGGAATGGAGAATGCGACTTCATTGGAGTCGCAGGGAGCACCATCATCAATGTCGCCCATATTTGGGGATGAACTAGCAGCCAACATTCCCCCGAAGAATGACGATGACGACGCAAGGAGATTTGTTTCTGTGAGGAGTAACTGTGAGAATGACGAGCGACTCTCTGGAAATATATGATGCAATCCATCATTGACGCGCGCCGGAGGCACAGAACGATCAGAACGATTTCTAATTCTTGCATTAGAAGATTCAGGACAGTCAGTTTCAACAACTCACGGAATGATATCATAAATGTTTTCGTCCACTATTTGTATGGATGTTTCCTGCCACTTCGATACATCAAACGTTGTGTTCCTGGCAACTTCTACCTCCAAATCATCCGAATAATCACCCGATATCAGCTCGACGCCGATCTCGCTATCCCGACTTATGCTGGGAACAAGACCCAGACCGATGAGCATGGAGTTATCTCCAGGATTAACGTTCAGATTCGTCCATGAGGGCATTGCAGATGTCAGGCTGCATGTTCTTTCCTTTGATGGAGTGTCGGGGGCATTAAAGGAGGTGTTATATCTATCCATTCGAACGTTCGATAATGTTGAAATAATCAGTCTGGCGTAGCAATAGCACCAGTTAGATTAGGGAAGTTACTCCGAACAAGTTTAGTGCTTACCGTGGTGGAACCTGGGACAAATAGAAAGACTGAGAGTTCAGTAATGATAGAGGCCTGAAACTGCCTTTCAGAAAGTTGAACGGGTGCGGACGATGCACCCACCTACCTATCGCACAAAAATGCACCGTAAGTGTGAACGCGAAGCACAGAAGGAGTTTGAAGCGTCTCGAGAGTAGGGGCGCTGGGGATGTAGTACATTATAGAGAGACATGTTACCGATATTCCAAATGAAATATAGTATCTCTTCGTTGTCTCGTTTCTTTTTCGGAGGTCTCACTGTAAGCAAGTGTTTATAAATAGGTAACATTGCTTAGGTAATGCTGCACCTTTTGGTTCACTTGATGAAGTGAGCTTCGCCATACGATATTCATGCAAGAGCCAAGCTGAAAATCCACCAACAAGGGCAACGATCTCATAAATATTTCCTTCTGCATTGATAAAGATAGAGAACCTGGTGTTTTCAATTCCTTTGAGTCAAATGTAGTGGTTGACGATCCTTTGTAAGTCTTTGTTATGTGGAGAATTTGAGTGGAGGGGCTATCAGAATGTACATTAAAGTGAAGTCCCTTTGGACCTTTCGCAAAGTCACTGATGGCAACCCACTTATTGGACATTATCGTTCCCGTGGCTTGTCTTGTATTAATTCCTACCGATAAGCTAGATCCAGAGCTAGGTGACTGTAAGATGATATTCTTCTTCTGCGATGACTGGTAGTAAGTGGCTAATTATGAACTTCTGACGCACACAAGATATCAGTCCCTGAAATTCACATGTGGAGGTCTGCCAGATGCATCGAACCCCTGGACCGTTGAAACAGGTACATGAGCATGCAGAAGGTTAGCTTTCAAAAAGTTCGTCTCATTTTACTTGCCATATATAACCTCTTAGGGCTTTCTGCTCGCGATAGCCCCGATGGGGGTTAAAAAACTGTCTTCTCTCAAGTTGCTCGGTATCTCATTTAGGTATTTTCTCTCCGGGCTGGATCTCATTAATGGACACCCCAATTGCCTAATTTTTGCGTTAGACCGTCTGCACCCGTTTTCTTGGAGGCGGGATAGCTTCGTTGGGATTCGGGTTCCCGGTACCGCTATAACCCATGGTATCCTCAATGAAGTCCTTTTCAAACGTCTCTGTTTTCTGAAGGCCGAGATGGATAGATTGCCGCTCGATTGCATTATCAGTACTCGAGAATAACAGTACCCTAATGCCAAATCTCTAGAAACGCTTTCTCTCTCTCTCAAGTTAGATGATTTTCACTTATCTAACCTCATGGCAGGCTTCTCATTCTGACTAGCTCGCCGCGACGTTAACCGCCGCTACTTCACCTAGAAGGATAGATTGAAGAGAGCACTGGCCAAGTGACTCATGAATCTTATCCACTTGAAGGAATTACTACTCTCTGGGAGTATGCGCGATGGTTGCAACACTCAATGAACCCCAGAGTCTAGTTCGGTATGTGGATTTTCCGAGTCGAGGATCGCCTTACAGGCATCTTCTTCGAGACTGGATAGGCGCGACCAGCGTGGGGATTGGTGCGAAGGTTACGAGACCGGTCGCCCGTTCTGACGGCTCGTGAAACGTTTGAATCTCCTAGTGAATGTTAGAGCTTCAAATTCTCGTGGATTGATGAGCGCCTGCAGTTATCTGGATTCCCGGAGACAGAAATAAGTATTATGGTGTGGCGAAGATTATTGAGCGCTATTTTCGGGTCAAAGACCTATGGCAATGGAGGTATTGGTTATGTGTGTATCATTCCTGCAATTCCATCTCAGAGCCCGTCCCTCAAGGCCTCAAGGCCTCACTAATGGACAGACAGTAAACAATTCTTCATACAGTGTGCAACCTGTAACCTGTTTGTTTTGCATTTTTGATACGTAGTCATATCGGTGTCTCAAATTATCTGAATGACTCGCAGCTTGTAAGTTAGAAATCCTGCGCGTTGATAGCTACTTCTGCAGGAGTGACGGATTCACGTACAGACAACACGACCGTCGTGCTGCAGTGTATATACATAAAAGATTTGGCGGTATGATTAATATGAAAGAGCGATGCGAGAGACGTAGAGAACGAAACAAAAGGAACGGCTAGGATACTTATGATCTTTGTGGGCTATAAGAGAAAAACACATGAAGAAACTGAACGCCTGGGAGTAAATTGTTGACCGTTTGTTGCAAAAATAAATTCACCAATGCAGACAAGAATGAGTGAAGCCAGAATTGACAGGGCCAGCCGTTGCTTTCCCTCGGAAACGTCCGAACAGTGAGGAAGTTGGAGTCAATGAATTGTCTAGATCTCCAACGGCTCGTGACTTCTGGCCTCCAACCCACGAGGTTGGGATGCTTCACTCGCGGTTGCTCTCTCTCTCCTTGCGCTGAATCCACCAATCCCACTCGGGCCTCTCGGCTGCCTGACGACTCCGCTATTTGGTCCATCACTAGCACCTCCGCCTCCGCCTAATGAGCCACCATTGACGCCCGTGGGGAGGTTAGGGACAGGAGGGACAGAGCCCGCGCTACCCAAACTTCCAAAGCCCCCGCCACTGCCGAAAAGGGCTCCAAAGCCACCAGGAGAACGCCGCGGAGGCGAGGCGATTGTGGCGTACCCTTCACGAATATTGCCGTTGGAAGAGCGCGTACTGAGCCGCGGCGCGCTACTGTGCAGTGTCTTCATGTCCGGCATAGATTTTTTGGAACGCAAACTGTTATTTGGTGCATCGAGCGGTGAGACCTGATTCATGTACGAAGAAGGGGCACGGGAGAACGTCTGTGACGCAGCACGCTGGGCAGCAGGCTATAAAGGAGATGTTAGCAGTGTAAAAATGACATACAGGCGTACAGGTGCTTACCCTTCCCTGTGGATCTACCCTGGTCACGACAGCATATCGTTCATCCCCTTCTCCGACTGAATAGTGATACACACCCAGTCTCTGCGCCACAAGGTGCACGACTCTCCGCTGTTTGGGTGACAGTGTTCTCGAGAACGCCAACTCGTCTCGCATGTGATCATCCTTAAACAACAAGATACGGGAATATATATCAAGGGTGGATGGGTCATTAAGGTCAAGTTCGGTACTGGACTTGGCGGGGGTCACAGGTGTCGGTTGCTGCGGCTGAGGGGGAGGCGATGCATGTGGGGGAGAGGCATTAATATAGGTTTGCTGCGGCGTCAGAAGTGGCACCTGGGGAGGAGAATAAGCCGGTTGGTATGGGTTACCCATTCCCATTCCACCAGAAAACGAGCGAGAGGGTGTCGTCATAGCTGGGGGTGCGACA
The DNA here is from genome assembly GCA_015039355.1 of Ramaria rubella. Lineage (NCBI taxonomy): Eukaryota > Fungi > Basidiomycota > Agaricomycetes > Gomphales > Gomphaceae > Ramaria > Ramaria rubella. The sequence continues at coordinate 96,571 of MU134308.1, forward strand.
GGACCAAACTCGTCGTAGCCTTGTTGCTGTGCTTGTTGTTCCTTCTCAAGTTGCATGGAGCGCATCCTCCTGATAGCCTTCTCACGCTCAATGCGTTCTTTTTCACCAGCTTGCAAAACCTTTTTGTACTCGACGCGAAGCTTTCGACCCTGCACGTCAAAACCGTTGAGCGCAGCTACTACGGCATCCGCATCGTGGGGAAGACGGAAGTTGGCAAATGCAAGTCCACGGAACGATCCTGCGGGGTCAAGATGATAGTTAAACGCGTATGGCGTGGGGATGTTGAGAGAGACCTTCATTATGGTACTCAGAGCGCGTCAAGTATATATTATAGCTACACGCACGATAATATCAAGAAGAGTCTCGCGCTTGACATTGAACGGAATGTTTTTGATGACGATGGCGGTTGGGATGATTTCATCATCTAGACCGGCGCCGACCTGCATACCTTGTGGTGGCAGTTGGCTCCCCATTTGGGGTGACCCACCGCCCGATGAGATGTCCGAGTTCTGGGGAGGCGAGAGAGAACGGGCATCGGTGGCGACATTGGCGTTGTCGAGCCATTGCTACGGGTACTGATATGAGGACTGGGTGGAATAAGTGGAAGCATGGAAACTTACCGAAGGCAACCCAGCTCGGGAAGGCTTGTTCTTCAAAGGAGACTGCGCAACTTGGGTAGTGTTAAAAGGATTCTGCCCACCGGGCATGACTGGTGGGGAAGTAGAGTAGTGGTATGGAGACCGTCCGTCGTATGTTTCATAATTCTCATTAGGACGTTGCTGGGAGCGTTGAGGAGACAACGTGAGGGAGGATATGTCTGGAGTAGAAGTGGAAGTCATGATCAACAACAGGAAACGTTAACGTGAAACTACGAGGAGGACGGAAGGAAATTCTTGGTCTGGTGCGGGATTTGAAACTGAAGTCTTCCCTTTCTTCTCAACACGTTCCAAATCAAAAGTATGTATACACAGCAACTATCTATGAAATTTTCACCACAGTGTCCAGGATTTCCTCTTGTCCTTTTCCTCATCCTGGCTAATCTCACTCAAAACCTTCTTCAACCCTGCATTTTCCCGCTCCAGCTTCTTCATTTTCTGCAGCGCGTCTTGCATTTTGTCCGTGAGATACAGTGCTCGGTTGTTTGCCCGCCTCACTCCCGAACCAATGCTCCAAGATCCGGACACAATATCTTTCAGCATCACCAATTCTGATTCGGCTGATTGTATAACAGACTGCGCTCCAGAGATAAGCAGCTCGTTGTACGCAATGTCCTGCGTTGCTCGAAAGACACGGTCAGTGAGCAACCGTTGAAAAACATAACGATGGATCGGCTTGCCCGGCCGAATAGTTGCTGGTCGGCCTACAAACCGCCTAGTATCAAACGCGTTTAAAATTGAAAGTAAGTACTGCCACTTACCTTCAACAGTCGTGATGGAAATCAGTTCGGCGTGTTCCATGGCTCTCAACGCGCTCTCGTCCCCTTTGAATGGGAAATCAAGCAGAACCTGATAGTATTGAAGCTACACCCGTAAACAATACATTTAGTAATGCGGAATCCCAACGTCATTTATGCGTACCTTGTCCTTCTGCGCGAGAAGCTTGAGAACAGTCCATGCCTGCTGTCTCGTCCATAGAAGACCCTTGGCATCTTCCGTGTCATCCCCGAATGCGTTCTTCCGTAATTCTACAACTCCGCGTTGTATTATGTCTTCCACGGCGTCAGCTACATCCTGTCCTGCACGGACCTTATGGATAATCTAGTGCCAAATCAGCAAGATAAACACGAGGTGGGACAAAGGCGCTTGCAGTTTCAAGATCGCTCGCTCGACCGCCTAAACGTTCAATAAGTTGTGCCTCTTCATGGCTGATGTTATAGTCTACGCTTGCTTCCTCCAGCTTCTTGTTAATGTAAGACAATGAACTGGCAGAATCTGCATCGGCCAGGGCAATTGCATTAAGTGGCTTTGTGGGCAATGCTGTCCGTATGTTTAATTAATCGTCACATTTTAGCAAACGAGGTGCGAACCTTTAGCAAGTCGTTTTGCATTCTCACGGTTGTCGCTGACAACAATCACATGGGCAATCTATTCCAGTTGAGGTTCAGTGCAACAAACCAACAACGGCGTACTTACGTGGTCTGCAACCAAATCCGCTGCCCACTCTGCCAGCGCGTTAACGATCTCCTCCTTTCCAGGCTTGGCGTTCGAATTGAAGTTTTTGATAACAACCACAGGTAAAACTCCCACGTCTTGTGCGCTCCTATACTCGCGTTCTCGCCGCATTTTTTCATTGAGCTCTGGTTTAGTCGGTATGACAGTATCTTCGTCCTTTCCTTGGAATTCTGTGTCCTCATCGTCTTCGCCAAAGCGTTCGATACCAACCCCAAGCTCCGACATGACACCATTGCCTGCAACACAGTCAACCCGCCCGTCGTGCCATACCCCACGCCGAATACGTTCGCGCCGCTGTACCCCTGCGAGAAACAGTTTCTCTTCATTCTGCGCACGAGTAATGTTGCGTCCAGCTTCCTTGCGACGAGATGAGCTGACACGGCGCAATCCATGGGCAACGACATCTAAGACCTGAGTTACTTGGTCTTGCAACGAAGAACTGAGACCAGCTACGTCTTAAGTGAGTATGATGAATTTGAAATTTAAATCATATCTACACACCCTTTTGCCCAATCAAGCCAGTACTTGCAAGGTCAATAAGGTTGTTCACAGAGTTCAAGAAACTAAAAACGGGCCAGTATCCTGTTTGTTCTGCGAGCGACGATACCATGGCGGAGTCTGATCCACCAGAGAAAATATCAATGCAATCAACGACGACGGTGCGTCTTCAATCACCAAGAATAGTTCATTGTGAGTGTTCGCAAAGGAATACGCCACTCACCTGTCGGATTGCTCGAGTACTGAGCGAAGAAGTTGGCTCTTGCCACTTCCTGCCGGGCCATGAAGAAAAGTGATGGTGGCTAATTTCGAATATTACGCTGAATCTCATGCAAAACGCCAAAACACGCACATGGGTAATCAGAGAGATAGCTGTCGAGTGCCGACTCCGCTTCTTGTCTGTCTTTCCATACACTAGTATCGATTGGACCTTGCGATTCGCCGCGTGCACCACTAGAGCTCATAATCAACCGGTCGAGCGCATTGCGGCGAAGCCATCTCGTCACGGCAAACTCTTCAGTAATAATGAAATATAAATATGAAGGGGATGGGTCAATATTATGACAATAACCTACTGCGATAATCTAGCCAGCCCATGACTTTTGCTTGCACGGCAATAGCTCGTATGGGATCAAAGACCTAAAGGTGCCGAAATTTTGTTAGAATAATCAGAGCTTTGGCTTCAATAACCCACTGTGTAGGTCAGAGTTCCCAGTAGAAACACCAAGACAGGAAATACGATCCTGGGATGTGAGGCTAACCACTCCCGGATGAGATGCGGCTTAAGCGGTCGTTCGTATGCTGTAATCAACCGCGTTAAGGTCTTGGGATCTTTTGATGAAGGGGAAACATAGGCTCCATAGATGCAATTATGAGCTATGGTTGCGTAGGCCATGCGTTCAAATGTGACAGTCACAAATCGCAGTGTTCCTGCAGGAAATGAACCTGGTGACTTGACATCCAGGATGCGGCCATAAGGCTATGAATCCAACTTTGAGAAATAAAGAAAGGTGGAAGGTGGAAGCGTATACCCTCAAGGTCTCCCAAATTCGTTCGTCAGATACATCCGGCCCTTCGAAGGAGACACGTAGAATAGGGCTAGCGTATCGCCTCATATCTTCTCGCCAGGGTTTTCCGCGAACCCTCCAAAGTCTACCGTTCCTCATTCCTATCCATGAAGGTAGACCACCATAGGCATTTATGCTCTCTGTGAGCGTATGTTCAATCTCAACTAAAGCGGGGTTGTCTAATGATGAAGTTGAGTCAGAGATTTGGTATGAGGCGCCAAGTTCTGATGTGGGAGTATAGCGAAAATTGACGAAGACCCCTCCATCCTTAATTCTGCGACACAATAAGCGCACATGTATTATGAGTGTAAAGAAGACTAACCTCGGCGTGACACTCTGGACCTCGAAATCTCGAATACCTACTCTCCTAAGGAGGTCTTCTAATCTTTCAACAAGAGGCTCCTTTTGGAAGAAGGCTATGTAATGCCGGAGACTTGCATGGATGTCAGAGCATAAAACGGTGGAGAATGTGTGACATACTCCCAAGTACCCAATCGTATAGGAAATACGGAGTCGACGAAAAAAATTCCTTCTGCTTTTGGACTAGTCTCAGATGGATTTCGCTCGCTTTCAAGAAGTGATGGGGAAGGAGCAGCTTCAGAAGCTAAGGTTGCTTCTGTACGAACTAGTGCGATTGCGTTGGAAGGTAGCCTATAGGGACACCTTTGAACCTTCGTAGGAATACACGTGCGTAATCCCACTCTAGTTGAAAGCATGGATTAGAAGAAAAACAGAAAGCAGATGCTCTTAGCACATCCTCTGTTGTAGAAGCAGTGACGTCGGTAATTCAGAATTCTGTGGTCTGTGAAGCGCTTACATAATCTGCTGATGCCTTAGGCCTTGTCACTTGGATGGCCAAAGCACGCAAGAAAAAAGAACCAGTAACGAATACTCTCTATGGGACAGCGAGACGTTCCAACAGGTCTATTTCTGGCTCTCATCTCATTCGGAAGTTTCACGTGCTGCTCAAAAGACGAGAGGTTTTATTAGCAGGGGATTCCAGCTCTACATCTCTTGAGCTTGCCAACATCGAGGATGAGATCCAGAATTTAGGAGGCCTCGAGGCCTACCAAAAGATGTCCGCCCGTGGCCAAGATGAGGAGAGAGGTGGGGGCAGCGAAAAGGTCTTCGTCGAATGGCTGAAGGACGGCCGAGAGAAGTGTGAAGATGACAGCTCCAAGCTCAAGTAAGCCTTTCCTTCGTAGAGATCCTTGAATGAGCTATTTAATAACAGCACTAGATTGCTGGAGGTTGGGGCGCTCAAACACGACAATTATGCCCATGCCACTTGGATAGACTGCATTCCTATCGATTTGCGCCCCCGGCATCCTTTGATCAAAGAACAAAATTTTCTGAAGATGAATGAACAGACGCATATCATGCAATGGGATGCCATAAGCTTGTCTCTTGTACTTAACTTTGTGCCAAATCCACATGATCGAGGTGCGCTGTCTTCCTTCGTATCTCACAGACTGCTGTTGCGAGTATATATTCTAGGAAAGATGTTAATGCTTGCATACAAGTTCCTGCGGCCTGGTGGTTATTTGTTCCTCGCAGTACGCCCCATGTTCTTCGTCCATCATCTGTTTCCTGAAAAATTATTCTAGCTTCCTTTGCCCTGTGTCGCTAACTCTCGATACCTGGATTTCGACCATTTTAAACATATTATGACCACGCTCGGATTCGCAGCATTGAAGGAGCGATGGAAGCCAGGTGGAAGGATGGCGTATTGGTTGTACCAAAAAGTCAAGGATATATCCCCCGAGGCGAAGAGCGGTGGGGCTTTTTCGAAGAAGGTAATATTGAGAGAGGGTAAGCATAGGAATAATTTCACAATCCTCTTATAATTGCAACTTGGAGATATACTTGAGAGTAAATTTTATGTCTGCAGCCAGGTCTCCGGTGCTTTGTACATCTTGCGCCGATCCAATCTATTAGTTCTATTAGTCCAGTCACGCGTGACATATATTTCGCCACATCTGCCTCTTTGAGCTTGCATCATACATATGAACGTACACCTCTTGGCATGTTTAAGCTGATAGGTTCTCCTTGCTTGACACTATCCCCTCGCAAAATGTTTACACATAGGTCATATTGTACTACTCTCTTCTCAGCAACCGCGCGACTCGCACGACCTCATCCATGTCATTTCCGCCCTTCACCATCTCGTTCATATACTGGATCATCTGCTAGTGTTCGACGCGCATTTGCGCCTTCGTATGCCGCCCTTCTTGCCATAGTCAGTGGTATGCTTGGATATGGGGTTGCACGTGCAACAATAGCGTCGGACGGGAAGCGCGAGCATACGAAAAAAGTCTCATATGGCTCTGCTGGAGAGATCGCATTTGCGGAAAGAGAACTACGTGCTGCGCTTCCTTTAGAAGGTGCTGTTTCCACGGACAAGGCAGAACTTGCAACGTATGGGTCGTCGGACAACTCGTGAGAGCCTTTCACTTAAAGAATGAATGATCGTATGGCGAGTTGCTCAGATGCTGGTAGATATCATCCCTCGTCCCCACACTCTATCGTAGTACACGTTAAAACCACGGCGGATGTCGTGAATGTTGTTAGGGTTGCCCGAAAATTTCGAATTCCTGTGACAGCCTATGCAGGAGGCACGAGTCTCGAGGGACACTTTGGAGGAGTCCGTTCCGACTATTCATTTTAATAGACTAACCTGACCTGTGGTACAGTCACCTTCAGGGGGCATATGCATCGACATGTCTGGCGAGTTTCAGTTACCACACTAGCGTTTAGTTAGCTAAGTATGCAATAGGCATGGATAAAATCTTGAAAATAAATGGTCAGCAATTGCCGCAAAATGATGATTTAGCTGACTCTCCCCCGATGATAGAGGCCGACTCTGACCTTGTCTGCGAGGCCGGTGCTAAATGGGAAGATATCAATGCTACCCTAGAAGGGAAGGGGATCCCTCTATTTTTTCCGGTAAGATTACGATTCCCAGGCCTTGATAATTTTACTCAGTTTCGCTTCAGCTGGACCCTGGACCCGGTGCAACTATAGGTAAAGGTTACCCGATTTAAACTTTATGCTTTGGATTATATGTTTTTTAGGGGGAATGATAGCCACTGGCTGTAGTGGAAGTACGTTTAAAGGATATATTGCCTGCTTTCCCTAACGCCATTCCACAGCGAATGCTGTGAGATATGGAACAGCGAAAGGAGAATTATTTCTGAATATCGTGTGTTTGTTCAGACCGACTCATAGGTTCATCGACTAATCATCGTCTTAATTTTCTGTTGTCAAGACTGTCGTACTTCCATCTGGAGAAGTTATAAAGACACGACGGCGGGCACGCAAATCCTCAGCAGGTTTCGATTTAACCAAGCTCTTCGTCGGTGCAGAAGGCACGTTAGGAATCGTTACCGAAGGTCTGGGGTAACTCAAATCCTAGATTAAGATCCGCTGACTAACTGTGGGTGTTTCTGTATAGCTACTCTGCGCTTAGTTCCTAAGCTGCCCACGACCGTGGCTATGGCACAATTCTCTGACGTTGCGCGAGCATGCAGTGCGGTAGAAGAAATTCTTAGGGGTTCAAGCGGCCCGCGTATTCGTGAGCGTCACCCTTCTTTAGTTGAATCTTGCACACAATACTGTTTAAGAATGTGTCGAGTTGTTGGACGACCACATGATTAAAGCTATCAACGACGCCGGAGGACTTCTTAACAAGCTCCCGGTTCGAGATACACTTTTTTTCAAGATTCAGGGTACGTCAGATGCGACAAATGAGACTGCGAAGGATGTACAGCGTATTGTCAAGAAACACGGGAGCTCTCAATTTATATTTGCCAAAGACAAGAAACATGCAGATGAGCTATGGGATAATAGGAAGTATGCCCTATATTCTGCCCAAGCATGGATCCCCGAGTCACGCGTGTGGACAACGGACGTGTGGTGCGTAAGATGGATGTTCACTATGGTTATCAGCGACAAAATTTGGCAATAGTGTTCCCGTTTCCAAGCTTCCAACTTTGGTCTATGATACGAAGAAGGATTTGGCGAAATCAGGCATTCAGTCTGCAATTGTGGGACATGTCGGTGACGGTAAGCTGTCCAAGGTTCCCTCCCCTCTTCTTTTCAATCATTTAAATCTTATGCAGGGAATTTTCACGCATTGATGATGTTCCGATCTGATAAAGAGCTGGCTGCGGTTCGTGAGGCTGTACACCGGATGGTTGACCGTGCCATCGCACTTGATGGTACATGTGAGTCCTCTAAGACACAGCGACATAGGCTCCCTATCCTCATACATTATGTTTAGGCACTGGAGAACATGGTGTTGGAGTTGGTAAAAAGGAATATCTTATTTCAGAGTTGGGAATTGGCACCGTTAACCTTATGAAGATTATTAAACGGGCAATCGATCCTATGGCATTGTTTAATCCTGGCAAGGTAAATGTCCGTTGCATCGCAACTTATTAAAGGATGTCTGACAGAACTATAGCTATACCCTGATGACGATGAAACAACCAAGTCAAAATAAAACCAAACTCACTGGCAAGACATCGGACACGGTAATTTGTGAATGAACGTTCAAGTTCTACTATGTGGCTTAATTCGTAAAATCTCACACATCACCCATACAGGATAATGACGCTACGTTCAGGTTTGCACATATCGTGGTGGATCAGCGTAATACAGAGACTCAGGCGAATGGACAGATTACACGGACCACGTTTACCGTGTTTATTGGCGAGCCAACCAACAGGCTCTGAAAATTGACTCCTAAGAGAGGGCAGATAAAGAAATTCCAGCATCAAACTAGGGGTTCTTGAGCTATTAGTTCCACGGATTGCCACGTGTCTAAACACGAAGTGAAGGCGAGCCTGTCAATGCGAGTCTTGAACGACACACACGGCACCTTATCTCTATCGTTCAACATCTGATATCACTAAATGTCCACATATATGATGGCACTGAACTACAGGTTTATTGGCTACGAGTGGTTCCAACATGTGCCATGTGAGTCATAATACAGTGGATAGAGGGTACTATCCGCAACAAAGGTAAGAGCTTCACTGACTCCGGACTCAATCGCCCTGTGTGTATTTTGCCTTCTCTTTAAAGGCATAGCCATCGTAACCTTACCCATCTCCGACATAGGCTGCGTACCAACAGCATGGTTCTTTAGGTTACCAACGTAGAAAGTTTATATGCAAATGAAAGGCAGGAAAACGACTACTCACAAAACCCTAAAGTCGGGTTTCTTGCGAAACATAAGGTTAGATAGCTTCCAAGGCAAGAACTTGGAAAAAAAAATTCTGAGCGGCTTTCACCTTGACCTGCTTCTCCCGCTTCGAGCTTCTCGTAGTCAATAACCAATAGTGGATGTGTTGGTACATCATCTGGAAAGGCCTAGGAGGGAGCGTGACGGCCACATCGTTACCATCTGATTATACCAGCTATAAAGAATTTGGAAATCATTTGCGATATGTCAACCTATTACAAGGCTCAAAACCCAGGACAAATTAATTGAAATGTTTGCGGCGCGGCCACTATTTCAGTAGCTTCCCGTCATTCCATTGCAAGTACTATTCCGACTCACTGCCTCTCTGAACCTTGGCATATAAAAGGGTACTCACGTGCCTATACAACGCTTGTTACACTGGCAGCTATGTTTTAGATATCCGGTGGCCAGTAACTTTCGGGATTGCTGTAAAATGAGTCTCCCCGTCCCAAGAATCATTCGACCGAGAGGCCCATTGCACGTATCGTACATTTCTGCGATCAGATCCGGTACTACAGTGTAGTAAAGAGAGAGGGTAAGAACCAAAGTATTCAACACACCTGTATATTCGCGTTTCCACCGCCGAAAAGTTTTGCACTGCTCCAAGCACAAATTCTATTCCACAAGAGGCTTTCCATGTCTCCAATCCCTATCCCAAGCATTAGCGGCACACAGATAACAGTGTACGTTGTAACCAACTATGCGATTTGCGACTCTTACGATGTTTATTTTGTTCTTCTGGGCAGCTTCAGCAATACTCGGAGATTGCGTAAGAGGCTCCAAAATAGAGGCAGGCCTAGGGGAGTGTATTGGTTTAAACCTGGCTCCATGACCTCGCCACAATTGAGGAAGTGCACCAAGTTCCATCTCGAAAACTTATATTGTCCCTAGGAAGGATAGCACAATGAAAGAACTCTGCTAAAGCAAAGGGATAACCTTTGAAAACAATTGATCAGACTCGGAGTTGCGCGAATAATAACATGAAATGTACCACCTGCATGACGACTTTCGAGACCACACAAAATTAGAGGTGATTTAGCATTGTAGCACTGATTCACTCCTAGAAGGGATCCCCCGACGCTAGCATCAATGAAACTAGACTGTTACAATAACGTTCAACACCGATATTGCATCTATTATGTCGCAGAATACGCAAGACACCTCGCTATGCCCAGATATCATTTACCCACAAATCTCACACTCAATCTGCATGAGATGACATCCACACATAGTAGGATGTTTTGTGTGCCCTTCGACACAGGCTCGATGTCAGAAAACACGTTCCTGTACGATGAAACCATGCACGTACGCGCCCCAAACCAGACTTAGACGTTAATGGCGCACTGGAATAGTCCTAGGGTAACACCACACACCCACGGTTCACTGTCACCCATCACCCGTTTCGGCCGTGATAAGTCCCGCCAGCCTCACGAGCTTGCGTCGACAGCAAATGTAAATTTAAAATCCATAATAAATTATATTAAGTCCATAAATCACATTGCAAAGTGAATATGTAAATAAATTACTATAGTCAAGAGAGGAACTACGAATCAGAACAAATCACGTGATGTACATGTCTTGTTCTCTTGCTTCGTGGATGGAAGCAACTCAAAGTACACGCAGATGCAGCTCTTTATGATGTTCATGAAAGGAACTTCCTTTCCATGCTTTGCATATTAAGAAGGATGGCCAACTCTCAACGATATGTGGCAATTGTACAGACAAGGCCACTCAGCATGCAAACATAAGCAGCGCGCAGCGAAGAGCCCGAAGAGTTCGAAGGGGAAGGAAGAGACATGGAGTTATATGTGCTGGGATCAGCTTGCTGATGATGAAGTGGCAGATTCCATGGAACGGGAGCGTCGGGAACTAGCTCACCGATCCACCGAATTACCTTGTCTCTCGCGGGTCCAGCCCCTTCCGAAGGTGATCATAATCTCTCAAATGGTATGGGCAATGGCTATATGGTTCGTTTGATCACTTTATTATGATTAGATGTACAAACTTTCACTAGTCGACCGACCTGGAGAGCCATTATGACACCATGGAAGAAAAACTACTGAAGGCCATTGCAATTATCCATGCTCAGAGACGGGAAAATATTGACAAGAAGTTGGTGGTTGCATGCGAAAAGCAATTTAAAGAGGTATTTGGCTTCGTTGACAATGTCTCGCACCATAGGAACCGAAGGAGCATGCCTACCACTTTTGGCAAGTCAGGCTGGGTCTCTAAATCTCTAACAGGCTACCGGTACAGCAGCAGGTCTCAAGATAAAGAAAATGACCCTGTAAGTCCATTTTACTACTCAATGTATTTCAATGGTTTGCTGACAAGTTACAACAGTGACTCGCATTGGTTTTCGTAGTTCCTCTCTCGACTTTAGTATTATTCATTTACATATTCACTTTGTAATCTGATTTATGGACTTAATATAATTTAATATGGATTTTAAATGTACATTTGCTGTCGACGCAAGCTCATGAGGCTAGAAGGACTTATCACGGCCGAAACGGGTGATGGGTGACAGTGGACCATGGGTGTGTGTGTTAAGACCATATTGCTTTTCACCGGAGTTGTGGAAAACATCAGAAATATCGGAATATCGGGATCGGACGGGCTTGGCTTCAACTTATGGGTTGCACCCTCTTGGATTCTTGTGCCCTGGTATTTCAAATTTCTTGACAAGTCGGAATTCAGAGGATGTCAGAATAGTTGGAGATCTATGGAAGGATCAATGACAAGACGGCTAGTCAAGACTTAACTAGTATTTTCGGAAAACGTTGGAGAAAATTGGAGAAGAGTGGAATAGTGTTTGAAGAGGATTAAAGGTAAGGATTAGCCTTTCGGAAAAATCGGAGTTTAGACCAGAGATAAGGGTTTCGGGATGTCAGAATGAAGATGATCGGAATACAATCAATATGCGAGACTCATTGTATAAGTCAATATACGTGATAGGCAATATGACCAATGATAATGAACAATCAATATTCAAACTAGAGAAAGAGATGTACAACAAGCCTATTTAAGGAATAACTGAGGGTGCCGAATCAGAGACATAACAGGTAATGATATGAGATGTGGAATTCCGAGATGGGCAAATACGGAAATGAATACGAAGTCGGAGATAGGACATATGGATATAAGATCGAGAGATTGATCTCTGAAGGATGACTAAGGATGTTTAAATGGAGATTTCAGAAAAAGTTGGAAAAAGGCTTAATTGAAAAAGGAGATTGTCGGAAAGGAGATTGTCAGAGATTGTTGGAGAAGGAGATTTGTCGGAGATTGTAGGAAAAGGATATTTGTCAGAGATTGTTGGAGGAGGAGTTTCGGAGATTGTTGGAAAATTGGAGGAAAATTGGAAAATGGATATGGGTTCTAACAGTATCTCCCCTTTAAGGCCAAGCCCTCGAGGCTTTAATGTTTCAGAGAAAACTCCTTGAGTTGTTATTCCCTTTGCGTTCTATTCCCGCAATCATGATTAGCTTGGATGACAAACTTGTGAATGAGCTTTGGAGATTGCATGGGGACAGAAATGGCTTGAGGCAAAGTGGCGGAAAACAAGTGGAAAGCAGGAAAAGTGGTAGGGGTAGGGATTTTGTGCCAGAGGTAATCATAGTGTGAAAAAGGCCATGTCAGAGAAATGTCGGAAAATCGACAAATGGAGAAAACTGGAGGTCCACTGTGCATTGTCAAGCCCACAGGCTATCCTTCACAAACATGGATTGGAAAAATGGAAGGGTCCTGAAAGGCCTGCCATGAGTGTGTGTGTGATAGGCAGAAAATGTAGAAGTTAGTGGATAAGGATTTGAACAGGAAATGGAGATGGTTGTGAACAAGGATGTGGAAAAAGGGATATCAGGAATATTGTCGGAGAAATGTTGGAGATTTTCAGAAAAGGAAATCAGAGGAATGTTGGAAAGGAAATTGGAGGAAAATCCACATATAATGGCTGGATCTTCTGCAAAAGATGTCAGAAATCGGAGTGGAGATAGAGATGTCGGAGTAGTGTCAGACTGTGAAGATGAAGTAGGATGGAACTGGATGGCGTTTTCGGAAAAAATCAGAAAAATCGGAAAAGAGCAGAAAAAGCGGAGAAGCGGAGTTAGGGAAAAAGGAGGAGTAGGGCCTCAATATGAGGACACTACAAAGGTGTTGATAGGAATTGGAATGATGGAAAAGTAATATAGTAAAAGGGTTTTCATCAGAAAACCTGTGTGATGGAAATCACAAAAGGGAATAGACATAGAAAGAACAAGGTGAAGAATTCCAGATTGACAAGATAGGTGGACATTGTGGAAACAAGGATGTTCAAAGGGTCGGATTGTCGAAAATATTGGGATTGTCGGGATTGTTGGAAAATGACGGAATTGTTGGAGAAGGCTTGCTTCATCTTGAAATATTGCACAAAGACGTAAGGTCTTGTTTGAAGTTGGGATGGGTTACAGAATGTGTCAGAATGACTGGGAATCTTGCTTGACAGGAATCCAGAAATGGAATGATCTCCATGGATATTATAGAGATAGAGTCGGAAAGACTGTTGTCTCGAAAAACAGGGTGAGATGGAGTTAAGTTGATATTTTTCGGAATGTTTTGGAAGGTTTTGGAAAGAACAGATGGGTGTCGGAAAGTGTAGAAGGGTGTTGGAAAGAGTAGAAGGGTTTCAGAAAGAGTAGAAGGATGTCGGAAAGGAAATAAAGGGTGTCGGAATAGAAAGATGTCGGAATACTGGGTCAGGGAATGTTCTTGTTGGGTGGTCCTGAGGTTTTCATGATCCATGTGACACTACACGGACTGTGGAGTTAATGGATGTGGGTCAGAAAAGGGACGATGACAGCTGAAGGATGCTCATGATGGATGGAAATTGTATGACAGAATAAGGCTGGCATAGTCACTACTCCCCTCTTAGATAGACGTCCCATCATCTATTTAAAGAGTCAGATTTGTGTTGGGACATTTGGAATAAGAGTGGATGGATGAAATGGTATACAGTATTCTTACAATTTGTGTCAGGAATTTCGGATGTGTGAAAGAAAGTTCAAGATGATGCTTGAAGCCTTGAAAATTTCAAAGATTGCAAAATTCCATGTTGAATTGTCATTGAAGTATCATGGCATTGTAATTCCTAGAAGAGAAATAGTGTGTCGGATTTTTCTAATGTGGAGAAATGTTGGAAAATGTCAGAAATCGGAAAATTGTGAAGTTGGAAAACTTGAAGGTGGAAATTGAAGTCAGAAACCTTGAAGTTGGAATCTTGGAATCAGGAATTGAAGTTGGAAATTGAAGTTGGAAATTGGAATCGGAGATTTGAAGTCAGAATAGGGAATTGGAATAGGGAATTGGAAAATGGGTCATGAAGTCAGAAAATATCAGAAAAAATGGAGTTAAGTCAGAAAATATCAGAAAACTTGAAGTCAGAAATTGGAATCGGAGATTTGAAGTCGGAACTCGGAAAATCCAATGAAGGAAATTGTGAAAGTGAAGGCCCTCATTGAGGATGTTGCTGTGATACTGGTTTTCAACAGAACTGTGGAAAATGGAGACAGTATCAGAAATGTTCGGAAAATGAGGTGCCCTTGGTTGAAAGACTTCAAAAAAAGAGAATGAGAGCAAGATGATTCCATGATGGTCTTGAAATTGTCGGAAATTGTGGAAGGACTGAAAATTTTGGAATTGGAATGTCGCTAACAAAGTCTTGGGTTTTATCCAATGATTGAGATGGATAAGGAGTTGTCCATGTGATAGGGACGGAAAGATGAATGTCGTCAAATGTTGAACAGGATTGAAGATGACTTGAGGCATTAGTAAGAACGAAGGGCATAACACACCGTTCAATAGAAATCGTAATGAAATCTGAAGGTGGTTTTCCATTTGTTGTCCTTTGAATGCAGAACAGATGGGTGTTGACAAGGACCATAGATAGTGATTGTTGAAATCTAGAGGGTTGGAAAATGTCAGAAAAATCGGTGTTGGAGAATGGATGTCGGAGAAATCAGTGTCGGACTTTGGAGACATCAGTGTCGGAGGAATCGGTGTTGGAGAAATTGGTGTTGGAGAAATCTGCTGATAATTGATGCAGAACCAGAAAGGCCACCTTATTTCTTCTGCAAGGAAGTATTGGAGTACTATGCAGAGAAAAATGTTGGGTGGGTCCTATAGCTAGAGCCTCATTAATGAACTGTTGGGGTGGTTCCAGCTTAACTAAAGATAAGGAATAAAGTTTTCCTAAGGGGTGATCCTCTTCCTCTGTAAGAACTTTATTGTTTCACACAAACAGATTGAGCCAATAACTTTATTGGTGTCTGCGACGGTGTGGTTTACAAGTAAAAAAGTATTCTTATGTAATCTACTTGTGGACAACTGTATAGTTGTCCACTATCTACAGGCACCCCTTTGTGGGTGGCTTATATAATACAAACCCCATAAGTCACTCTGGTGACTTATATGTCCTAAATAGTAGCATATATGCTACTGTAAGAATCTACATTCTTACACCCTCCCCACAGACCAGACCTCAGGCAGGTTTGGGAACTGTTATGCTGATGGCGGATCAGCATCTATAGGTGCAAGCGCAGTCGATGATGACTGCGTGGCTACTTCAATGGTGTTGTCGTAGTACAAGGAGTCAGCTGGGTCGACCTCCATAGTAGTATCATCCGCTGTGGTAGCGGATTCTGGGTGAGTGGAAGACAGGGTGGATGGTTCCATCGTCGGCACGTACGTACATGCCTTTGAGCAGGGTGGCCCTCCACTGCGTCTGTCCATGGACGAATCATCATCCGAAGTCGATGGCGCTCCCCAGAAGCCTGGGGGGCGAGGGGTCATGGGTATATGAAGGCCAGTGAATGTCTGGCCTTTGCGAGTGTCAAGGACCCTCTGTGGTCTCGTTGTAGCAGACCTTGCTCTGCTTACAGAGAAAGTAGGGCTCAATGTTGACGTGAGCCCTACCGGGATCTACCCCCACCTGGTTTCCTAGCTATTGGGCTAGTTCCTTGAGAGTCGTACTCTTGCGGGGGCGTTTCCACTCAAATGCCTTATCGACGCTGGTGGACAGCAGTGCTGATAGATCTTGCCGCCAGTTTGATCCAGCAAGATCGGCCCACTGGCCACAAACGGTGAAAAGCTTCGTTAGCTTTTGAAGAAAGACCAGGCTGTCTTTCTTTGGCTTAATGAGTTTAAGCCATACCCATACGTCAACATGCTCCAGTTGGAGGGTATTGTTGCTGTTCCTGCAAATGGCGGGTGATACTCCCTCCAGGGAGTACTCGATTGTGCGCAATGCATCCCTAAGATTGGGAGGCATATCATGTGCGATCTCGAACGCTGGCGTTCGAGTAGTGAGTCGCTGCTCACGATCAGCACACTTAATAATAGCATGCTGCATGGGGCTGCGCAACAGGGCAAATGTTGCGTGTGCAAGCGTGAGCTACTCAACGAAGTTTGGGTCATTGAGTGGGCATTTGTTGAACCACACAGTGGGGTGTGGTGCCTTGCCCAACGGGCAGGGTAAAAATCCCATCTGCGTTGCAGGCGGGTCGCCTATGGCGGGGGCGATGCGAGCATGCAGCGACACTGGGTACGGCACTGCCTTCACTGTTTGGATGTGGTCCTGCGACAGGATTGGGTGGGTCCTCCCGGTGAGGCTCCAGTAGTGGTTGTAGACGGACTCACTGAGTCCGTCATGGAATCTGGCAACGAGGTTAGATCGATTATAGTCGGTGCTGATTGTGCCGACTTCATGGCAGATATTTTATCCACCATTTTGCGATTAATTTGCCGCTCTTTATCAAGGGCAGCGTGTAGCATGTTGAGCTCTGAGTTGAGCTTGCGTACATCCTCCTTATAGGAGGATACTGCGTCCTTAACAAAAGGACATGCCATCTCACCAAGCAACGGTGGCCAGGCCACTTTTAATGCGCGTTTGATGTCACACATTCAGGGGTTGATGAGCCGCAGTTTTGCGGCTTGCAGCAAATGCTGCGCATATGCGTTGCACTCTGGACAGGAGTCACAGTGGACAATGGTGATAGCGTCCTTGACGCCATGCACAGTCCAGCGTTGCTCCTTTTGGAGCATCACAAATTGCTCAGAGGCACTAGGTAGTGCCTCTGCTGAGTGATGTGTTTGGGACGCTTCGGTGTCCATGGATAATCGTTTGTTTGACACTGGGTATGCGGTCTAATTAGACTTGCATGAAACTTTGGTAGTATCCTCCGAGCTGTGAGCTCTGGGGGTAACTCAAGTTTCACCGTAGAACTGGAATTGTCCACTTCTATTACTGAGTATGGCCCAATATAATTGGGTACCAATTTCTTTGCCCATCCCTTAGGTAAGGACAGGTTCTTTGTAGACAGATATACTAGCTGTCCAACTTCGTACGTTGTTCCTTGACAGCATCTGGTATTAGCAGTGTCTGTCTGCTGTACTCAGCTCGCGATGATTGCATCGTGAGCAGCAATCAAGTTCCACAACACTTGTTGTGCGAACTGCCGCACTCCTCTAAATGTAGTATCCACTGATAGCACCTGCCCGATACGGGGCAAGTATCCGCTGTTCAATTCGAACGGTGCATATCCTGTTGTTGCGCTGACTGAGCTGTTCAGTGCAAACTCTACCATTGGGCATTTCTCGGCCCAATCCTTCTGAGCACTCTACACTACCGTGCGGAGTATTTGCCCTACAGAACGATTTGCTCATTCTGTCGCTCCATCCATCTGTGGGTGGAATGCTGTGGACATGAGCAGCTTCGTGCCCATTATACGCTGCAATTCCCTCCAGAATATGGAGGTGAATTTGGAGTCGTGATCCGATATTATCGAGTCAGGTACTCCATGCAACCGTACTACCTCTTTGAGGTATAACCAAGTGACTTGCCGCACAGTCACTCTTGTCGTAGTTGGGACTAGATGCACCATGGATGTGAGTCTGTCAATCACGACCAGTAAATAGTTGTGACCCTTCGATTCCGGCAATGGACCAACAAAGTCCATTCCAATAGACTGCCATGGTCTATCAGGTATCGGCAGGGTACGCAATAACCCTGCTGGTCGTCTATTGTTCTTCTTTGCAGCCTGACAGGCTGCACAGGATCCACAAAACGACTCTATGTTGGCTGCCATTCTCGACCACCAGTATGATCACCTGATGTACTTATCAGTTTTGAATTGCCCAAAGTGGCCAACTACTCTATGTGCATGATCGATGATTATCTCGACCATTCTCCTCCCCTTGGAAAAAACTTCCCAGGGAAGACACACACTACATCTTTCTTGAACTGGTTCTTTGTCCAAACAAGTCTGTTTCTCACCCCAAATTGAGGGTGAGCCTCAGGATTTGCCAACACTTTCTTGAGTATTGGATCTGTTCCGTAGCCATTGGCTACAGCTCGTTTTAGGTCAAACTCACATTCTACATGTGAGCGTAGACTCTCTGAGTCTGCACCCAATGTTGTAGCTAGTACATCGTCCTCCTCATCACCTTCCACTTGTGTGGGAGGTTCTTCCCCTGCTTGCTTCATCCGCTGCACGTCTATGACACGCTGCTCTGTTGCATCTTGTAATCGTTGCGATTGTCGCGCTGCGGCCATTCGTATTTCTACAAATCTATCTGTTGGGAGAAATTCTCCTTCTGGGTCTAGCTGCGCATCTGCGTCGACATATTATTCTGCTGGGTGATGTTCACCCTGCTTGTCATTCTTGTAGTAGCATGACAGACAGTCGGCTACTTTGTTCTCCACCCCTGGTACATGTACTGTGGTATAGTTGAATCTGGAGAGAAATTCCCAAAAGCGCACCTGTCTGTCGGACAGATGCTGTTGTGTCTCAAAGTATTCAAGACCTTTGTTATCCATCACCAGTGTGAACTGGCGACCTAGCAGCTTATCCTCCCACTTCATAAGTGCTTCGAGGATAGCAATCATCTCGTGCTCATGCGTTTTGTAACGCTGTTGCGTGGGACTGAATTTCTTTGATAGAAATCCTGCTGGATGACAAGTCGTCCAGTCCGGACCTTGTCCGTAAACTGCCCCAACTCCAGATTTGGAACCGTCGGTCACAACCCAAATGGGTTCTGAGCTAGCATGATTTATCGGCTTCAGAATCGGAGCCTTACATGCTAGCGCTTTGATGGATTCAAAGCACTTATCCATCAAGGGCGTCCATTGAAACTTCCTGTTATTGCACGCACTTCCTGATAAGGGAGTTGTATATGCCGTCAAATCTGGCATATATGGTGCCAGATACTGCACGAGTCCTAGAAATCGTTGGACTTTGTTAAATGTTTGAGGTCTTCTCCAACCTCGAACCTTCTCCATTTTATCTGCATCGGCATGTATGCCCTTGTCATCTATTCTGTGACCAAGGCACTCCATGTGATGCGAATACAAATTGATCTTGGATCGATTCCGCTGAGAAACAAATGTGCCTCACGTAAAATATCAAACACCTGTCGAAGGTGTTTTTCATGCTCCTCTATAGAGCTTGAATAGATAAATATATTGTCCAAGTATATGTGGACTGATCAACCAATTTGGTTACGAAAAATCAACATCATGAGACGTTGAAATGTAGATGGCACATTACAGTCACCAATCTGCATAACCTGGCTTTTCAATGTACCGAATATAGTCGTGAAGGCCATCTTGTCGACGTCCTCCTTGACTACACGTATTTGTTCGTACGCGTCAGACATGTCAAGCTTGGATCGATACATAGCACGAACTATGTCATGCCGAATCGTATCCTGGTCTGGGAAGGGCGTAATGTCCTTCACCATGTTGTCATTGCGTAGGTGTAAGTCTATCGCTGTTCTGAGCTTTCCGTTTTTCTTCAGAATGCATAGCGCTGGTGCTGCAGAACGTACTGACGCTGCTACCCACTGACCAGTGGTGGTATACCGGTCAACTTTGTTGATCAGTTCATTTCGAAGTGCTTCCGGGCACTTTGGGAGTTGATAATGAAACTGTTTGGTTTCATCCACAAACTTAATTTCGTGGTTAATCTCCCTCCACAGAGAAAGTTCTAACAGCACACCTCCAAAGAGGTCTGCGTACTCTAGCTCCCATCTTTCCCTGAGTTTGGGAAAGTCCTCAGCCGTCAATAACAGTTGCTTGGAGCCAGCACCTCCTTCGGCAATCTCATCAGTACATTGGTCGATTGGACCAACGTCAATGTTTTTCTGGTTTTCCTTCCGTTTTCCTTTGTCTCACCTCCCATCTGGCGAGCTCGTTGGTGGCTCCACATATAATGAAGAGCCACTTGCAAGTCACGGTTTGTGGCTTGCTAGGTTGGGCTTAAGACTCGCAATTCGAGTCTTATGTTCAGCCGGGTTTTTAATGTCCAGCTGTTCTTCCCAGGCATTCACATGGTTTGGAATTACTTCCTTTCCCATGCGGATGCATCCCTCGCCTCTAAAGTCGAGGGATATCCCTGATTTATGTAGGAATGGTGTTCCTAGTATTGCATCATAATAATCTATGTTCACTATATCAAAGTATTCCTCAATATTACACTCACCAAAATGAATGTTGGTGTGCATTCCATAGTTGATGGTCGACTTACTGCCGACACACGCTAACTGTATGCCAATTGGACATTCAAGTTTGAATGTCTTAATGCCTACAGCTCATATAAAATCTGGAGAGAGCATAACTCCCTTGCACCCGCTGTCTAATAGACAGTGGGCTCTGACTCCACCAATCTCCCAATACCCGGAGATTGTTTGGTTGTCTATATGCGCCTGTTTGGGGCATGTCTTATCACGTGGTCTGAACCGATGATCATAGACAGGCTCAATCGTCCTGTCTATGACCCCCGCATGTGTACAGAAGTCCTTGTTTCGGCTTAAACCATCACTGATTGTGATAGTTGGTGTCTGCGCCGCATATATGCGCCGCCTTTCTTCATACGATCCTTCTAGCAGACATACTCCGTCCACTCGATACGAGCTGTGCATTCTCGTATCGTTGTCATTATCCCATTGATAGGGCATAATTTCCAACTGGTAATCAGTGACTAGTTTGCCGATTTCGCTCTCATGGTCATCTTGGACATCCATTCACTCGTCTAGTTCTCCACTTGGTGGCTCCTCCTCCCTTTCTTGAGCACTCCCTGAGTGTTCAACCACTTCTTCCAACCATGCACCTGCTATGCGCGGTTTGTTCTTCCATTGCGGGCAATTTGGCTTGATATGCCTGACCTGTCCACACTCGTAGCACGTTATCTCTGTGCTACGTCCCTGACCCCCTGAACCTCCAGAAGGTTTTTGCGAAGGACGTGAAGCGATGATAGCTCCAGCTCTTTGCATAGCCTGTACCCCTGCTTGGGGTATACTCGGCCTTGTTTCAGCTTGAGGTCGAGCGTTAGGTGGATGATATATCGTCTGCTTCGCAATAGGACAGCTTCCTGTGTTGGGAGCTCAGGACGAGCTCGGCCCAGCCTGATTTCGACTAATTGTCGATGTTGGCTTTGCCTGTGGTGCATGCATGCTGCTAGATTCCGTTCTTCGCAACCTGATGTCATATCGAGACACATCCTCTACCGCCTTTGTGGCTTCATATAATTCAGTTATTGCACTGAATTCTGTTGTATAGCCTAATTTTAAGACTTCATGATGCAGTGCTTCTCTAAGCGCTGCTACGAATCGTTTGTGGATTGTATACTCATCCAGCAGATGTATCATCTGTGCAGCATACTTCGTAATATCATTCAGTAATTCCTGAACGGTTCTGGTCCCTTGCACAATTGTATTGAACTTATTCAACACATGCCTAACCATCTCAGGATCCCTGAGACGAAGTTCTTGAATTCTTCGAGATCCGCTTTCCCAGCATATTCTGCTGGGTGAGGGAGTTTTACTCCAGCTTTGGCAAGCACGGACTTGTCTGGCTCGCTGTCCTTGTGTTTCTCAAGGGCAGCTTGCACCATCTTTGCGACTCCATCTACATATGCAGACAGATTTCCTCCTGCCTCCTGAATCCTTCATTCAGGCTCCATGACTGCCAGTGATACCGCACGCGGTATCGCTTGTATTTGCCTGTGTGGCTGGGGGACGTGAGTATTCACGTCCTGCTGCACTGGTGGATTGACGATGTCTTCATCGATCTGATACAACAGTCGATGTTTGTCAGCTGTTAGAAACACATCCCTCAATCTATAGCTGCTACTGAGGACGGATCGAGCTACTCTCGCAGACTCGATCAGTTTATTGAAGGCCTCGTCTTCGATCCCCACAGTATATGCTTCTTCGACTAATTTATCTGCGTGTTTAGCACGGACCTCTAGCGCACGATGCTTCCGTCACGCTGCTTTTTGTTCGATCCTATCCCAGTGATCAAACTTGCATTCAAGACTAATGTGAATGCTAGTCTTGGTACTGACACTATTGGTGTCAGACTTCATTATCTCCCGCAGTGACTGTTGGGTCACTGATTTGAGCACTTCTTGCTCATTATAAGTTTTTTTTGATCTGCGAATTCCTTCGCAGATATTTTCTCTATCGTGAGCCTCTAGCTCACGATCTGTCTCTTTCTCAGTATGCTGGCGCATACTGATGCTGTCTTGCTCTATCGTGACACTAGGTTCTCGAGGACCAATCCTAGTGCTCGACCCAGATGGAGGTGGCATCCTCTGTCTGTCTCACTTCCTGCGAGCTTTTTCTGCCTCACAGTCTACTTCACGATCCCTATTGGGATTGTTGCCACACTCAGGGGCCTTTCCTCACAAAGGTCCCTGTACTTCCTCCTCCAAGGACTGTATCAACAGTTCCATACCATCTCCTAATGCTTGGAGTTGGTTCATGGCTTCATCCGCTGCACGAGCTGCCTCAGCCGCTCGTTGGCTCACTTCCCGCATAGTGCCTACGTTTTTACGGCTCTCTTTGAGGGCCGTAATCATCCGGGCAATATGTCTGGTTGTATGTTCATATCACCAGGTTTCTTCATCCCGGCACGCTGACCCCTGCTCTATCATCCCTGTTTGGGACGGTGAACTTCGCGATCTGCAATGTTCTTGGACATGCAGGAGCTGTGACATTCGCAACCCTGGCGAGTTGTCCGTGTCGCTTGTCGGCAGCTCTCTCAACTCATCGAGAGACGATCGTAACTTCGACCTAGTCGAAGTTCTCTTCTTTCTCTTAATGGATGATCTCTCGTCCGTTTCTGATTCCTCCAGTACAGATCTTCTTGGATCCACCGATAGTCGCTTTCAACTCCTAGAGTCAGAAACTACGGGCGTCGTAGTATTACAAGGACTAGTTACCCTCGTCGGCATTCCTGTTCGCCTGTCCACATCGTGGGCAGACTCAGTTCTCCTGTCTGGGCCCTTGGTTGCGGCTCCAGACGTATCTGGATCCTCTCTGGATCTAGATGTTTGGCTTTGATTCCTTATTGACGCCATAGATCTACAATCTATCAGCCACACTGTGGCGTTCTTCTCTTGAATTTAGAAGAATAAACAGTAAACGTCTGTTTACTGTTTCCAAATATTCCGGCAAGTGTTAAACTCGTCGGTTTCTGGGTAACAAAGATTGGTTGATCTTTTCTTTATTGCAGTGCTGCCAATAGTATTGGCAGTCAAAAAAGTGTAAGAACTTTATTGTTTCACACAAACAGATTGAGCCAATAACTTTATTGGTGTCTGCGACAGTGTGGTTTACAAGTAAAAAAGTATTCTTATGTAATCTACTTGTGGACAACTGTATAGTTGTCCACTATCTACAGGCACCCCTTTGTGGGTGGCTTATACAATACAAACCCCATAAGTCACTCTGGTGACTTATATGTCCTAAATAGTAGCATATATGCTACTGTAAGAATCTACATTCTTACACCCTCCCTCAAGGCAAATTGAAGGTTGTTGGAAATGTGGAAGAATCGATGGTTATGAAGGATTTTCCTTTCAGAAATGAGTTGCTGAAAATCTTGTATGTGTCAACTTGCTAAGACAAAAAATTGTCAAGGCATAGTCTAGGATGACACAGATTTGAGCAGGTTGGAGGGTTGTCCACAATTGGATTTTCGGATTTTCGGATTTGTGGAATTGTGAATTGCAAGTTGCCACAGGGACATATGTTGGAGTCGGATTCTTGACTTGCTGTTGAGGAATGCAGAACTAGGTACTACCCTATACCCTGTCAAGCAATGGATTGTAGTTGGGGGGTCAGTTGTGTCCCAGCATGTCAGAACAGTCAAAATCAAGTGGTGCTACACCATATGGTAGTAACAACCTGGATTGATTGCTGGACAGATGGACGGATTGGCATATTAATAGCCTACTGGATTTACGACTACATCGTGGTCGGAGGGTTGAAGATTAACCCTTCAGAAAAACGTGGGATTCCGAAAGTGGTGTTCTAGACTTGAGGAAAAAGTCGGAAACATTGGAAAACATTGGAAAACATTGGAAAACATCGGAAACATTGGAAAATGTCGGAAAGTCGGAAAGTTGGAAAAGAATAAGAAGTGGAAATATTGTCCACTAGAATTCGGAATTAACATGGAGGATGGTGTCAGAAATCATAAGGAGTGGTGTTGGATTTTTCGGAAAATGATAAGAAATCAAAACTGGGATTATAGGAAAGTGTGGAAAGAGCCTCGGAAAAATGGACAGAGTGTTGATGCCAATTTGTCTGTACTGAGGTCTTTGCAGCTGTTTAGGCTTGCAAGTTGGAGCCTGTGTGATGTGCTGATTGCAGCTCGGATTGTAGCTCTCCTATCGGAAGATGATTTGGGACAATTCTTTGTACAGTGACCAGGTAAAGGATGTCAGAAAGTCTTGGTTTCGGAGATGTCGGAGTTTGGTCGGAAATGTATGCAAGGAACTGAGAATTGTCAGGAAAAAAGGGTGTCAAAGGTGAGAATGAAGGGTAGGTATTCTCCTTGGAAACTTGATTGGTTTTGATATCTTCATCATCATGTTTGAGCTTGTCACCATTGTCAGAATTGTATTGAGGATTGACATCATTGCCGTTGGAAAAACTGGTGTTGTCAAAAAGTTCTCCTAGTTGGTTGGAAGGTTTGCTGATAAGGACATAGATGTTGTCAGATGTAGGTGATCGGAATTGGATATCAGAAGTTATTGTAAGAATCAAGAGTGGTAGTTTGAATATACTGTTAAGGACCATATTGCTTTTCACCGGAGTTGTGGAAAACATCAGAAATATCGGAATATCGGGATCGGACGGGCTTGGCTTCAACTTATGGGTTGCACCCTCTTGGATTCTTGTGCCCTGGTATTTCAAATTTCTTGACAAGTCGGAATTCAGAGGATGTCAGAATAGTTGGAGATCTATGGAAGGATCAATGACAAGACGGCTAGTCAAGACTTAACTAGTATTTTCGGAAAACGTTGGAGAAAATTGGAGAAGAGTGGAATAGTGTTTGAAGAGGATTAAAGGTAAGGATTAGCCTTTCGGAAAAATCGGAGTTTAGACCAGAGATAAGGGTTTCGGGATGTCAGAATGAAGATGATCGGAATACAATCAATATGCGAGACTCATTGTATAAGTCAATATACATGATAGGCAATATGACCAATGATAATGAACAATCAATATTCAAACTAGAGAAAGAGATGTACAACAAGCCTATTTAAGGAATAACTGAGGGTGCCGAATCAGAGACATAACAGGTAATGATATGAGATGTGGAATTCTGAGACGGGTGAATACGGAAACGAATACGAAGTCAGAGATAGGACATATGGATATAAGATTGAGAGATTGATCTCTGAAGGATGACTAAGAATTTTTAAATGGAGATTTCGGAAAAAGTCGGAAAAAGGCTTATTGAAAAAGGAGATTGTTGGAAAGGAGATTGTTGGACAGGAGATTGTCGGAGATTGTCGGAGAAGGAGATTTGTTGGAGATTGTAGGAAAAGGATATTTGTCAGAGATTGTCGGAGGAGGAGTTTTGGAGATTGTTGGAAAGGAGATTGTCAGAAAATTGGAGGAAAATTGGAGGAAAGTTGGAAAATGGATATGGGTTCTAACAGTGTGTGGTGTTACCCTAGGACAACTCCAGTGCGCCATTAATGTCAAGTCCAAACCAGCTGTATGATGTCAGGCAAAAGTACACAATTGATGCTGCACCAGTCGATTGGTCCATGATCACATTTCTATTCCAGTTCACAAAAGTCCATCACAGACACAATAGTGATGAAATCATACAATGACCAGCACATAGTTGTTTGTTAAACACGGCTTCGGAAATATTTACTACGAATGTAAATGTAACTTAAAAATATTCACGAAGTTACGGAGTGAGACAGTCAGCGATGATGTCAGTCAACCGTGCGATGCGGAGTTTGACCCTTTGCCTCCTGCAGTCATGGTCAAGTTGCGGCCAGCACCACTAGAAATCAAACAACCGGAGGGACGACCCGTTTTCATTTCCTTTTATCATCCTTTCAACGGTTTTCCCTTCCTTAGCTTGCTTGCCAATGACTTGGATGAAGGAGGATTACAACATGGCCTGCACCATGGGACTGCTCTCCTGGCATGCCAAGTTATTGCATGCAATTAAAAGGGTTTTCTTTCAACATCCTGTGATCCTTGTATACTCGCAGCTCACTTCCGTGAGTCATTTGATGATCTACTAGTTGAGGATGTAGGAATATAAGCCTACGCATCGTTATTGACATCCACAGGCCAAGGGTTAGGGTGGAGTTGAGTCCACAAAAATGTTTGCATGGTATGACACATCTTGTCTTACCTCTGTAGGATATCAAGCAGAGCCGTAGTAGTGTACACCTCAGTGAAGGTTTCCCTTACACTGAGGTATGTAGGTTTGTTCGTTGCCCCACACTTTTACTCATGTATAGTAGTCCAATTGTCTAGGTAGTGTACAATGTACAGCAAAGGTTTCCCTTACACTGAGTCCAATTGTCTAGCTTTATTATCTCCTCTGTTTCGACACTACACTATGTCTACAGGTGTAAGATTCTGTTCACACTCGACAGACTATGCCAATATTTTATTGGTATCTGCACGTGGTGTGTATACAAGATTATCTGTCTTATGTAATTACTTGTGGACAACTGTATAGTTGTCCACTATCTACAGGCACCCCTAATGGGTCACTTATATAATACCTCCTATAACCCACTCTGGTGGCTTATGTTCCTCTATCAGTAGCATATATGCTACTGTAAGAATATGCCTTCTTACATCCTCCCCAGGGCGAGTGGAAATATGAGTGCCATCTAATGCACCCAACGCATCTTTAAAAAAAGGGTAGAATTTTGGATTATCTGCAATATATTGCTCAACACGCTGGCTAGCTTCCAGGAGCCGAATAAAGGTGTTGTAGAAGGCAGGAGAGGTGATGGCATCCACAATCCTATTGAAGCATCTGGTGGCCATGTCACGAGCTGTTAAAGTAGTTGCAACCTCTGTAAGCTCACTTTGAAATGGTATCCCCACTGCGTTGAAAATGTTCTCCTACTTGTCTGTTCAAGAGATTTGTGACCATTATATATAAAAATATTGCAACCTGCTCTTCAAGATCAACATGCCGTGTATGATTGGCACTGGTTAACACATAGAGTTTTCAGATGAGTTGTCTAAATACATGTTTCTGCATCCCCAGTTGTTCTTTGATACGTCTTGGATTACCGTGCAGCATCTCAAGGAGCCATTGTCTCCCTGACAAGATGGAGGTATGGTAAGGATGCTTTGAGAACATTTGTTCTGCATAAAGTGAAGCTGCCACTATTGTTATCCGAGTTGTGACCACCTTCCTCTTTCTCAATCCAGCCTGGGAATGAGTGCTGGCCATAAGAAGGTCCAGGAATGTTTACGTGATGACAAGCCGGGCCAGCCAAGCATTTTCAAAATTACCATTCACAAGTGTGTTCGGCTGCCAGCCCTGTTGAAAACAGATCATAAAATTCTCAAAAAAGCTGATAATATCTGAGGGCTGTAAATCCTGGTAACAATTTGCAATTGCGAAACAATTTCCAGGCACCGAACGTGCTCTAAAATTCGGCTTATTAAATCAGCTTATAATGGGTCATGATAGATAATAAACTAACAGCTCCTTCAACAGCTCCTTAAGAGCTGGCAGAACAGCTTGTTAGGAGCTGACAGAACAGCTTATTTGGCTAGCTCCTTATAAGCTGATATTTATCTTGTTATCTTCCTACAGTGGCTAAGAACTTCATGAATTAGCAGTAGTTACTGCAACTGCGGTAGTCGCCGAATTCCTGCGCTTTATCTCCATAATTATGAAGGTCACTATAATGACGTCCAGGTTGTGCATGCCTTGAGGATGAATATCAATATTCAGTTTTCTTGCATCCCCGAATACTCCAAACTTATGTCGGTGAGATTCCGCGACAACGGCATTCGCCTGCTTGTCTGTAAGCTAGAAAAGGGCCAATAATAATATCCTAATATTAGAGGTGCTCCAGAGGTTGGAATTGGACATGTTCTAACAGTAAACTTTTCCAATCCGGCGCTCCATTTGTAGGGTTTTCCATCGACTCCAGTGAATTCCCTGGACCTTTCAAGGAAGTGACATGTTGCGTGAGTTGCAATACCCAGTACATAATCGTGCGTACGTGGAAAATACGCCTTCTTTTCGCAGAAAGTCATCCAGAGGCATGGTAGATTCGGGGCCACGCCCACAGAACGTAACCATTGTCGACGAGAAATGATGCCAGTGGACTTCGGCCACGACCTGCTGCATCCCTCCTTGTTCTATACGCCGCACATGTGTAACGCGACTACCCAATTTGAATGGTGTTTGGACTTGGTATAATGGTCGTCCATCTGAACTATTGACAATATCAGAGTTATAGGGATCGTTGTGGAGAAAGGAAACGTTCATGGTTGATGATGCATATGGCCATAAACGCCTTTAGATCCGGGCTCAGCCGCTGGTTCACGAACTACCACAGGTCCACGGACGGTCCATGAATGTCTCCTTCATCCGACGGCAAATTCACCAACGTAATACGCGCCACGCAGGTTGGGTGAGGAGTCCAACGGCACACGTACACTCACCGTCTCGAAAAAAACATGCCTAAAATACATTGGACGAGCAGGGGTCAGTCACTACCTAGAAGTCACTGGTGCTAATCCCTTAACCCCGAGAAACGTGGATAGATGGACAGAGAACGTTTAGGTCGCACCATATCACAATTATTCAAGTGGGGGGCTGCCCACCCCTCGAGTAAGGATGGTTGGAATCATAGTATACCATTAACTCCCGTACCTACTATATACCAGCTGAACTTGGTTGAATGTGTAGAACTCCTTTTCTTAGGATTTCTCTTTCTACCCTCGATTGCCTCCAAGGGGGGGCTATGCATGTACATTATGGTTGAAGCGCTACCTGGCAGGTCTCCGCACGTCCAGGTGTTATCGGTTATTATATTGTCTGGTCTGCACTCACCACGCATGCCCATTATCGACGCAAGCGCTGTGTTCTGGTGAGTCCCTGAACTTGTACAAGACGCCCCATTCCATCCTGCGCCCCCACAAAGTTCGATAGCGTCATGTCGTGGGGTGTTTCCAGCCTAACAGCCTTTCAGCCTTTCGACAATCGAAAAAGCCCATTGTGGAAACGTCCCAGTCTGGCTTAATCGGAACGTCCGCCCAGTATCGTTTCTTTAATTCCACAGGGTCACCACCAAGGGACATATCAGGCCCCGCGAGAAAAAAGGCCTCGTGGCCTTGCCAACTTTCCGAAGGTACGCAGACCCCTCGCAAGAAGGCATCCGCGCATAAATCTCCGCGGACATAGCTCCACAGGTGCGCAGCATCCTTGTCGGGATCCTTATAATCGGCCATCCATTTCTCGGGAACGCACCAATGCAAGCGAAAAGAAGCAATACGCATGGCAGAGAATCGTCTCGTGATTGCGTCAGCTTGCATCTCACATATCCTGTAGAGACTTCCTTCAGTTGACCAATAGAAATCATTATGTAGAGGCAACTGCACAGTTTGCTGAGGCCGTAAGGCTCGTCAGGATGACATGGGTGTGTTTCGTCAAGGGGGAAATATTCAAACTTGCGGTTCTCAGGTAGCGCAAAGCACATAGGCATAACATTCACACTCGATGCTTGTGATATACGAGTTATCCCAAGCTTGGAATGATAAACAGCTACAGTAAGCTACAATAAAATGGTAGATACCATGCACTACATACCTCGGCAGCACATCCCAAGACATTCCAGGATATAGTTACATTACTGCATAAGCTCTATGTCAGTCGACTGAAGGCCATTTAACCGAATAAGCCGTACGTATTGTGCGCCACCACGAGAAAATCCTGAGGATTGGGTATGCCTGCAAGATGGAGAACGGCGTCGCACCCATTGAGAGATATCAGGGCTTCTTGATAGTCGCAAAGATCTGCTTGTATATATGAGAAGTGAGGATGCTGAGGCAGAGAGGTGGGTGCTGCTTGATCAATGCCAACTACGCTGTGACCTGCCTCGAGAACGTGTCGTACAGTAACTCGACCGACGCTGCCATTGCATCCAGTAACCGCGATCTTCATGAGCTTGGAGTCGCGTCCACAAGAGCCCACATCCTGTTGATTCCCTTCGAAATGGACGCTCCCGGCCACCTATTATCTTTGAAAGTGATGAGAGTGTCGGTCAGTCTTTCGTTGATTTCACCTCAGACATTGCGTATAACTTTTGAACATCTAGAGGCCAACTCTGGCTAGTTCCTGGCAACCATTCTTCACGAGCTCACCTTCATTTTCTGCCCACGCTACAGACTCTCTCCTGTCTTTGCAAGGAAAGGAGCCCTTACCAGGCCATCCCAAGACCTTGCGAGATTTAACGCATGCTTCCCAACTCCTCACCTTGCCATCCACCTTCGGTGCAATTCAGCTCGGTGAAACGTTCACCAGCTGCCTATGTGTGAATAACGATGCCGCAGTCGAAGTGGAGGGCGTTTCATTACGAATAGAGATGCAGACCGCCACAAATAAAGTGCTTCTGGCTGAAGTTGGCGGTCCCGGTCAGCGACTGAACACTACAGACGTGTTGGAAGCCATTGTTAGCCATGAGATGAAGGAACTTGGTCAACATGTCCTCGCCTGCTACGTATCATATCGTCTCCCTTCATCTGTGCGTTTTTCACAGGGGCCAACAGGCGATTCTGTAGACCCAACTTTGCAAACATTTCGCAAATATTACAAATTCGTCGTGAGTTTACACAATATCAGAACCTGCTCTTCTTGATGATAGTGAAACTCTATGGTAGGCCACCAATCCTCTGAATGTGAAAACTAAGGTACATGTTCCACGTTCACCAACCGCCTTGCTCTCAAGAATTGAGCGAGAGAAAGTGTTTCTTGAGATTCACGTTCAGAACTTGACCCAAGAACCGATGTGGTTCGAACGCATGCGCTTCGAGTGTGTTGACGGCTGGGAAGTTGTGGATGGAAATATCTCACAACTAGATGGCAAGAATTTGTTCTTAGGTGCGATCGCCATTATGCAACCGCAAGATATTCGACAATACGTGTACATCCTTACCCCCAAGTCTGCCCCATCATTCCCGGTGGTTCATACTCCCGGAACAATTATCCCTCTAGGCCGACTGGACTTAGCCTGGCGTTCTTCTTTTGGCGAACCAGGCCGTCTATTAACATCTGTGAGTGGACACAAGGGGAAAAAATCAACCTCTTACCATTTCCTTGAAGCTTCTCACGCGTCGGATACCCATTCCTGCTCAAATAGCGCCTTCAGCGATTCCTCCTCATCTACAACCTGCTCGTCCCCGTTCCCCCCAGCAGCCATTCTCTCGACCAACTTCACCACCGGGATCGCCGACCCCTTTCAAACCTCGACCCCCTTCACATCAAGCCCGCCCTGGATCACCAGCGTCATTCACTCCACCATCCCCTGCACCGTCCGCCCTTCCGGACCTCGAAGTGGACCTTGTTGTGCGCTCCATCCCTCACTCCGACATCGCTCTCGAACAACCTTTCAAGGTCACGTTTGAACTTACCGTATCTGGCATCCTACCGACACCAGGAAAGACCAGATATTTACACCTCATGGTTCAACATCTTCAGCCGGCCAGAATATCTTCATTACCACCTATACGTGGTTCGACACCCACATTACCTATTGGCAATTCATCTCCTCGGCCATCCCTGGATATACAGAGCCCGGGGCCTCATGTAAGTCGGACCCTCCGACGAGACACGGAGCCCCCAGAGAGTGCCTCCCCCACCATGTCTCCACGACGCGGAACTTTCAACTTTACCATCGGTCTTGCTCAGGCTTTGAATGAGTCTCCGGTTACGAATATGACAACAGAATCGGTGGCGTTACCCGAAGATGTAGAGAGTCGTCGTAGCTCTACCGCCATGCCGTCTCGTACTACTCTCATCCGCTTACCATCGCCATTGTCTTCATCCGCTAGACCGCAAAGTGTCTTAGCTTTAGGCACATCTGTGCTCTCCCTTCCCCCCTTCCTGCTCTCGCAGCCGCAACCTGCGACTCCCACCCCGGATGCACCAACCCGAAGCATCGTCGGAAGAGGGGAGAGTACGCGGGAGTTTGAATGCATGTTTGTCCCTATGCGCAAAGGATTTGCGACCGTGGGTGGGCTGCGCGTGCTTCTCATCGAAGATCGAGAAGTGGAAGACGCAAATAGCCAAGATGATGTGGTGCTTATTTCGCACATAAACGCGGAAGCTAAAATACTGCGTGAATGGGATATAGTGGGGGAAATATGGGTTGCGAATTAAAAGTTATTCTAGACATTTCAAACTGCGCACTACAAAGATGCGTGTAATAATTTGTGGTGGATATGATATATGCCAGACTGAGTCGTAATAATATACTTACACAGGCAACGTGCAGGTGTAGAATAATGGTCCAAAATGCATCCAGGTGTACGTTTATTTCTTCCAGGGATGACTCACGAGTCGCTGAACAGATATAATTGCTTGATATCGCACATCTGGATTGTCGTGGCTCATTAATTCCATCACTCGGCGTTTCGCACCTAAATCTTCCACGGCTCTTGAACGAGATTAATAATATAAGTGGGCGATACACATAGCGGTACTCACTTCTTTCCTCTGTCGCAATGTTTGACATATTGTCCTACATCGTGTGCTGCGACAGCTAATACCACTGGATCCTTAGACTCATTCAAAAGTTTAACTAATGTCCTGGTGTTTAATAGCATCAAACTTGGTGTGGTGATACGGGAAGTATATGGCCGTACTTTAGCTGGTGGTAATCCTTCTCGTTGAGCTTTGTAGCGTTCTCGCTCCAGAAAGTCTCTGAACTATGAACCGGAGACCAAAGAAGATGGCCCGACGATAGCTCGGACGTGTACTCGTCGTATGTTCTAAGGTTAAACGTGGTGGGAGTCGTTCCACGGTAAAATAAGTCGCTCACGTTAGATTTTGGAAGTGAGCGTTAAGCTCTTCGTTGAGATACTGTACGTCTTCGATTATTTCATCGTCAGACCATTTACGACCAGAAAGATTTCGTATAAAGGGAAGCAGCTTGACAACGAACATGGCTGGCAAGTTTTGTGCAGGTGCTTTCGAGATAAGATTCTGTCACATGACAAAGGTCAGATATCTCGTCGACAAGTAACTGAAATGTAGGACTCACACGGAAAGTAGCTACTACCACCCGAATAACCTTCTCTTTGACAGCAGACTGGGCAATGTCCGTCAGAACGGGGATGATATCGAACTTACTGAAATGAGTGTGATCAGCCCAGGCTACTCCTACTCTGAAATTACTGACGCATTTATATTCTCAGCTATGTGTGGCTCGAAAGTTATTAACCAGAAGCAGAAGCCAGCTTGATAGCACATTTGAGGTCCTGGATTCGATTTGAGGATGTCCACGAGCCTGAAACATGAATAAGCATTTCAGCTGCAGTTCGCTTCAAAATGACTCACCCCGAAATGACACCAGGTTTGTCCCACACAGCTGATCGTATTTCGGGTCGGGTGAGTAGCGATTCAAGACATTGCACGGCCACATCGCGCTTGTTCACGTTATTGCCATGAGGAGATTGAATAATAGTTGCCAGCGTATTCAGAAAGGGCGCGAGGATCTCTGGCGGTATGGTGGAAGGCTCGGAAGAGAGAAGAACTGTGAGTATTTGCGCAGCTTTGAGCTGTGTGAATTCGTCATTAGTATCAAGAGCACTAACTCGTGCAGAAGAGTGTAAGATAATAATAACAGTATGACGGTCGAGATGCGTACCGTAGTAAAGGGGCGTATGGTAATTCAGGATCCCACTCCGTCGCCCTTGTGAATAATGGTAGCCGTTCTTCGTGGTCTGCATAGTTTTGATCAATAAAGAACTGGCCATGTATCTGACCACTATCTATTCACCCGCAACGGCGTCAGCGATGCTAACCAAAAGCCATTGTAGCGTATCGACCCTGGCAAGTTTCTTCAGGAGTTTCAAGTAAAGCTGGGCGTATGTCTGCCCAGCAGTGACCAGAATTGATTCGACCTTTGCACGCGGCTGACGTTCTACACGCTTCACCAGGCCTAGGTCTTCAGATGTCAAGAGACCGGCGCGTTGGTAGCCCTATACACAGTTCAGCGTAGTGCACGGGACCCCCAAGCAATGTAATCACCTCCCACGGCACTGGTTTAGAGCGAATCTTGGCAGATGCCTCATCAAGATATGAGTTGGACACCAAGGATATCGACATTGTCGATTATTTCAGGAGACGGTACGAACGATTCAAGCTCCGTCCAAGTCTTCTGGACAAAGTTGAATGACCAGCAAAGCTTCCTCGTCACTGTTGGTCACCTCCCTCAGGTCGACTCACCATACTAGGAGGCAATGTAAGTACGCATAGGTTTCCAGCTTTTTTTTTCATATCTGACGGAGTGCTCCAAGGGCACCCGCACAAGCGGAGGTTAGCGTCCAGTGCATTGGCAGACACAGAATCCTCCCTTGGTCAACAAGTCACTCATCGACCTTCCTCGAAGCATTACCGCATGCAAACAGCTATTCTTCTAAACCGATCGCCAATGTTATCGCATCCGCCAACGCCTTTTGAAGCAGCGTTCCAGGAGTATAATGCGCACATTGCTCGTGCAATATCCAATCCTTTTCCGAGAGAGTTTTACTTTAAGCCTGGATCTGTCTTAGAGGCTCAGTTCAGGCAAGAAGACCGCAAACGAGAGAAGGATGCATTTAATTGGGGGTCACGCATCTCGCGCTGGAGGGCTCTGAAGCCAAGAGAGAGATCGAAGAAACAGGTAGACTTGAGTGGTGGTGCAACTGCGGGCATTTTGGCAAAGGAAGAGACAGAAATCATCATGCCCCGCATAACTGAGGCTGACAAGAAGGGAGACATCCAAAGTTTAGATCGTAAAGGGCATCGCAATCTCTACCTATTGGTCAAGAAAAGCAAAGGGCGTGACGCTTGGAGACTCCCAGGAGGAATCAGTGAGGTGAAAGATGGAGAGTTATTACATGAGGTACGCTTTCGTTACGGTTTTGGCTCCTCAACGTCTCACGTCATTGCATTCTAGGCTGCACAGCGAGAATTACACGCTGAATGCGGAGTGAATATCGACGCTTGGATAGTTGGACGACACCCCATCGGGTTTATGGATGAGTCAAACGCAGCTCTACTAGCCCAATATGCTGGCTGCAAGGTAGCTTTGCCAAACTGTGCAAGTTAAAACTATATTGACAGACTGGTGATAGACTTTCTTCTTCAAAGCCCATATTATGGCGGGGCAAGTCGATCCTTCGGCAGGGTCGCTTGCCGACTTTGCTTGGCTCACCAAAGGAGAAATCAAACGCGCCGTCACCTCAGATTACTGGACTAATATCCAAGACATTCTATCAGATTTCTAAGATGTGACTGAATGTCCCCAAAAATATAGCAATTTATTAAGATATGCTATCGCTCACTCAAAGCTATTTTGCTCCCGGAGCTGCAATGGCTTTGAGTTTTTTGTCCTTCCCTGCTTGTTTTCGCGCGTCGTCGAAACGTCTCACTACGACCTGACAATGCGCTGATTGGCAAATGTGTCTGGACGCTCTTTTAACTTCCTCGGAGAAAAGTTGTAATCCAGCGGCTTTTTCAACCGCTTCTATGGGAACCACAAATCCTTGCAATGGCGCATCATCTGGAATTGATGCGTTGGGGAGCACGAACGCGCCTGTGGAAATTTCCGAAAGTTGTGGGGTGCTTGGAGAGACTGGGCGAGAAGTGAGAACGACTTTGGCAAAATGTGTCGGCACGGCTACGTTTGGTGGATTGCCTATCACTTCGTATTTCTACGTACGACGTCAGGTCAGCAACCTACATAATAGCCAGAGAGTAGGTAGACTCACAACACGCCATTTGCCATCCGTGTCCATCTTAGGAAGGTAAAGGGGAATGGTAAAAACGTACACATCAGTAAATGAGAATGCAAGGTCTCGACACCAACGTTCTAGATAAGCCCAATCTAAATTTTATTGCATGAGCTGCGATATACGCAACCATGGATTTTACGGCCTTACAGTGTCTATTAAAGCCGTCGCCCACTTGTGGGGCAATGTTGGAAAGGAGAAATGTCTCATCCATAGCTTCCTAAATGTGCTATTAGCATTGATTGCCCTGAATAGCGGGGTAAACATGCCTGCGATATCTTCGCATCCGCGGCGGGAACCCTGTTACATGTGTGCATGAGAACCAGTGGTGAACTTGTTCAGGTGGAACACACATATGTCCTCGATCATATCCGCTTCGGAAATAATCCGCAAGTCGCGCACGAAATGTGACGGGGAGCTCCTCATCTTCTTGAAAAGTGGATTTGGAACGATCTCCCCCTGAACTTTCTACAGGCTCTAATGCTGGATAACCAAGTGAGGTACGCGTTAAGTGCTCGGCTGTCTTTGGGAGTACATTGTAAGCTATGCAGCCTAGACAAGGGGATAGGAAACGCAAACCCAGGCTGGATGCCGCATTCGTCTATCGTATCCTGCTATATACCCTTTACGAGCTAACAGGTCCGCGATAGGACCTATTCAAGAGCAGAAAACGCGTCCGTTTACCTATTTTTAAAACGTCGGGCACAGAATAGGTCAAGAATGTCTTACCTGGATGCCCATACTTCAGGACATCCCCTGAAGGAATACTTTTAGTCTCTAAAACCCCTGGATAAGACGTTGTCTTCAGATCTGCGGCGGGGACCACCGTAGTTGCAGCAACAACGGCATGTGGAGAAGGAAGGTGTTGCTGTCGTCTGTGCGTAATGGTCGCGGCTGCGCCTGCACCAATGACAGCGCCCATGGTGAAGACAGCCGCATGAACTAGTGCTGAGCTCGGCATTCACTGACGATGATCAGAGCAGGTCGTATGCTTTCACAACAGAGTAGGAAACAGCAAGCGCCCAATGGGCCGTGCCAATTGCTACATTACGCACTGTATGAAGCCATACATGTATATGGCGGTACAGTTCAGACATAAAAAAAAAAATGTTTATATCCGGTATGAGTGTACATATGGACTGTAAGTTGGGGTGACGCGATGAAACAGGAGGTGCTAAGGAGTCACAGTAGGACGGAATCGGCCTAATATGTACAGCATGGAGGTCATGGGGGCACCAGACGAAAAATCCAAGGGAATGGCTTAGACGCATTTACGAAGACTTGTCCACAACAGGGCGGTAGTGACGCATGAGTTGAAGTTTGAATTCTTAATAAAAATATCAATGAGCCATACATGTGAGCAAAGGGCCTCCACAAACCATTCGGTTGATCCCATAGCGCTGCAGCATCTGCATTAAGTGGGGATGAGTTATTGGGTTCTGGAAGTAGCGTTAGAATTCCTTGTAGGAAAAAAGAACGGAACATCCATTCACCACCGAGAAGACTCTGTAAACTTAAGAGTATTGTATGTACACTGTACACAGCGCTCCATTTATCTTGCAAAATGTCCAAACATATGTTACCCTGTAAATCAAAATTGGGGTGGTAGCATGGTGTATTGGGGTCGAATTTGATCGCCGGTGCAACGTAAGGGTAATTAGGTGGAAAGGCAATCAATATTTTGAACGTGAGATTGTGGTAGTACTGATATGACGTGAGTGAGCTCGTGTGCCAGTGGCGTCACCTTTGGTGGGTAAACATACTGTTCCAGTCGGCCCTTCAATGGTTCCCACCCATTCAAAAAGGTTTGCGTCCGATTTGGGGAATGCAGACTGGGTCGTGAAATAAGTAGTTGCGAGCGGGCCCCATAGGAAAGCTCTCACAATTCCAGGTGAAGAAGACATCTAAGAAATTGATAAGCAACCCAAAGTTTTCGCGTTGGTACCACATACCATTAGGGTCATGAGTTCATTCCCGAGTCTATAAGCGTAGGAATAGGTGCGTTGCACGTTTTGCTTGTTCTCAGAGCTCACCGTTTGGTAACACTGCCGCTGCCTTCATTCGAGGCCGCCGACGATGGCGGCTTATTCGCTGCGCTGGTACTGCGGGGTAAAGAAACCGATGTATACGCGTTCATGCTAGTTGCACAGTGCTCGGGAGATTCGTGAGGATAGAGAAAAGAATGAAGACGTGCGCGCAGGAACGTTAGGGATGATCGAAACAATCTAGTTTGGTCACGTGATCTTTGCGGACATTCAAATCTGCTGAGCAAGAACAAAGGGCTCGTCGTTGAGCCGGAGAATGATTCCCTTGGATTAACTTTGGCTTACCTATATTATTTTCTTCGCGAGGATGAGGAGGTTTGGTCATTATATTCAGCACCGCGCGCCGGTTGTTATTTCAAAGTTCCTCTCTGGAAGAAAAGCCGAGTGAAGTCCTGGACTGCATTTGAAGGGCTACCTACCTATCACTTCTTTCTTGGGAGGCTGCGCCTGTGTGATGTTGAAAGGCAACCTTTTAAGTAAACAGTGGTTTACGTTTGTGGTGGAGTGAGGAGAGTGTTGTGGATCTTTCCGAATCGATAGTATCGGCCTAGGCAATAACCACCGCCACACTTACACCTTTTCGGGCCTGAGGATTCAGAGAGTCGTGGTCGCGGGCCCCTGAGCGGAAATAGCATGCACTGGCTAGG
The DNA here is from genome assembly GCA_015039355.1 of Ramaria rubella. NCBI lineage: Eukaryota > Fungi > Basidiomycota > Agaricomycetes > Gomphales > Gomphaceae > Ramaria > Ramaria rubella. The sequence continues at coordinate 135,580 of MU134308.1, forward strand.
GTCACGTTGTCTATAACAAATGCTAAGTAATTATTCATTATTTGCAACATTCTGATTACGGTTTTTAATGCTGCACTGCCCTGCTGCACCAATGCTTCTCAACTCCTCATTATACTATTAGGGACAGCCTCTCCGCCACGGCGCCAGTGCTTGGACTACGTCCGGCTGTGCGTGAGTCTTGTCCTCTTAAGTATCGTCAAGCGAAACTGCGATCCGAACGATGAATATTTCTTTCCTCAGAGATAGTCCCCTCAATACCACTATCATCAATAGTACAACGGGGCAGTTACTCTATGAAGTTCGGACACCCTGGCGAATTACTAGCCGTACTACTTATGTGCGACGGCTATCTCTTGGTTCTATTTCGGGTCGAGGGATTCCAGTTGCCAAAGTGCACTGGCATAGGCTAAGGTCCTCCAAAATCACTGTTCTCGGCTCCACTATGCGCGTTAAAGAATTTTTGCCCCGGGACGGTTTCTGGAGCAAGTAAACAGACTGCTTAGTCTGGGACTAGTGGTATTTGACTAATGTCTATTCACCGAAGGTCCAGAACAGTAATCGGGATCGAAGGGAAACAATTCAGATGGAAGCTCGGTTCTAAGAAATTTACGGTATTGTTGTTTTCGTTTTCCATTTTGTAAAGCTTAACTTTTACCCTTCTTCATTAGCTTACCGATACTCTCACCGGAGCCGTAGTTGCTGAAGCACATCGAAAGAGATATGCATTTTTCGGCAGTTCAAGGAACATGAACATCAATATCTATTCTCATGGATTCTACAATTTAGACATAGTCGTTGTAAGTTTCATTATCTTGGAGGAGAAACGGCGAAGACGGCAGCGTGGCGGAAACGTCGCTACTACTTATCCCTAGAACTATATAATGTCTACTAGGGCAAGGGCCGTGCGTGTAGTGGTCCGGTGTCACTTGTGCACAGTGGTTTCAATGCATGTAACTTTGGTGTATCCTAGTATTAATATGAGTACGCATTGGGTTTAGTTGTCGAGCAGCAATGATACAAAGCGCTCGTGAGCTTTCTGTGCCAGTGAGATTAATAGACGATTGCTTGCAGTATACTATCGAGGCCTGTAAATCCCAGTGAGAATCGATTTTGGTTCGTCGAGAGAGGTGCGGAAAATCCAACACTGTCGTATATTGGCGCACATCTGTTGTCAAGCAGGAGTTTTTCTTTCTTTTCTTTCTTTCTTTTTTCAATTAATTACCTCGTGTCTTCGTCCGTCTCATTTCTTCTCCCCTTGCCTTCGACGGTATGCTCAGCCTGTTACTCTAAGCTTCGCGAGTCATCGCCCCGACGTATGACATAGCCTATGCGTACAGAACCTGAGGGCTCCAGTACGTAGTACTTGAGTGAGTGAATGCAGCTAGGGATAAAAGGGGATAGGCTACAAGACTGTGGCAGCAACCGATGTGCAGTACTTATATCATTTCAATGTTCGTGCGGAAACGGGCAAATTCGGATATGTTGCCGATGCCAGTAACTCGGTACAGATAAGGACAGGAAATCCTTTGATTCTGCGCTGAGTTGCTACCGTAGGGTGTGCAGACGCAGAGTTCTCACTGTAGACAGATAAGGGTGTTTGAATAGATCTCCAGAATCTTATCAGAGTTGAAGATAAAATAAATAATCCTGTTGATGTAATTTACCAAACCTCCTTGGAGCGATGTATATATGTAAAGTACTGTATACGTACCGTACATACCACCAGAACACCACCCTGCATCATGCTGCCAGTGGCAGTGCAGCACTATGGCCACGTGACCTTGGCTTACAGCTCATCGGACTTTGAATTCTTCTTGATTAATTAGCTTTGAAAATCGACTTCTTCCCCTCCCACGACCAGCCGGTCATCACATCACGCTGGAATTCTTCATGGATCCAACTAGCTATAAGGAGAACACAGTGGCCCCTGCTGTAAGCCTCTTCTCCGACGCGTCGAATGAAAGTTGATGCATATTTGACGTGTCCTAAATGCGTGGACGCGTTCAAAGTTGAATTATGCACCCCGTGTCAAACCAGAGCCTGTCGATCATCTTATTGCGCCCCTCGGCGCGTCCACCACATTGCAGGCACAGGCCTTGCTTGCTTGTCAACGCGTCGTTAAAGCGGAAGCGAGACAGGCGCGGCTTCATTCAATGGCAGGTGAATAATGTCCCCTAACACTAATTCCGCAGCCTCTTGTTTCCTCTGGACCCTCCGCACTATCAACCAATCTTCTGGGGGCATTCGCGCGCGAGAATCGACCCGAAGCTCCCGTCCTGCCCCCCGCGCCGCTCTATAATATATATGGATCCGTGCATGAGATCGCATACACGCCTGAAAATGCCTTGCGCCAGGGGTTAGGAATGGTCAAAACGATTAAAAACGACATTAAGAAACTCGAGTTGGGGAGCAAGATGCGGAAAGAAGTATGGTTGCGCGAAGTCGCTGGCTTAGAGAGCCAAGGTGCACCAACCACGCTCATTGCGGTTTGTGGTGGTACGTTTGGATCATTTTAGAAGTTAGCGGCTCTCGTAACTCTATTTTCTTGCAGCGACAGGAGCGGGAAAATCTTCCTTGCTAAATGCCATTCTTGACGGTAAGGGGATCTTACATTTGGCACGCACCAGAATTGACGGGATTGTAGACAATATCGTGCCAACTAGCGGCATGCGAGGTTCGTACCAGCGTGCTTTGCTTCTAAATGTGTTTATGAAGTCATATCATCAGCTTGCACCGCTGTGGTTACTGAGATAGCATACCATGATAAGCCTACTATTGATGCAGATGTATCTTTTTTGAGTCTCGCCGAATGGAAAGAGGAGCTCGAGGTTCTCCTCGACGATCTACTCGACGAAGATGGGAATATTAGGCGTGCCACAGACCTCCGTAGTGAAGCAGGGGTTGCCTGGCATAAAGTTAGAGCCCTTTATACTCTGTAATTTTTTCAATTTCTGAGCATTGCACTTACAGGTCCATGCTGTCTACCCCTCCATAGATCAGGACCAGCTCGCCAGGATGACGGTTGATCAGATCATCGCATGTGATCCCACCGTCGCTGCACGCCTTGGTACAACCAAACATATATGTTCCAAGAACTCAAAGGCGTTTGCCACTGAGATTTCTAAGTACATTGATTCTAAGGACCAGAAGCGTGACCAGAAAGGTAAGAAGGGTAAGGACGGCAAGAAGAAGGATAAGAAGAAGGACAAACACGACAAGAAGAAAGATTCCAAGCAAGCTGACAACGCTCCAGCTCTGTGGCCCCTTATACGCCAGGTTGTCGTAAAGTTCAAGTCGACCGCTCTATCCACTGGCGCCATACTCGTGGACCTTCCTGGTGTTGCAGACGCCAATGCGGCAAGAAGCAACATCTGTAAGGACTATATGAAAAAATGCGATTGCATATGGGTCCTGGCACCCATTACAAGAGCCGTTGATGACCGCACGGCGAAAGGCAAGTTTAATTCCAATATCCTGAGCCGCCAACATGTGGCTAACCGTTCCCCCACATGCAGATCTTCTAGGAGACGCATTCAAGATTCAGCTGAAAATGGGTGTGTAACGCACATTTTCTTTTGGCGGAATGTGGCTTATTCATGCATTGCGTCTGTTTTTTTTTGTTAGATGGCAAGTGAGTGGCAGTTGTTTTATTATCTTATGAACACCCGGGCCTAAACAATCGACTAGCTATGATGACTCTGCTATCACGTTCATTGCTACTAAGGCAGATGACATTTCCTGCTCAGAAGTTATACGTGCACTCAAGCTTGAGGATGACGAAGACATCGAAGCTGTCGAGGAGAAAATAGCCATCATTAAGGAGGATCAAAAGAGGTGGAAAAGTGATAAAGCGGCAGCTGACCGTGCCGTTAAAGGTTCGATATTTTTGCCACATTTACATAAAATATGTCACTCACTGTTCTGCTTCAGCTACTGAGAAAGAACTGAAAGAAATCAGAGCTATCGGTTCTGAGTATCGCGCGCATCTCAAGGCCCTTGAAGATGGTGAACCCTTCGAGCCTAAGCTCACTGCCAAGTCCGGGGTAACTCGTAAATCCCCCAGTCTTGGAAAGCGTAAACGCACAGGTTCTGGGAACAAGGCATCGCCCAAACGCAGGAAGAGCTTCTCAGATGAGGACTCGAATGACAGCGATGAGGATGACGATGACGACGATGACATCGAAGATACCAGCGATGACAATGATTCCGATTCCGATTCCGACAGTTCTCAGTCGGACTCTGAGGATGAGGACAAAGACTACTCCGGATCTGATTCTGATTCTGATTCTGACGATGAGCAGGAAGAGGACAAGAATGAAATGGATGTAGAAGAGGAAGCTACAGAGGAGAGCCTTAAAGCTAAGATCGAAGAAACTCGAGAAACCATCAATACTCTGAGGGTCAGACTCAGCAGTGAGGTACCGTCCTGCCTAGACACCTGTACTCGCACTTGCTTAGTCTTTTACAGAAAGCCGGGAAGAAGAAGGCCGCTGATGAGATAGTCAACGCCAAGGATAGATTGGCCAAAGCTCAAACAGAGAAGAACGGCCTTTGCTCCCTGAAGCGCTCCGACTTTTCGCGGGAGGTTCTCAAACAAGATTTCCGAACGGGCTTGAGGGAGATTGATGAAGCCGATATTCAGGAGCGTGACCCTGACAACTTTGATCCTACACAACAAATTCGTAGTATGTGGTCGTATTTATTGTCTGTTCTATCTGACTAAATATTCTAAATAGATTACGACGACATTGACTTGCCTACTTTCTGTGCCTCTGCGCGTGACTATATTCGCATCACTAGTTAGTATCATAATCCTTCACTATGTAACTCTCCCGAGCTGAAAGTCTCGAGTAGAGCAGGTCAAAGGCGACGGCAAACCAACATGTTTCACTGACGTGGCGAATACGGGCATTCCAGCTCTACAGGGTTAGTTGTTCTCCTGCACCAAGCTGCAAGTTGCTAATGCATGACCTGCCAGAGTGGTGTCAGACTCTAACGGTTTCTTCGCGTCAACGCTCCGCTCGAACCTTCCTTACCCACCTCCAAAGCTTTATTGCCTCAGTGCGTAGTTATGTCCAAGGGATCACTGAAGTCAAGGAAGAGGATCGTAAAGCTCTTCGTGAGCAATGGGAGACTCAAATGGAAGAGGACGATGAAGATGAAAATGAAGTCGACGAGATATTCGATCCATTCTCCTGGCTGCGCCACGACGCATGGAATGAAGCCGAGGATGGGACGTTCCTCGCCAAGAAGAAGACCCCCAAAGTCAATATGCTGGGGGAGCCTATTGGCATTACGCCTCTTCTTACAGCAGTATGTCATACACATATACTTGTATGATTTGTGAATTCATTCCCTCGCCTACAGCAACTGGAGCAGATAGTCGACGTTGCTGTCTCAGAGCTCAAAAATGGATTCGAGGATGGCCTTAACGACAAGTTACAGACAGGTGCTGAAAATGTGAGAACAGACAGTTTTTTCCGATGTCATCGAATTGATGTATCGTCATGCAGGCTGCTGCGACTGCATTAGAGACATCAGACCAATTTGCTGCATCTATGCACTGGCAGACATATCGTGCCACACTTCGCGTGCGTTCCTATCTTTGAAGTTGGAGTTGGGGTGCTGATATTGGAACGCAGAGGCACGGATCTTTCCGTCGTTGCCTGAACACAGAGTTGATCAATCCTCTGACGAGGAACATTGCATCGAGGTTCGTCACCTACTTTGGTCTAAAAAGACATGTTCCTCACTTTCACATTCAACATACAGTTGGGGACGAGTAAGATCTGCAGTCTATCGCGCTTGTTGTCTAGTTACTCAAATGTTTTTAAATAGGTCTTCGAAGCTGACTTATTCGCCTCCTTTGAGTCGCAAGCGATGGCTCACATTAAGAAGCTGTTGAAGGACGTCGAAAATTCTGCTACTCCAAGTCTCCAAGATCGCTCGAAGCGGCAAGGCGAGATTGCATTGGAGGAGGCTAAGGTACGGTTCTCAGATCCCTACAAGATTACAAACATCGACATGGCTTATAGATTGCCATGAAATCACTGGTAACTGTCGTTCGAGACATCTTAAACGAACAACAGAAGGAAGTCTCCCGATGCCTTGTTCCTCACGTGCAGACACAGCTGCGTTCGGGCTACAATCAGGCGGCTGAAGAAAGAGGCAGGGGCTCAGTGGCCAGACAGAAGGTATGCATGAACTAGGCGTTTATTGCTGGTAATGCTGAAATATCCCCCCAATGTCATGCAGGCGGTCTTACACGATTTTGTCAAAACGACAAGAAATCATGTGTTTAACGGAGGAGCGGATGCGCTGATCGATCGCCTCAGTAAGGCTGCTGACACTGTCGGTGAGGCTCTTGACGCGGCTCTCGGCGACCTGTCGAAGAAGGTACGTGTATTGTAAGACATCATTTGCACGATCGTGACACTTGCATTGTCTTATTAGATCGAGGTTAGCATGAGCGTGTTGTGGGAGAGCCCACGCGAAGATCCGCGTCAAATGCGAGCGAGGCGCGAGACACTCGAGACACTGCAAACTGTCACAGGACAGGTTAGTCTCTGGAGCGCGGCCGAGAAGAACGCACGCAACGCGAACTCCTAGATTTAACCTGAGGAGAAGCAAACGAACGACCTCACTAAATTTGTAAAATGTTATTATGGCTGCAGTGCTTGTCAACTGATTTTTCCTTTTTCTTTTTTCCTCTTTTCCTCTTTTACCTCCCCTGCTGGTACAGGAATTCCGTAGTGTATTGTGATATAATTTTGTTAGGAATAGAAACACGCTTCTGTAATGGATTTCTTTCATCTTAACGACACTTGCAGGGAGGCCCCGCACTTGACTGGACGCAATCAGCGGACGCAATAGAGAGGCAACGTCGCTTGTAATCTCCCACTCGTAGGTACACTACAGCACTATCCACCAACACACTCCACTAATTCTCTCTACCACACATCGCCATTCACCACACCGACAATGTCATTGGGCTCACAATGACAGCCGCCGGTCTCGGTGCACGTATCAGACTGTCTACATCAAGCGTGCTCTCCGACAGACTGCGGGAGTGATCCCACGGGCCTCTCAAAGCAGGTTTTGCACGGAGGGATTGGGCCGGCGCGGGCACGAACCACCCCTCGAGGTCGGCCACGGGGCTACGTGCGCGCGCGGGAGAAGGGTTAAGCGGGGCCCTGATGGAGGGGTAGAATGCTGGGACAGGAATGGAGGGGATTCTGTGCTTGGGCTCTTGGCGCGATGGAGTAGGGCCGGGGTGAAGACGAAGCGCAGAGGGTGGCGGGCGGCGGGGCATGCTATCTGTGGATGTGTTGAAAGGGTCATGAGTCTGTTTAGGATTCAAATTAGTGTGCTCTGACCTGTAACGATGGCAAGTTGCTTGTGAATTTGCTCGTGTACTATTAAACTCTGCAAAATTCTTCAGAGTGGGATATACTGCGAGCGCTGCTTGGAAAATGGGTCGACCGGCGAGTAAGAATATAATTCAAGAAAGAGAGAGTAGCCCGCCAGGGGAGAACAGATTGGATAAGAGGTTCAAGAGGGGGACGTTGAGTTTTATGTAACTTAGTCTAAGTAAGCCAAGTTTGCGCGTGTGATCTCTCCATGCCAATCGGCTCTTATTGCGGCATCACTCCACCATTGCAACGCATGCTTTGGCCATGCTGAGATTTTCAGATACTGATACAGATACAGAACGAAGATGAAAATGTGGCCCTTTCAACGGCACTATTCTATAAACACCGCCAGAAGAAGCACAATCAGACGACCACGACGCGCAGCGTCCCAGTGGGGTAGGGACAGATCTAGAGAACATCGAATTAGGGGGAGGGGGGGTAGCAACAGGAGAGAGTTACGACGCTTAGACAAAGCCCCTGCCGCCACGCTTAGCGTCGATCCTCTTGAAGCGTTCCACTTCTTGTCTCTGTTTGCAACGTTAATATCTTATTCTGTAGCAAAAGGTGCGACGTACAGTCTTGATCACACACAGCGTGGCGAGGAAGAACCCGATGATCACAGCCACAAATCCGTAGATCGACCTAAAAGCCACGTATTAGAGGCAGGATACCACCAGTCACCGTGGCACTCACGTGAATATATCATTCAACGTAACGTCTGCAAAGTCTGTGACAGGACCAACGCAGGGAGTCGCATTATTCGCCGTTGCGCAGAATCCTTGGTTCACAATTAAATTGGTCTCGTTATTGAACCAGTATCCGCAGCATTGTAGCTGGATAAGTCAAGTCAGCGCGTAGCAGGATATGCAGAGGTGAACAGCGGGCGTACATCGTTTTGAATTACAAGCCGCGCCTGGTCAGTGACTGCGTCGAATGCTATACTAAAGTTCTGACGCTCCTTCAGCGTGGCCCACCAGATAATGGTGCCTACAGCGACGGCAGCGAACATGTCGAGGATGAGAAACCAGTTTAAGATGGTTAATGGTCTGATGACATGGTTGGGTTGTATGATAGCACCGAGGGATACAACGAAACTAAATAGCAGCAATGAACCTAAGACGAGCCCGGCTAGATCGAGGGGGGTCCTTGAGACGACTTCACAAGGGGGACGATATGAAACTCACCGGTCACGTAGGTATCGGTGAAAACGAGATGGCGCAGGACATTGTTGGGTGACTTCCATATGATAGAGAAGACAACAGCGATGACACCTGCGGCGAGGAGACAGATGTCGAAGAAGGCCCAGAAGCCCAGGAGTTTCTTGGAAGACATGGTGGCAGCGAATGGCGAGTGAAATGTGGTTGAACCTGCGAAATGTTCAGCAACAGTTTGAGAGTGGAATGAGCGCGAAACTGACCTGGGTGTAACAGAAAGTGACGTTGAAAGAATCGTGAACAACTTCCTGAGCCAACACGATATGGAACGGGGCGTCAAGCCAAACTATTCAGCGCAGCTGGAAGGCGGGAGGTGGAAAAGGTGAGTCGACGATCGACGCCGCTAGCCAAAAGGAGCTACGCTGGAGAAGGAAGTCGAGAGCAAGGAACAACTCGATATTAAGCAAAAGCGTTCGACGCTCAACGAGTGAAAGCGAGTGAACCTGATCCTGACCGTACCAAAGCAAGAATTAACTGGGGCTTGATCTGCTTAGCTAACTGAGGGATTGCCCCATACTATATTCTCCCATATTGCGTTCCCATGTTACCTCTCCCACTTGTTATTCTTGCCTGCAGCTTCTAATATTTGTCGCCATTGTGAAATTCATTACAAATAACCCTGCTCGACTGTTATTTTTGCTCAACAACATCTGCAAGGTCGACAAACGACCACCACTTGTCAACAGCGGCATCTGTGACGGCACCGGCCGGCCCTATATTGGAAACCTCAATACTCTACATCATCGCGTGGACAGCTTTGCCCATCGTGATTTGTGGCGAGCACCGCAAGGAAACCAAAGGAAACCTAATTACCTGTACCTGGTATGGCTACTGCAGTACAATCTGGTGCCTCCCTCCTCCTCGCATGGCAACTCAAGGACCGCAACGTCGTCATTGTAGGTGGCGGCGACGTTGCTTCCCAACGTCTCGTGGCCGTCCTCTCTGCAGATGCCAAAGTCACCCTCATCTCTCCTCGCTCAGGGCTCCATCCCCGCGTCACTAACCTCCTCGCATCCTCTGACCGCATCACGTATCACGACCGGCTGTTCGGAGGTCCTGCCGATTTAAAAGATGCCGACATGGTCCTGACGGCCATTGACGACGTCGGGGCAAGCCGTGAAATCTGTGTGATGTGCCGCAGTCTGAAAATACCTGTTAACGTCGCCGACGTGCCCCCCTCCTGCGACTTCTATTTCGGTGCACAAGTCCGTCGCGGCCCTCTCCAAGTCATGGTCTCCACCAACGGCAACGGCCCCAAGCTCGCTAGTCTCATCAAACAGAGGATTGAGGAGGTTCTTCCAGAGAACGCAGGCCAGGCGATTGAGAAGGTGGGACTACTAAGGCAGAAGCTGCGGCGGAGGGCTCCAGGAGTCGGGGGCGATTTGGGGAAACGCCGGATGAAATGGATGACTGGAGTATGTGAGACATGGTCTTTGGATGAGCTTGCGTTGCTGGATGAAGAAGCCATGGAACGACTGCTTGATGATGGTTGGGAGCACGACTTGGTCCTGCGCCCTCGCAAGACATTGCCCTCTCGACCAAGTTGGCTACAAGGGTTACCAGATGGATTGGGATCCTTCGGTTTGGGGGTTCTTACGGGTCTGCTCACAGCTGCCACAGCACTCGCCATTGCAAGACGACGAGGTGTCAGCCTGTAGAAAGAAGGTATGTCCTCATTCTTGTGTTACAAGCATGTTTCATTATGTAGGCAGTCCATACAGCGTAAAATGCATGAAAGGGGTTCGAAGATCTCAACGCCGCGGTCTAAGTAAACCTGAGCCCTTGCTCAAGTTGGCAGCTCAACCCTTCTCTAATTCTCACCTGGAAGGGCTTGGGCAGTCCAGTCACGAAATGCGAGGCTAACACTGCATGTGATCTACACATCGCTTTGCAAGTCTTTACATATGCATGATACTCGAGGCAGCTCGAGGCAAGAGTCAGACGGACCGATCGCAAGCGCGTGTCGGAGCCTGACTGACTCAGCACTGCCAGTGGCCACAGCATAAATCCAAGCCTTGTTCTGCCACCTTCCTTTACTCTTCCATCTATCCCCACATCTAAGTAACTAGCCATGAACCCCATCTCACAGGACTGGGACGCTGTTAAGATTGGCTCCAGGGGCAAAACGCCCCGAGTCGCAAAGACCCCGAGAGACATCAACGGTGAGCACGTCAGCACCGCGTGTATCGTGTGACGAGGCTCTAACGCATTTTCTGCTCTTCAGCGGTGAATACAACTTTCATGGTTGGGATGTAGAGTAACGAGCACTGACTATGGGTGTAGGCGTGGCGTGCGGGTGTGGTGTCCACAGACAAGAAGACTACTTCGGGCAGTAACAAGGCCCATGCCGGTAAGCACCGTCGTATCGAAACCCCACCTCCATGTTCTAACGATACTGCTCTATCCCATAGGTACCGACCACCAACGGATAGCCAAACTCGACCGCGAAAACGAGGTCGCACCGCCCCCAAAGATCGCCCCCAGCGTCGGCAAGGTAAGTCATCCGCCTCGCTTCAACACCTATCCACTCACCCATTCTTTCCACAGGCGATCCAACAGGGCCGTATGGATAAGGGTTTCACTCAAAAAGACGTTGCGCAAAAGATCAACGAGAAGCCCTCTGTCCTGCAGGACTACGAGGCCGGTAAGGCCATCCCGAACCCACAGATCCTTGGGAAGCTTGAGCGTGTACTGGGTGTGAAGCTACGCGGTACGTCTCGCGTCTTTGAGCCATTCCACTAACAGTTTTTATTAACAATTGGTTGTGTGATGCGTAGGCACTGACATCGGCAAGAAATTGGAGGGGCCGAAAAAGTCATGAGTTTGACCCCTCGTTCTTCTTTCATGACTTTCTGTTTCCTCTGTGTAGATGTGGTTAATAGATCTGTGCCGGCCAATTGATTGTCCTTTCTCAAATGAGCTCTTCTCAATAAGTTGTGTTTATATATACCTATATACCAGGAAATGGGGATGGAATTTGCAAGACAACTACAGATAGCAAAGCTACATACTAGTACAAAAAAGTCCATCAGTGAGCAGCTTCCGCATCATTCGAACCCTAGGCAAGGATAAGTTTCCATGAGCAATGTAGCAACCATGCCCACTCACGTAGGATATATAGTCTGCGCTTTCGCAGGCCTTGTACTCCTTCAGCAACTCTTCCACTGTCGCTCTGCAATATCACATGCTTGATCAATAACAGCTTAAGGCGCTTTCAACTACACAGCTTACCGCGAGTCATCAAACTCCTCCAACCCATTCTCAAACATCTTCTCCTTCTTATACTGCTCCAAGAACGCGTTCCGTTTCCGAAGCCGGTCGTACTGATCTAGCATCCGCTTGAACAGCTGCCAACAAAACCGAGCTGTGAGTAACGTGCCGACATAATCCAAATGTGTGTACCTACTGATGCTATACTTGTGTGATTTGCCAACATGAGTCCGCTCACGCGATGACTGGAGGTGATATAGGGTGATTTGCGCGTTAGTGCGACTTGGATTGAGGCTGGGCCCCAGGGTATGAACGACGCGAGCTGTCGCTCCCGAATTCGTAAAAGTGATTGATGGACCTACGGTTGGCAATTTATATGAAGTACGTGAGTAGAGGAAGGTGCTTACGTCGGTAGGATCCACGTCGCCCTGGATAATATTTAGAATGGAGATATAGCATGCCGTTTTGCTGGGCGTTGTGGACACCATGCGGTTCTTGGGCTGCAGTAGACGGCGCATGACGTCCAGCACAGTGGTCTTTCGTATTGATTTAGCCTGTGGATGTTAATATTAGGGGTGTGGTTTACGGCGACCGACATTAAATACACGCGCCTGGTCGATCTGGTCGCCAGTGAATGGCGTGTACGACGTCATGAGGAAGTGACACCGTGGTGTCGGGATGAGCGACGCGATGATACCGACGAGGTCATTATTCATATATCCAGGATATCGCAGCGTCTGCGTACTGGCTGCCATAACTGTCGCAACCTAGCACCCACTCAGCAAACGCCGTTAGCATATTCGCAACACGTACCAGCTGATTCGTCTGGTCAAAGCTCGGCGTCTGAATGTGTAGCCTGTCCGCTGATATCCGCGCCAACGCGCCATTGTCGAGCACGACCACCGAATCGGCGTGGTTTGTCAAACGCTTGAGAGTTAGGAGGGAGTTGTACGGCTGCACGACGACGTCCGCTTCCTGGTGGTTTGGGAAGACAGAGTACGTCTGAATGAGCTTTTTGGGAAAGCGGTCGTTCAGTCGTTCGAGGACGTATGAGCCAAGACCGGAGCCTGTTCCTCCTGCTATTGAGTGCATCAACATGAAGCCCTCCAGGGATGGTCAGAGGTGCCATGCTTTCTTTGGCAAGAATCGTGTAATGTGTGGGGTGTACTTACCTCAAGCGAGTCGCTGCCTTCTGTCTCCCGATCGAGCATGTCCATGACCTCGTCGTAGATACGCTCGCCGGCTGCATACCCTTGAGCCCAGTTATTTCCAGCACCCCCGCCATCCTTGGATAGAAATATATTTTCAGGGTTGTAGAGAGCTGCATATGGTCCAGAGAGAATGTTATTAATGACCTAATGAAACGGTTAGAGGTTGAGTTCGTCCTCGATAATTGGACGAGACGAACTCGTGGTTCAAGATCAATGAGGATAGCACGAGGTATATAGTGGTCATCGTCTGCTTGGTAGAAAAAAACGTCCTTGCGGTCGCCGCCCTCCGTCGCCCAGTCTTCGAGGATGCCTTCCTTGTTTATGCCGTGCTCTGCACAGAGGCGTTGCCAGAATGCGGAACTGACTGGGCGCAATACATATGAGTCTCAGTACTTTTGTGAAGGGCCAGCGGTGCACACCTTGATTCCCGCATTGTCCCAAGGAGACCGTCACGATTTCTCGAGGCATGGTCGGAGGGTCACAAACGCGAGGCGGTCACACTCTTCACGCGTCGCGTCTCGACCCACCACCACCAGCGCAACACATAAGAGGTTCATGGAGCGACGGCGACAACCCTTTCTGCATGTAAGATGAGCCATTGTGGCGTGATATCAGACGTGTGCTGCCAGTTGACATTCTTCTAGTCACGTATAGCTAAACATGGCGTAACCAAATGTATCTATACAACAGCTAAACGATACATTGGTTGATAAACTGATCACACTACGCTGGGGAATCTCAGAGAGGGGACAAAGATTCTAAATTATCAAGTCACCAAGATCACCTCCCAGCTCGACGCGCTTAATCACTTGTAGGTGTGCTTCCCTTTCAGATAATAACTTCTAGAACAGTCCCCGCAATTCACAGCTCCAATTAATTCCGCTCCCGTCTTCAAGCGAAGATCCTCTGCCCAACTGTACAGAGCTGGAAGGGCACATCCTAGCTGTGGTTTCTTCGTTCAGCATGTAAATCTCAACTAGGCGTGCAAATCAGCGGAGCCCTTAGACTGAGAGCCCTTGGTGTCAAGTTCTTTGCAAGTGCAAAGATGAAAACGCGGTGCCAACTCTTGGCAGACAACTTAGAATGTTCACAAATATTGCGAGAGAGGTTCGATGCTTGAACTGGGAACAGGTGGGAGAACTATCTCTGCATGCAAAATGTTTTTATGACAACATGAATAATTTCGTATGCGATATAGTGTAGGGCATTCGCCTAGTTCTCCGTTAGTAACGATCTCAACAAATACAGCAGTGATTAGCCTTTCGCCTTTCAACCGAGACAATGATGAGCCTTCCAATTACATAAACAGAAATGAAATCACAATTCTGGCATGGCTTCGGAAAAGTCAGTTTTGCTATTCGACCATGACAATGCTTATCTACTTGGTCGTGATTCGCAATTTGTACGAGTGTTCGCGTTTCTACCCATAGTATCCTCGCCTGACTCGGACACCGTGCTATATCCTTAATAGCACTTGTACGCCCATTTCTATTAATTCTTGTCCGTTCCTGTATTTAGGTGCGATAGTTGGTAGCATTCCGAGATGGCCGAGTGACATGTCATAATCACGAAGAGTCACAGCTGAATCACGCGACACTCACGCGAACGGTATACTACGGCCCGTCTCACCCCCCGGCAAGCAAGCTAATAATGCTTCGAGCTCTTGTCCTCCTTCCCATTCATCGATGCAGAAACCACAACCACCGACATTTCAGACACCACAACCCTCGACATATCCTGCTATCCATGTCGACATTGACCGCAAAATCGACGTCGTGGATCCTCGCATCTATTCTGGTTTCACAGAGCATATGGGCCGGTACAGCACATGTCTTCCCTTTCCGCCTTCCGAATCATGTTTACTGTAAGCTAGGTGCATCTATGGAGGCATTTACGACCCGGGAAACAAGCTCTCAGACCCAAAAACCGGATTTCGTCTCGATGTCCTTGAGGTATTGAAGACCCTCGATATGCCACTGGTTCGCTATCCAGGAGGGTGCGCTCTTACGGGTTGATAACTGACACTGATAATTTACCTTCTCGAGTAGTAATTTTGTGAGCACATACCGGTGGCAAGGTACCCTACATATATACGCCCGTGCTGCATTTCATTGACAAATGATGTGAGATGGTATCGGACCCAAAGAGAGCCGTCCGCGCCGTCCAGAGCTCGCATGGCTTAGCGAGGAGAGTAACCAGTTCGGAACAGGTGCATATTCTTTCCATAATACGCTCCTCCCTCTGACATTATTTAGACGAATTCATGCTGTGGTGCAAGACTCTCGGAACAGAACCATACCTCTGTTTTAACATGGGAACAGGATCCCTGGAAGACGCGCTTGCCTGGGTGGAATACTGTAACAGGTATGTGCTCTTCCATACCTATACACCGCTTGTGTCGTTTGTTCACCACCATTCCATCCAGCTCCGCGAACACCTATTATGCGAATCTTCGTCGTAAAAACGGCCACGAAGCACCATACAACGTGAAGGTTCGTCACATTGTTAATTATATGAATTCAGACTTCATTGCTCGTTTCTAGTACTGGAGTCTGGGTACGCATACCTTAATACTTTGCGTGGTACCTTTCGAGCCACATCTCAAACGCTTTTTATATCAGGCAATGAGGTATGGGGCCCCTGGCAGAGTATATTTTCAGTCTCATTTGCACCCATGTCATCCTACTAACATTTCATTGTATGGTCTGCTTTAGTTGGCCAGCAGGAGGCCACCGACTATGCCAAAAAAGCATACCAGTGGGCAAAGGCAATTCGTCTCCTTGATCCTTCCATTAAACTCATCTCATGTGGTGGTGCGTGCGCCGGAATAAACATATTCTAGTAATCACCCGATCTCATTATTACTTTCACAACTTGAAAACTATATCAGAAACGGGTTACGCGGACTGGGACCGCATCACTCTGAAGGTCAATACGGGGCCCATTCAGACATTGAATTTTGGTTACCTAATTTTGAGTAAATCCAGACCTTGGCCCCCGTTGTGGATTTTCACTCTATACACTGTGAAACCTCCCTATAATTCTCTTAGCTCCGCTGTTTTTTTATTCTAACCTGATCCTTACAGTATACACTGTCAGTGAAGGCAAACACGACGTGAACGTCATGGGCCGTGAGTCATACCTCCAGTCATTTTAATTCTCTTCAGTTGAATGGTACTCGTGTGGCTTTACTAGCTGCCGCTGCCGAAAAGGCATTAGAGATTACCAAGAGTCTTATAGATTTAGCGAAGATAGAGAATAATCTCTGTAAAGAATTAACTGTGTAAGTCAGATGGGACGTTTTGACTAACCCCTTGGCTTACAATATCGATCTGGGAAATTAGGTGCTTTGATGAATGGAATGTATGGTGAGTTTTCGTGATCACGAGTTGGATAAAACAGGATTGTAATAATTGTCCATGTTCGCAGGGATCCCGTACGCGGTATAGCATGGCTGTTTACTCGAAATCACATTCCATTCACGTCGACACTCAGCTCCTGGAGAAAGGGGTGCTGAAGAACGCTACGACCTGTCCGATGCCCTCGGTATCCCATTCCCAACTCATGACGCTTCCACGAATCGCTTATGCGTGAATCACGCCTCCCATCAGCCGTAGCCGCATGGCTCAACGTTTTTGTGCGCAAAGCAGACATAGTGAAAATTGCATGTATTGCCCAGTCTGTTATGCCCTTCTATACGACAATATGGCAGGCTGATACATTTGCATAATAGATCTATCAATGTGATTTCCCCGGTGCGTAACGTAGAACATCAGGCAGCATGTTCACTTCCACGACTCATTGTGTACGCTCAGATTGTTACATCGCCAGAGGGGCTTTACAGACAGGTTACCGGCATTAATTTGTTCTTTTCGCCCACTGATATCTGCTTCATACAGACAACATACTACCCTCTACACCTCTTTTCTACCTATATGCGGGGTACCAGCCTCGATCTCACCGTCCTTTCATCCTCCTACACAGGTCCCACCGTTCCGTCTTTCGTGCAAAGCCTTACAGCACACACCTCACCTCCGACACGGCTCACCAAGCTCATTGATGCTTCTGCCGTCCTCGCGCCTCATGGGACACATGTCCGTCTCGCCCTCTTAAACCGATCGGCGACACAAAGCTTTGACATACCCGTGCGGTTTGCGGATGGAGCTCACGGACCACGTGTGGAGCACGGCTGCGAAGTGGAGATACACGAGGTTTGGCATAATGATTTGAAGGCTGGGAATTCCTTCGAAGACGAGAAGGTGAGAACGCGGACAAGAAAAGAGGTGTTTACAGGGACGTATCATCTCAAGGCAAATTCGTTCCAGAGTGCGTAATAATTTGTTTTTCGCGTTAGTTTAGACTGATTATGGTCCTAGTCATCATTTTCCCTTTGGTGCAGTACTGAGTAGTAATGAATGACTCATGAGGCGTCAGTCTCAACTTCGTGAGTTGGTTTATCTTTGTATATTCCAAACCTCAAAATGGAAGTGGTCATTGGGATCTTGCACGATAGAAAGAAGGTAGTGGTTTTGGGTATTTGGCGCACTTCGTACTGCCAGTGTGCCAAACGTTAAAATTCAAACATTCGTGAAGGCATGACCCATAACAGTCCCGTACCCACAAATACAGAGACTACATAGGATATATAAACACACCAGTATGTTGTTTTAAATTTAAATTTGTCTCACTTTCTGTTGCTTGGTAGGCGAAACAATCAGTTCATGCAGATAGTGTCCAGGGTGCCGGTGACCGTTGACCATCACCTTCCGTCGTCAATCAAATCCTATAAAGTTTACTGGAAGGTAATTGGTCAAATAAATATCCATCGGGCGCATGCTGCATACAAGAGTATCTGTTGATGATCGGGGATTCGGAGTTTTAACTAGGTGTGATGCATCAATGCATTGTTATTATTGTTCATTTTTCATAGCCCACCCGACGATTCTCAAAAGTCTTACCCAGTGCTACATCTCTCCTTCCCATTCACTTTTTTTTTTTGCACAAGTTAGATGGGTTGCAGGCCTGAACAGCTGAAAGGCTCACTTCGAATCTCCAATCATCGAGTATGTTCTTGAATTAGTCCGGCTGCACGTTTTTAAGATTTTAAGATGGGCTCCCTACGCCTGGATGGTAAAGGGGTATGCGTGTATTTTCGCTAATATTTACAATTCGTTACATTCGTATGTTAGGTTTTCTGAGCAAACTCCTCGTGCGCAGATGTAAACTGTTTCTCGTCGGAGTCGTAAACGATGTCTTCTTGATACCCATTCAGATTCCTGGTGCGTGCACCTGGTAGGAAAGTGCCTGCATAAAATATCATTGAATCGTGAAGTATTAAAACTGCAATTTGACTCACCCTCACGAAGTTCTCTCTCTGCCGCACGGTGATCTCCCACTTTGGCGAAAACGGTCCCGGGGACGAAAAGCGGCGCTTCCTCGAACAGAGCGTCCATTTCTATTATCAACATTAAAGCCAATTATATTTCCTGCCAGAGAAAAGGTCATATACGTACCCTCGAGACGGCGCCCGGTGGTTTCTTGAGAACCTGTTGGAATCACGTGGATTTTTGGGAACTTGAGAAACACACCTGGATAAAACGCCCAGATGAACAAAGCACTTTTACAAAATCAGCATACGAAGCCTTGGATTTTAAATTGCGATAACCATACTTGGTGTGGCCACAAATAGCAAATACAAGGTCTTCGATATGTTAGTGGATCTTATTATCACGTTTTTAGGCGTACAAGGCTCACAGTATCTATATGATATCTCATCAGTGAAAGTTTTCCTCTTTATTAATGTATTAATGTGTTACTTACTTCCACCCTATGCCTAGAAAAGCCTTCGGTGTAACCTGGGCAATGAAGCTGTTATATCGGATGAGGTGAGAAGACGTCACCATCATGGAGTTTGTTTTTCCACAAACAAGTTCGAGAGCCAAGATGAGGCGCTAGTAACAGCTGTACTCTTAGCGCGAGTGCGTGTAGAGAAAATCTCTGCAGGATAAGCCCAGCTGAGAGGGCCGATGCAGGCACTCTTGAAAGGGGATCAAATACTTAAATGCTACGTTCACATATGGACGTTGATGACATACGAAGAAGAAGTTGAATACCCAAGTTCTGGATGTGGAGAGATTGAAGGTCAGTAACGCAAGATTAATATTATATTGGTGCAAGCACTTACGTGACTGGGGTTAGTCAACAGGCGGGTCAATTATCAAGACGGAAAGTTATGAAACATAGAGCATACTGATGAAGATCTGAAATTGATTTAGAATCATTACATCGACAGGATAATACAGAAAGAATTATTACATAATGCGCCTGCTCTCGAAAGCATGTTTGATAAGTTGCTCATCATTCAACACATGACAGACTTACCGCGTTGCTATGAGCAGTGGTCAGCTTTACTAAATTTGGCAGGTATCATAGGCCAGCTTACTTGTGCACAGTCCCAGGAAATCTTGCCATGAGAATGGCTCCGACTACAAATGAAAGCCCTGAAACAATGTTACCGATTATCATCGGCCATCTGCGGCCAGTCGCATCAATAAAGAGAACACATGCGGCCTGGATAGTATTAGTAGTCAATCAGAACATGAATATGACCAACAATGTACCTCCCCAATGAGTCCGATGATGCTGCTGATACTTTGGAATAACAAAATGCGAGTTGAAGTGAAACCCATCTTCAAACCAGACAGCAATTCAGCAGGTGTGTCTAAGATGTCTTGGAAGGCATTTACCGTTACGAATATCTGCCGAGCAGGTTTCATATGTCAATAACACGAAACAACCAAAGCAAGTTTACCGTTGTAGAGTAATACTGGATCGCACTAACACCTGCCACCGTACATCATATGTACTTTCTTTGGATCAAATGCGAAGGAGACTGACCAGTCATTTGTACAGAGAATTGCAGGATGAAACCCAAGCTAAGTCTACGGAAGTTGCTGGGTACGCTAAACAGTTCGCCCCAGCTGCAAAAGAGCCAAAGCACATATAAGATTTCGGTAAGCAGTATTGTAAAATTGAAACTGTACCTCGCCGCGCCGACTTCATGCATTTTCGTAAGCTCTGCCTGCATGTCTTCGATTTGTGCATTCACAAATTTGTCATTAATATCTCCATGCGCGTGCAACCGTGCGAGTGTCGCTCGCGCTGTTGCGATACCACATTACAAGGTATCCTGCATATGTCGCAGATAAACACACCTTCGTCCAGTCTGCCTTTCTCTGCGAGCCATCGGGGACTGCGTATTCGTTCCGATAAGATCGCCCAAATAATAACAGTGCAACACTCACGACTCCGGCAGGAGGAGGATCAACGTGAGCAGGGGTAAGGCCGGTATCATCTAAAACGTACATTCAGAGAATAGCCGACTGGAAGGTCGACAAAAGGTGCTTACTTGGATTCCAAGTGGCACTCTCCACTCTGCCGGAGTACCTTTGAGGCCGGCAGATGTCCCAAAAGTCTGTATGTACGATGAGCAGGCGGAATGGCTAAAAGAACAAGTGAAGCATACCACCCAAGACGCAACAAAGGCCCCAATTCCCAACATGAACTACAATCCGGTGGTCAATAATGAAACTCGTTCATAAAATATATTTATCACTTGTTGAAGTGTAGTAAGTCGTCCGCGAATACTGGGATGGGCGATCTCCGCCTGCCGTACGCTGTCAATTTAACGACAACTGAGATATCTATTAGTTTTATTACCTGATACAGCGGAGCAAGATCTGCCAGGATTCCAATTCCAAAGCCTTCACGATGATAAATAAAATAGGACTGATAAGTTGAAAACTGACCTGCAAAAAATCGCCCAGCAAGCATCATGTCCATGTTTTGTGCACCCGTCTGCAGAGCACCGCCAAGTCTAATGACAGCTCGTGAGGTCAGATTGAGTATGAAAGAAAGGAGGAGCAAAATTTTACAGATAGATCGCTGACCCCATTTGAATTGTGTAGCGTCGTCCCCATTTATCAGCGAACCATGCAACCTTGATTCATAATTTTCAGCTGCAGTGTGTGGATTATATCTAGCACGGCACTCACGGGGATCATGCCAAAAAAGCTGGATAAATTAGTATCCGGGAAGCTCGTTTTAAACTATTTGAATTACCTGCCCAAAACTGTTATAGAAAAAAAGGTCTCTTAGTGCACGATAAATATAATCGGTTAGATAAACCTACCTAGCATACTGGTAATGAGACCCTGGAGATTTGTGTTGTTGAAACGCGGGCCCATTGTTTTCTTCAGTATAATTGAGCATCCCCACAGATGATATATTTAAGAATTATAAATACAATAAAATCTGGGGCGGGAAGGACACCTGCAATGACACCAAGGTCATATCCGAAAATTATTGAACCAAGACTTGCAAACAAGCCGCATAGCCACGTATAAACTTTGGGAGGAAGTGCCATCTACTTCACTGATGCGGCGTGGCGTCGAACGGGAGTGGAAGACACAAATTGTTCAATGTTTTTGTTTGCATTTTGTACATTGTGTGTACCTCTCCGGACCGTAAATAGGGAGCGTTAACCAATACTATCAAGGCAGAGGCACGAAAGGTCACGAGATTCAACGCTGGGTGGGGTCATGTGCGAGATTGATGAAGAAGTTTGGTATATATGGCATTCCCACGATGGGGTATGGTCGTCACCAAGCTTCAAGGCAACTTGTTGGCTTTAGCATTCGAGTAGATATTTTCATAAACGGCAGTATAACAGACCTTAAAAGCTTGATTTTCGCAAGCCTGCAGTGACAACTGTAAGGAATTGTGTATCAGGATAGTTGAGCTTGTTGCATCGGGCGTCCTCTGCAGCTGATTATAATAGTTTGAAACTAGTCCGGATCCCGTGACGATATTTGAACCCGCTTCTGATAATCAGGGATAATCGAAGATAACCACCGGGTATCTCTCATGCATTTGAATTATAGCTGCAGGATAGTCTCCCACAATTGCATGGCACTAGATTGTAGAAGCAGATATGGCCGTTAGCTAGGGTTGACTATAACGTTCATAATTAAATATTAAGGTTGAAACGTTGATAGCCAAAATAACAATTTTGACCAACGAGGGTGGGTGGTGACAGTCGGATGATGAATATTGAATATTGATGACCAATGCGAGTGAGTCTGTTCGTAACGGGGATTTTTCCAGAGATCGATATTTAAAGCTTTCAGCTATGGACGAAATCGTCGCACAGCGTTTGCCTCAGGCTCGTAAGTTAAGTTTCTTCGAAATTCCTCACCCTCCCAGACCTCCTCCATTGGCATTGCGATTCACCAACGCCGATTCGCCATGGCCGAGCGCATGGAGAAATCATCCATCGATGCGTCCCTCTTGTCACTAGGTGACGATGAAATTTCCTTCTTTCAAATGCAAACTGGCATAAATGATATCGAGCAATTGGAGCAACATATCTTACGGGTCCAAGCGGAGGCTTACGAGGCCTATCCGTATCCTTGTATCCGTAGATTCTTGTTTACCAAGTAGGTCAAGGTCCCAGAGAACTTACTTAATTGTTAAATTTGTTGTTTAATAATTCTGTAGGTTATGGATTACTCATCTGCTGGGTTATCAACACGCTCTACAATTAGCTAAAACCAGAGAAAATGCCATTCTAGTTGACATAGGCTGTTGCGTTCGTGTCATTTGGTTTAATTTCACCCATCTCCGGTGAATATACTGACGCTCGGCACACTTACAGTTTGGGCACGATATACGTGCTATTGTAGCAGATGGATTTCCTATTGAGAATGTACTTGGCTTGGACTTGAAACGGGGTGAGATTTCTCAATATGTTTATCCAATACCTTACGCTCACAGCTTGTTAGAACTTTGGGAAATTGGAAATAAACTTTTTAATTCTAATTCCACTTCATTCTCTGTCCCGTTCATTGCAGGCAACATATTCGATAACAGAGTCATAGACATGGAGTCCCCAGTGCCTCTCTCTTCCCAAACGCCGTCATTGCATGATCTGAAGGACTCTTTGAATTCGCTTCGGGGTCACGTATCTGTTATTCATATTTCCATGGTTTTTCACCTCTTTTCCGAGGAAAAACAGTTAGAACTTGCGCACAGACTCAAGACGCTACTTTCCCCTCTTCCGGGTTCCATTATCTTTGGCCATCACATTGGTCTGCCAGCGCCTGGATTTCACACTAACAACCTCAGTGGCCTTAACATGTACTGTCATTCTCCCGACAGTTGGTGCGCGCTGTGGGATGGGGTGGTTTTTGAGAAAGGATCTGTTGAAGCGGAGGCGCGGCTAGTACCGTCCGAAGAGTTTAAGCCGTCAAGCAAAGCGGTAAACGGTGACCCTGTCGAATCTCAAGGGCGGGACACGACCGAGCGCTGGCGCGCGACGACATGGATGCAATTCAGTATCAAGAGGGTCCGAATAGTATAGACCCCGAACTCGATTATAAGAGCACACTGAAGGCTAATCTAATGATATATTCACTCACCTACACATGTACAGTATGGCAATAATATTTGCCATAACTCATCAGGAAAATGGGCAAGTCGGTATAGTGTTTATACCGTATATACAAGTCGTACCTCGGCTACATGAGGCCCAGTGAGAACTCCCAAAGTTCCTTTTGGGTTATTTCAGTATATGTCAGCATGGGTCGGCTTCTGTGACCAACTGCCAGACAGCGATTTCTCAGCAAACTGGTGGTAAGCAGAGATTCACACTGGCCTACAGCTGGCGCAAAGCGCCAGGGAGAATAGTATTTCGGATAGCTTATGATTGTTTTCTTGTGGAAATGATACTTATGCTTGGAATCCTTTCTCAAAGCTGTGCCATACTCAGCCTTGTGCTGGTGAGTTGCTAATTGGAGGGAGCCCTGGCTTGACCAGCCAATCAACATTAAAAGGTCCTCCACCTACCAGGGTTTTTCCATTAATCAGCTATCCAGGTCTGCTGAAAGTAAGAATGAATGTGCCTTGTTGCAAGAAATCCTATGTTCTTGGGTACAATAGGCAACATGATTCATGGTATGCCAGTGAATCATGCCAATAGGCAATTCGTCCAGGATAACAGTGACATGTAGCAGAGAGGATAAAGCTGAACCTTGTCAGCCAAGTTCACATCTATTGTGAGGGTCATTCAGGGTCAGAAGCTTGTAAATAACATTATCCAAATATAGATTCAATTTAAGTTATATGTAAAAGCTATGTTTCTGAACATAGATGAACAGTCTGAAGTAAAACCTTTTGAATTTCTATGTTTATGTTGTATTTAAAGTCTGTTACATACATTCAGGATTTTTTAGATGAATGTAAATAAGAGATACATACCATCTTAGTTCAAATATGCTAGAATATAGAAGCCATACAACAATGTTTTACAAGTTATAAATTATGTAAGGATTGAAATCCTAGATGAAATTTTGGGAGGTGGGATAAGTTCTGATTTCTCAATGGCTTCAAAAACATGCATGAGCTGATCCTTGAATGTTTTTGAATGAACCCCACAATGTCATCAATGTATACCAAGGGAAATAAATATCCAAAGAAAAGAAGTCAGAACTGTTTGTCTTTGGAATATACCAGATCTATTTTGATATCCAAAAGGCATATAACAAACTGATATAACTGTTGGTGAGTTGAAGGCAGTCTTTTCCTTAGTATCATCAGCCATACTAAGCTAGGTTGAATATTGATCTAAGTCATTGGTGAGCAAGCTAAGAAGAGGTGAACTGTTAGATCCTAGATCTGACTTCTGTTGTTCCAACATTTTCTGCATCCCGATAAGCCCTTTCCACTTATTTACGATATGCCCCATTTATCATTCTCAGTCATGACCCTATTTTTATTATCCCCGTATGTCTTATCTTGATTTCCATATTCGCTCCAACTCCGGAACTCCGTATCACACCCTTATCTTTCTGTTTCCGATTTTGGAATTCCGCATGTTCCTTTAAATACACTTTCCTTGCTCAAACCTTCTTTAGCTTGTTTTCGTGACACTTTCGTTACATCTCGTTAAAACTTGTTATCTCACTACAACCTGCGATATCCTGTTGTACCCGATATACCTTATCATTCTTATATGACTATATCCCTTATTACACCTTCATTACTCCAAGTCTCATCTGTAACAAGCCTTAAAGTCTTTCAATCCTTATTCCAATTATTCCGATTACTCCGATTCCAACATTCTCGACATTTCAAAGCCCATTCATTGATTACACTCGCTTTCCCATAAAGCCAAAATTCTTACTTGATATTCATTTATCGTCAGCCCTATCCCTTCCTGCATTGGTTATCCCAATCTGAATATCCAAAACTTCTGCTCGTCCCCGATAAGTCTCAATGAACTATTCATTGCTGACCCTTTCCCAATAGATCCAATCATTGGAACTCTGACACCTCTGTCTGGTCTCAATCCGAAATACCAGGGCACTAGAAATCCAAGAGGGCGCAACCCATAAGTTGAAGCCAACACCCATATAGATCAGTCTTTGGATCTCGGATCTCCAACTCATCCAATATTCCGTGCATTTCCAAATATCACGATCCCGATTTCGGTCAAGGAGAGTTCTGACCAAATCCGATTTCACGTCCAATCCGGTCCTTAACAGTATATACAAGCTGAAACTCTTGATTTCTACAATGTTTTCCGACACCCGAATCCTAACACCCAATCTTGACGACACCGACAGGTCTACCAATGATATCATCAACTCATCAAACATTCATGAGTATTCCAGCTACTTTGACAAATGCCTCATAGACAAAGACTTCAAACCTGAGCAATCCCAAGTGATATCAACAATGTGACATCCAACCTCCCTTGCGATGACTCACAACAGATGGTGACCATTTCTGACCAAAATCCCGATTTTGCCGACACCAAAACCTTCCGACATCCTCAGACGAGACGGCAAACTAATACCACAAAGGAAACATCGACACATTGACCAAAAGTTATGCCTCTACTGTGGAAAACGGTCATAAGGTGAAAATATACCCCAAGTCATCACCCTTCACCAGGAAAGCAAAAACCCGAACTACAACTGTCACGCTAATTGATTCTGACATCAAGGGCCTTCTCAGAGGACCTTCTGAATTCCCAAAAACTGACAGCTGAAGGACTCTCAAGCATGATTGCGTGCTTCATATCTTCTTCGTGCCTTATTGAGACTGCCAAAAAACACTTTCTGAAAACATCCTTTCCCACTTTCCGATGATACCATTAAACCCTTACAACCATTTCCAACCTTACCTCAGGTCCCAAAATCTCCGAACATCTTTCTGGAACGTTTCGACCAATCATCACGACTAAACACCATCCCTTGGATTCTCGCCTTCTTTGGTCTCCGTTTTCTGTCACCGACGACATATTATGTCGCATCATCTAGTAGGCTATTCACGCCAATCACATTCTCCCATCGAGTGAAAATCCCAGTCGTTATTACATTACGTATAACGCCACTTGTTTCTAATTGTTCTGATGTGCTAGAACACCACTAACCCACCCACTACAATCCGTTGATTGACAGGGAATTGGGTAGTACCTAGCTCCGCACTCCTCAACAAGAAGATTCAATTCTATGACATGTCCCCTGGAAGCCTGCAAATATTGCGTTTTTCCGAATCTCCGAAAATCCCGCTTTGCTGTGACATCCTCCAACTCACCATAACATCCAACATCAATGCATGAATCCTCAGCTCACAATAAAACAATATGGAAACCTTGGCGCTTTCCAATAGGAAAATCTGTTACTTCGATTCTTCCAATTTTCCAACAAGCGATCATCAATTCCACTACATACTCCGACAAGATTACATCTTATTGGAGGGAGAGAATCTCACTATGAAAAAAATCATTTTCCTTACATCTAGTTAAGCCAGACCTACCTCGAGAACATGTTAATGAGGCTCTAGCCATAGGATCTCACCCGACACCTCCCACGGAGTACTTTTGTACTTCCTCGAGAACACTCCAGGATGACCTTCAAAAAAAAAAGAACTCCGAACCCCGAATCTCCTTCAAGACATCCTCCCGTTTTCAAGATTTCACCTTCTGACCTCTGACTTCCAGACTTTCCTGAATCCAACTATTCAAGATGCAACACAGTTACTCTGATCCAAAGTCTAGTCACCAATATTAAATCCCACATCATGGGACAATAACCGGCAAACCACCTTCGGAACCCGTAACAAATTTCCTCAAATGGCGTTGTTAAACCCCTTCTTTCCATGAATGCAACATCCTTACATCTTCTGACCTACGTTTTCCAATTGATTCAGACCTCTTCAAACCATTAGGACAATACCTGTCCCTTCTGCAACAATGTTCCAGACCAAATATCAAGTACCTTCACCAGCTCTCCTGACACCTTTTCCTCTTCCATACGCTTCTTCCTTTCACCCTGAATAACATTTTCGTTCCCAAAACCTCATTATTCCCAAACTTCAACTCTCTTCCTTCCTTTAACATCTTTTCTGAAACATCCTGATAAATCCTGATACATTTCCTTTTCAAGTTTCAAACCTCCCGACATTCTCCAAATTTCTTGGTAATCTGTGATTATAACAATTTCAATGGGACAACAACAAGACCACATTATCTAGGAATTTCCAAGAAACACCCCTTACTTCCCGGAAAACCCAAAAATCCGGTGGATCTCTGATACTCCAATGCCTTGTCTACTCCTTCCCGATGTTCGATGTAGATGATGGGACGTCTACCTTGAAAGGGGAGTAGCCACTATATTGATAACAATCTTCCCAATCATCCCTCCCCTATTCTGACTTCCTCTGACAACTTCCAAACACAACTCTTCCACCCACATCTCATCCTTACAATGTTTCTGATCACATTCCACAAACTCTTCGACACCTATGCCTTTTCACATCCTGATATTTCTGGTTCTTCCAAACATCTTTCACGATTTCTTACACGTCCAATCCCAATCCCGAGTTGGATCCCCGATTTTCCTCCAATTCCACATTACTCCGACTTCCGATATTCTTTAACTTAACTAAAAAAATCCTTGATTCACTGCTTTCCATTTTTCTGATTTTTTTGTTTTTCCAATCACTTCATTCCTTCCGATTTTAAAATGACTTCATTGCTTATAACTAACTATATTACTTTGCCAAAACTTCTCTGAATTATTCTATGGTACTTTTCGCCTTTCCGATTCAATTTTCGACCTCTATATTCTGCGTCATTTCATCTTCTGGCCCATTGGCCTCCAGCTCAGCCCCTGCCGTCTTTCCCACTTCCTCCTTGGCTTGCCTGTCCGAAGCTGCATTTTCCGAATTGGCTGTTTTCTCGCCAATGTCCGCCTCCGGCTCCTGGGCAAATTCCTCCTCTACCAGAATCTCCTTCTCTGGTACCTCCAGAACGACGTCGATGTCCATTCCATTGCTGTCCACCTCCTTCGCTTTCCCCTTCCCCTTCGCCGACTCCTTCTCCAGTTCAGTTTGTGGCCTGACATTTTCTGCCTCATTCCCCGACCCGGCTTCTGACTCCAAGTCTGGTTGCGGCGCCAACGCCCCGTGGTACATCTCCCACCGCTTTCTCTGAAACTTGTACTCTATCTCCACGATCCTGTGCGACATCTTCAATGTGTTGTTGAAGGCCACCATCCCCTCCACATTGTAGCGGAGCCACTTTGCAAGATTGTGAATGGTCTTGTGGAGCCCGCAGATTTCCGCCGCAAGCCCCGCATCCTCTGCCTCATCCTCCGCGTTGTCCTCTGTTCCCTGCTCCTTGCCTTTGCCCTTCCCTGAAGCCACCCCGACTTTGCGATCTGTGACCGCCTCCACCCGATGTCTTTTTGTCACCAACCCTGGCCCTGCTTCCACATTCTCTGCCTGACCCCGCCTGTGCACCAACAATGATGACTTGCCTGCCATCTCTGCTGCAAAATCCGCATCGCCTGGCTTGGTGCACTTTTTCCAGTTGTTCTGGCATTGAACGCATGCCCGTTTCCACAATCTCCCACTTTTCCGCTCCTCGTTGACGCAGTCTAAATCCTGCGTCCGACAAAGAACATCAGTCATCATATTTGTCGGCCTCTGACCATACGTCCTCAAGTCGATGTTTTCAGCCCCCGACGTTCCCCAATGGAGCTTTCACATTTTGTTTGGCTTTCCGCTCGCGATCGGCCTTCTCCGACTAGACCGATTCTTCCCTCAAAACCTATCAATTGCAGATACAAAACAATGACTTACCGACAACTTCTTGAGTTGGGCCTCCTCTTGCCTCAACTCCTCCTGCACTGTTCGCATCGATTCGGCCTTCGGCCAATCCGCCTCCTCTTTCTGCTTCCTTCAGTCAGCTTCCTCCTTTTTTCACCGATCGTCATCCTCCTTTTCTTTTGCCCTTCGATCCTGATCCTCCTGCTCTTTCCGATCCTGATCTTCCTTCTCCTTCTGAGCCCGATCCCACTTTTCCTCTGCTTCTCTCTCCTGCTTTTCCCACTTCACCTTTGCCTTTTCCCGCATTCTCATCTCCAGCTCCGCCTTTTTCCACTCATACTCCTTCACCTTGGCAGCAAGTTCTTCACTAGAGCTGATGTCAATGACGGAGTGAGTAGGTGACGACAACCTAGTATGTGATGGCATTTTCTTGAGTAGTGGTTGTGGTGGGGGGTCAAAATGTTTTGTGTTTCCACAAACCGTTTCCCCTATATATATCCGATTCAAGATCTCAGCCTTTACGGATAACCGAAACCCAAACTTCCCACGACATTCAATAGCGTAATTGGCCTTTGAGGGCTCGGCCGTAAAAGGGAGATACTGTTAGATCCTAGATCTGACTTCCGTTGTTCCGACATTTTCTGCATCCTGATAAGCCCTTTCTGCTTATTTCCAATATGCCCCATTTATCATTCTCAGTCATGACCCTATTTTTATTATCCCCGTACGTCTTATCTCGATTTCTGTATTTGCTCCAACTCCAGAACTCCGTATCACACCCTTATCTTTCCGTTTCCGATTTAGGAATTCCGCATGTTCCTTTAAATACGCTTTCATTGCTCAAGCCTTCTTTAGCTTGTCTATTTCGTTACATTTTCATTACACTTCATTATATCTTGTTAAAACTCGTTATCTCGCTACAACCCACGATATCCTGTTGTACCCGATATACCTTATCATTCTTATATCACTATATCCCTTATTACACCTTCATTACTCCAAGTCTCATCCGTAACAAGCCTTAAAGTCTTTCAATC
>MU134308.1:172169-183906 GCA_015039355.1 Ramaria rubella
AGAAGACTACATACAAGGATACACACCTGGCAGATGGGAATCCAAAGAGAAAAGCCTAAGGTTCCCACTGCCAAGATAACTACCTAAAGGAGTACACAAATAAGCGCCGGGACATACTGTGATTATGTAATGGGGTTGGAATCCAATCCCGTTACATAACACAAGTGCTTATGTGAGTGAGAATGGATGCCATAATGGGATTGGAATCCAATCCCGTTACGTAACCGGGTGCTTAAGTAAGCGAACTTGAATGAAAAGATAGGGGCGAGGGAGATAATGGCAGGAATGGAGAAGTGGGGAAGAACAGGTAGGAAGAAGAGATAATAGAGAAGTGTAGAACCACATGAAATGGGGTTCTCCTTACAGTCCTTAACATGAACCATTGAAAGGATGATGAAAGGTATAAGCCCTACTTAGAGGCTTGTGCTAAACCTACACTTAGAATACTCATTTATAAACAAACTTTGCTAAATGCAATTTTATAACCGTTTAGGACTTGTGGCTGTCATACATTATGATCAACACACTGGATGTTGAACAAATGAATGAAATCTCATCAAGACCCAATCTTCATTGAACCCTTTCAAGCAAATACCCTTTCTTGAGTGTGAATGATTGCATTGAGCAAGAATATACTACTACCACTTGGAAGCTGACTTCTCAATGACCTTTAGTTATCAAATTTGTCTCAACTTCTCCAGGTAGCCATATTCACATGGCTTTCATATTGGGAACAAATATAAGATCTTTCTGATATTACCCCTGCCTCCAATTGGACAATGTTTTGGAAACTGTGAACTCAAAACTAAATGTTGGTGTAAGGTACACAATCAAGTTCAGTCTAGCCACTGATAGTGTTCAAGGGGATATCAACCAAAGACTATTTTAACAGAGAACCCAATTAAGAGATTCTACTCCGGTGTTCAAATAACACTATTACTTTGCAGTAACAATGCAATTCAAAGCACTTGTAGCAAGGCTACTAGTCTGGTCAAGATAATACTTGAAACTATGTGGAAGAGCGTACAGGGTTCCAATGCTTTGTTTTTATATGCAATATGGGGAAAACAGACTTGGATGACTAGGCTCAAGGTTGCAACAATTGAATGGCTGTTCAATTGAAGGACTAAAAGGATAGCCAAGGAACAAGGAGCAAAAGGACAAGACCAACAACAGCAAGTTAAAACTAACTTGAGAGTTGATAAAGTCAACACTAACACAAACTAGTTAGCCAGGCAAAGGCCCTACAAGCAACAGTGCCCACATAAGATAGAGAGTGGTAGCTTTGTGCTGACACAAGCTAGTAATCAAGCTAAGGCCCTACAAGTAACAGAGCTTGATTAGATAGAAAGTGTACTACACCCCAACAGTAGTTATTGATTAGACTTTGGCCCTACAAGCAACAAAGGCTAATCAAATAGTAGTGGTGGTGGTTGTTACCAACACAAGCTATTAATTTAACTTTGGCCCTACAAGCAACAAAGCTTCAATTAATTAGAAGTGATGATACCCAACACAAGCCAGCAGTTGATATTTGGCCCTACAAGCAACAAAGTGTCAACTAGATGGAAAGTGGTGGTTTGCTTACACAAACTAGTAGTCTTTAACTCTGGTCCTACAAACTACAGAGCTCTAACTAAAGCAGTGAAAAAGCTGAAGAGATTGTGCCTCACCCTGCAAGGTGATAGGCAGACTGAAAGAGGCTCCTGCAGAGTTTTTCAGCTAGGTCAAGTTCTTCAGGCTTGAACTGATCTAATAGAAGACTCAGGCTTCAGGCAGAAGTGGGGTGTGAAATGTGTGTGTGATTGCTTTTTGCAAGGCTACCTGGAGCTATACTTATAGCTTTACATCTGAGACACCCTAGACACTTTAGGAAGGTCTAACAATAGAATGGAAGCTGCTGGAAGGTTCTGGCAGCTGCCATATATGGTTAGAATCTTCCAGAAGCTTCTACACTATTAATATGAAGCTAACTATTGGCTAGAGACGACTATGATGTCACTAAATTACTGACTCATGAATAACTATGATGCTGAAATGATATCATAGCATTCAGGCTCAGATTTGGGGTTGTAGTGATGCCATAATGTCTCTAGCTAATTGATATTGGATGATAAATAACAAGTCACCTGCTGTGGAGCTAATTAATGATCCTGCTGACCAATGAGTTGGCTTACCTCAGCTGCTGAGTTACAATAATGGTAATTATTGGTCAGTAGCTGAGTTGAAGCTGAGTTACTGATTTGGCAAGTTTTTAGGTCAGCAATCCAAGTTGTGGACTCTTGTGGATCATTAATAGTGAACTCAGCAGCAGTGACAAGAAATAGAAAAATAAGAAGGACCATTGCTTAGAAACACTTGGAACCCTATAATTGAGACCTTCATACTATAAGTACATTACAGGGATCCATAACAGACAACTGCTAGCATGGACTTAAAGAAGCAAGATACAAAGTGTCAGATCTCAAGGTGGTGCTTTTCAAAGGTAGCGAAGCTGTGGCGCAAAGTATAGCGAAAAAAAATGTTCTAGATAAAGACGACAAGTATATGAATGTATAACACTCATGGGGGTGTTATGTAGTTAAAGGTGATACGAGCATATAACACTCGTGGGGGAGGGTGGCAAGAGATGAAAACGCACAAGTACATTGAAACCCTGAATATTAATAAATATAATTGAAACTCCGTCTATTACTAAAACATTGCACCTAAGGTAGTTCAAATTCCGCTTATTACGAAACCTGCACATAGGTAAGCATCATTTACTTCAATCCTCTCCTGCTGTTATACAGCGGGATCTCTTCAAAGTTCATTAGCTGGTATACATCTAGACATAACGTAGTTTTTGTATATTAACTGTCAATTTATGTTATATGGTTTGAACTATCTCAGCATAGCTAGCTGTTATACAGTCAGATCATTTTCATTTAATCCATTCACCCTGCCATGACATGGCCTTCTATGAATCCTCGCATCCATCTTAACGATTATATTGTAGGATCCATCCAATAAGGTTCTACCATCGAGTCTGATATAAATTCAGTAAGTCAACCCTGCTACATATTTCATATGATGTGTTCCATTGCCTCGATACCTAGTCGTAAACACTTGTTTGCCACTCTCACCACAACACTATAATGTGAGTTCCATCTTTATCTAACCATAATACTTTGAATATTATTCTCCCTTGTCGCTGTCAATTGGTTAGACTCACCTACGGTCATCATGGCTTTCTATCATCCACCCATACAAACACCACATATGGCACAAATAAAAGTCATCTGCATGAACACATTAGTATAATCTGGGGCCCTTACACACGAATCTGGAAAGGTGCGATGGTTCACCATCTTACAACATGCCAATGACGTTCTTCAAGGCAACACCGAATTTTCATGTCGCCAAATAGCACGTCATTACTGTGTTTGATGAACCCAAGGTGTAAGACCTGCAAGTAAAGGCTTGATGAGAGACACTATCACAAAATATCAATCAGCCATATAGTATAATATGACTCACATTAATAATGCATACCTCATAATAGGCAAAGAGGCTCAACGTCCTACTTGGTGCAAACAACGTTCTTTTGGGCAACACCAAATCTTCATGTCGTCAAACAACACGTCATTGCTGTGGTCTATCACCCACATGTGTTACACTTGTAAATTTGAAGGCTTGTTGAATGACTCAGTCACACAATACCAATCAGTACGTAGTATTGTACGACTCACCTTAATAACATCTCGTTGCTCAGTCAGTCATTAACTCCAACTAATGGTTTATTTCGTGTCTAACCTCCCCTCTCCATGTATTTATATGCAACTAGAGTTATGATCGAATGAAAGAATGTGTAAGATGAAAGTATGACGTTACGAGTGTATAACACTTGTAGACATTGGCGAATGAGGAGGGGGGCAAGAAATGTGAAGGAAAACAAGAAATTATGAACTGTCCCGACTTCTTCAGAATCGGCAGGGAGAGGGCCATGAAAATGAGAAAATATAGTGACAAAAACTGAAGTATGACATTAGTGGATGAAGATGAATAGAAAGAACAACCAACATACATATGAGTGTATAGTATTCTTCAATGGTGGCTGAGGAGTGGCGAAGAGGTTGACAAAGTCATGCAACGAAAGGCTTCTAGACAAAGACAAAAATGATACGAATGTATATCACTCAAGGACGAGTTAAGTGGCCCAAGATGGTACAAGTGTATAACACTTGTGGGTGAAGGAAGGGAAGAGTGGAAATGCACAAATGCTCAAGGCCATTCAAACTCTGCCTTTAGCACTTATGCGACCAAATATTTCCATACCACACTCCGACATAATGCCTATTACTAAAGCATCGCTTATTTTTTTCTTCACCTCTATCCACTCCTGCTGTATAACAGCGGGATCCACCCCTTCACTATTCCTAGCAGTTATATGGCTAGATTGTATGCTATTATAAGGGCAACCTCTGGGGCTAGTGGAATATCACATTAGAGCCTGGCAGATGGGAATCCAAAGAGAAAAGCCTAAGGACTCCTGCTGCCGAGGCGACTACTAATTAAGGAAAGTCTCCGAACTGACTGAATGTTCTGGGCGCTTAAAACGGAAGTCACGTGACCTATGACGTAGCCCAGGTAGGTTCCAACTTGCACATGTCACCAGGCGCTTAAATCGTGAATAGAAGTGCCAGTTGTAGAAGTGAGTAGGAAGGAGAAGGAGGGGGAAGGAAATGGGAATATTAGATAGAAACAACAGGAAGAAAAGAGAGATAAAAGGGAGATGGGGATAGAAGGGGTGAACATGAATAAGAGAGGAGAATAGGAGAAGGAGAATAAAAAGGAGCAGTATGAGGGGTTCCCCTTACAGCTATTCACCTATCTACACGTCATCTAATAAAGTTGTACAACTTCTCATCCCTGGCTGTTATATGGCTAGTTACATTTTTATATAACTCATCTTCCTTGCTATGACCTTGCCTGAGCAAATTTCTGTGCACTCTTACCAACTGATACACGGCGATACAAATCATCTGACATTATGCAACCGAGTCCTTATTATTTTTGTAAGTTACTTCCTAGCCATAACTCATTTCCGTATTGCATGATTTATTCCCTTATTACTGACCCTTTGTAGACCTTTTTACCTCACTGTTATACGGCAAGTTCCATGTGTAGTTAATACCCAATGTTTCTTTATACGCCACAGTCTTCATCATCCTCGCTGTTATACAGCAGGATACACCTCTATGGACCTCACAACTTTTAATAATCTACTCATACAAATACTATATCTTGCACATATAATCATATGTGTGAAAAGGCTATTTATATATGGGACTCACTGTCTTCTAATGTGCAAATGATGTGCTTCTCAGTGGCGTCGAAATTTAGTGTCGCCAAATAACACATCATTGCAGTGCTCAATCACCTGCTAGGGTTACATTTGCAAGAGAGGGCCAGCCGAGTGACTCTTTTGGAAAATATTGATGTCTCAGTCACATGGATAAATCCGACTCACCTTAATCATGACAAATTTTTTTGAATACTGTGTCTCAAACGTTAGCAATATACCCCTGACATTTATTAAAGAATTGCTGGACCTATAATATTGTACAGTTTGCTTGCAAGCACTTAACAAACAGTAGTTATGGCCAACGTATATTCAGTGAGTCAAATGTATGCATTAAGTCCAATGAATAACCTGCTTATCCTTTCCAGCATGTATCACTCCCTAGTGCTTGCCACAATCACCTCCCAACATTTCTCTTATATTCAAGAACTCATCCATTGTGGCCCAACAGAGATTCATACGTATACGAATGGGATACAGACATTGATGAACAGAAGTCCTACTTCCAATGGGCTAAATCCAGATCTGTAGAGGTGATATATGAGCAATATCTGGATCGTGCAGGAGAGATGCGTCTATATCCAGGACAGGCTGTTTTTGCCTGCAAAAAAGGTATGTCATCCATTCTGACCATTTAAACTGCTAAATCACTAACATGATATATTTGAAGTTACTACAGCTGATGCTGACCCGAAAAAGGATGTAATCCAGGCCTATGTCACAGATGAGTCAATGTATCCTGTGGGGTTCAAGGACGACGAACTTCTGCCTGCGTGTGATAGAATCCTGGGGGACATGAGAGAACATTCATCAGATAGGTCAAAGATGGTAGGGGGTCAACTTCATGGTAAAACAACCTTTGAACACTGCCAAGACCATGCAAATCCTATCGACAGTGGCAGCAGATGCCATCGATATATGCCTCTTGCAACCCACAAAAGTAGAGACTTGGAAACCCATTATTTGAATTACAACAATCCTGACAACACCTATTGGGTGTTGCATGGAGACATCCATAATGTATGACTGAGTCAGCAGTCATACACTATTTCTAAACACATATTCTCATAGCCTCCCCCTCAAGTGATAACTGCATCTGTCAACAGGGAGCCATGCCCTTTACCAAATGCCATCTGTCCACATGCATCTGTGGTAGGCTCTCCCAACTTCAGTGTTGGTAACAATGTACACCTCACCAACTGTCAACTTAACTCTTCAAAAAGTTACAAACACGAAAATGCAGCCGTATTCAAGGAAGAAACCCACTTTGTGGGAGAGATGCACGTTGATCTGGTAGATCAACCTGCTCATTCAACCAATCTCACTCTATCGCCAGACCTCCACTCCGATCACTGAACAAGAGTCATTCTGCTGTATGAAATCGGAGTCTACATTAACATTGATTCATACACCAAGTTGACATTCTTGGGACAGCACTTACACGGTAACACTGCTCCAAGTCCTATCGCTCCACAACATCTAAACAATCTAAATGTTCATCATGGAACACAGCTGCGCCCCACTAATCTCTCGCATTTGTAAGCAGCTCTCAGTGGAACATAGCAGATAGCATATTGCATTTGTTTAAATATAATCCCTGCCACTGATATGACAGAGATGTATGCATTCACGCCCTCAGTCGCATAGACCCTGGACATTCGCTTCACTGCATTTTTGCATGTATTAATTACTGCCTTTTCACACCAACGTATAATATTCATGGATTGTAGAAGCAAGAGCTATTGGCCATGAGATATATTAGGGACAAATCGATGAATCATTGAAGGTGTCGAGGGGGGTGACCACTAGGTTGGACAAGCCTAGCAATGGGGATACTGACATATCATGCTAGTGGGTGAGATGAAAGGATAAAACTGGCTATGGACAGATATACGAGCATATAGCTTTATTCAATGATTGGAAGAGCAATGGCAAAGAGATGAACAAAGTCTCAATATGAAAAATTTCTGGCCGATGAAAACAAAGATATGAGTGTATAACGTTTGTGGATAAGTTAAGTAGCTCTAGACCGTATGAGTGTATAACACTCATGGTTGAAGAGAGGGAAGAGCGGAATTGCAGAAACATGAAGTCCGTTCAAACGCCGCTCTGCAGCACTTATGTCACTGAATATTCCCACCCAATACTCTGACATAATGCCTATTCCCAAAGCAGCACTTATTTTTTATTCCCCTCTATCCACTCCCACTGTTATACAGCAGGTTCCATCCCTTCACCATCCCTAGCTGTTACATGGCTAGATTGTATGCTATTTCATCTATCTACATGTCATCTAATAAAGTTGTACCACTTCTCATAGCTGGCTGTTATACAGCTAGATCTATTTTTATATAACTCATCTTCCTCATATGACCTTGCCTGATCATATTTCTGTGCATTCTTACAAACTGTTACATGGCGATACAAATCATCTGACAGTATGTGACCAAGTCCTTATTACTTTTGTAAGTTACTTCCTTGCCATCACTCATTTCCGTATTGTGTGATTCATTCCCTTATTACCCACATTTGTAGACCTTTTTACCTCACTGTTATATGATGAGTTCTACGTGTAGTTAATACCCAATGTTTCTTTATACTCCATGGTCTTCGTCATCCTTGCTGTTATACAGTGGGATACACCTCTATGGACCTCACAACTTTGAATATTCTACTCAGACATATACTATATCTTACTTGTGAAATGGGTCACTGCTGCGCATGACATGAGCCGATTCCCTCTTTTGAATATCAATGGAAGCTGAAGGACTGTAACAACTTGCTAAGTTCCACTGGAGGCATGGCAAAATTTTCTGACCCAGAAAACCCTATGGAAAATCTTCAGAAATGGTTGAAGATGCCAATGATTTGTCCAGATAGGAAAATTGTTTGGAAACAGAATCTTTGCCAATGATTTTCTGATACCAGGAAACATTAATAAGTTCAATCAGAATAACTTGCAAAAATTGAGAGGAAAACCATGGGAAAACAGCTTTTCCCATCTTTTTCACTGTTTTCCCTTTTTTCCCTCTCAATTTTCTCAATCTATTCCGAGTGATCTTATCAAAGTTTCCTGGGATCAGAAAATCACTGGCAAACATTCTGTTTTTGCACAGTTTTCCTATCCAGATAAATCATTGGCATATTGAACCATTTCTGAAGATTTTCCATAGGGTTTTCTGGGTCAAAAAATTCTCGCATGCCTCCAGTGTTCTGTTCACACTTCACGTCCCCCTTGTAAGCTGATTTTGGGTACCAATCCTTCTTTTGGAATAACTTATTATCATTGCAAGGTGATGCATCTCATTATTTCTTGTATATCAATAAAATGGTAGTTATTTCCATTTGTTCTTTGTATATTTGAAGCTGTGTACTGTCAAATGTAGACACATTTCCTTCATATACACATTTATTTCCTGTATTTATTCCATCATGATACCATATGTCCCCTTGCTTGTCTATGACTCTTGCAACAAAGTGCTGCCTCATTGCATCATAGTATACAATCCCAGCCAAGGATAGACTCTTATGGTGGTTATGTGTGTCTTTTGTGATCATATTATATTGTGTGAGATTTCAATCATGTAAGCATTTGTGATGTGGAACACCACTAATTCAGGTGCACTGGTATATACTCATTCTTCAATAACTCTCCTTCTACACAAACATAGTCTTGCTGTTGTATGTTTTGTTGTTAGTACTTGGTACCATTGTTGAACAGTGTGATTTTCAGGTGATTCTGAAAAGCCAGCCAATGATGCACCTCTGTCCCAGTTAAATATGTCACATATCACAGACAGAGAGTTTCCTGTCTTAGGAGCAAATCCTATATCACAGGAGGTACAATGTGCATTTAACATCATAATTGGTGCAGATAGATTGAACATGTCATGAGCTACATCATCAAGACTAGTGTAGGCACCATTAATGGGAAAATTCCAGGCATGTGTTCAATGGAAATCTTGTTGTAATTGATCTCTGGCCCTTTCAAATGTAATTGTTCCATTTTCTACTTCTTGAAAACTACTATGCAGCAATTGCCAACGCCTATTGTGCAATGCATAATTATTATAAGCCAAGTTATCATTCTGTTTCCATAACAAGTGCATGATTGTGATCAGGGCATCATAAAGCACAGGAAGAGGTTGCAGAATTCCACTGTACCCCTAAAGGGCCAGGGTTCTCTTGCCTGGGTGGTGGGGTATTTTCTTTCTTTTTCTTTTTCGTCACTGGCATATCAGGGAGATATTCTATTTCATTGCCTTTTTTGTTCTTCTTGACACCAATATTCTTCCCTGGATCATGACTAAGATATAGTAAAGGTTTGGACCCTTGTGCCACTACATATGCAATGTGTGAGAATTTCCCCTTCTTTTTTTTGTGTATTATCATGTTTAACTGCATTTATATCTATTATCTCATTGTGAATATACCAATCAGTGTCTGCAGCCACTTCAAGTAAAGGAAATGGATCATCATTTGACCAACGTAGTGCAGCATGCACATGTTTAGGTACAAAGTGTGATCCCTTCCAAAGTTGATACTCCCTTATAATTGTATTTCTCCGGTCTCCAATTATATCACTTGGCAAATTTCTTTCATATCTTAACTTGGTTATTTCATCTAATATCTCCAATCCTCTGAATTCTTGTCTCAGCCATCCTGAGGCACCTCCCATAATTTTATTTGGCTCAAAATTCTGCAATATAACTGTCCCCACTTGCAGATGCACTTCTTGATAGGCAGGTATAATATGACTGGTGAGTCAAAACAACCCCCCAAATCAACAACATTATTTGGTCTTGTTCTTCCCTGGCATCCATAGTCTGTCATGGAAAAATTTGGCAATACTTGCACTTGTTGTCTGGTAATAGTTAATGTATCATCATTTGGCAAGCGACAAATTACATCTTGAGCTGTCCGACCAATTGGAACTACATTCATAGGTAGGCCATCAAGATTAATAGGCACTGGGGGGTTTTCCAGTTTGACAAATAAAACATCTAAGACCTTCTTGTCTTTAGTAAGTTTAGAACATTTCCAGCCTACAATTGTCCCTTCTGCACCATTCGTTACACAGCATGGTGTTTGCAATGTTGTGTTTTTACCAGTACTGGCATCCCATGGCATATTGAAAGCTTTCCAGCACAATGCTGACTTGCTTCATGAGGCAGGTTACACACAACATGTTGTAGCTCAGGACTGAGTATATTAGATGCTCTTCGAGCATCTTTCATCCTTGCTTTAGAAGTTTTTCTTTGGTTGTCTTCATTCAGCTTAGGAGAACCCAATGTATCCATGGAGTAAAAGTGATGGAGAGGTTGCCTTGTATCATTTGCATAACAATCTGACCCTAACATGTTGTATTTATCTCTGTGTGCATTAGGTCCAACAATGACTGATATGTTACGGAACCTTGCTTGATTCAGCTTGACCTTGTTTGCTGGTCGTCCACCCACTAAAGTTCTCAAAAATGATATATAAGCAGCAGTGCAAGCCTTGTATCTCATGTTTTGTAATGCTCTACGCAGTTTCCCATCTTCAGGGCTTTGAGCTGTTTTGTCTCATATTTTCCCTCAAGATAACAACTGTGGTGAATTGATGCCATGCAGCCTTTCCAATAGTTGCCTCTTGTATCTCATTGGTTACCCCCTACAATTTTTTAGTCCCTATTGAACCACTGTATAATATATATTGAGAAATGGGTGGCAGTTTGTGCAAAATCACCTGCAAGTATTATGTTCATTCCACCAAAAGCTTCTGTATGACAGTTTAATGCATAGCATAACTGCTTGCTAATGATATATAAATCCCTTGCACCTAACATAGAGACTTCATCCAACAAGATATAATTGGTACCTGTGAGTCTTGCCTTCACTTCACTAAGTACAGTCATGTTTAGTTTGGCTGACCTTGACCTTTTGGGATGAATTCCTAGCAATGAATGGTATGTGCTGCCGCCTATCAATGCTGACGCTGCTCCTGTTGGAGCAACTAACTGGAATCGATGTGATTCATTGCATTCTTCAAAGAAATGAGCCAAAGCTTTAATCACTTGTGATTTTCCTGTTCCAGCCATCCCTCCCAAGTACATTTTCAATTGTTCACCTGAAGGCTGTACAGCATGATTGGCTACAATTCTGAAGGCACACTCTTGGTCTGGTTTCAAGCCATACACATTGACAGTGTCATCCACCTGCTGTTTGTGTACAGCTTGTTTAGCATTGAAGTCATTGAGTAAATAACTGGCATCAATGATTTTGACTTGGTCTGGTAAAAAAGCAGTGGGGATCAAATGGTGCAGGTAGTTGATCCTGTGCATCTGGTTGAATTACTATATGATCTAGGTGGGGGCATCCTGACACCTTTCTTTTCTCAGTATCTAACATTGCA
>MU134308.1:185603-404762 GCA_015039355.1 Ramaria rubella
TTTTCCCTTGTCTCACCTCCCATCTGGCTGTAAGGGGAACCCCTGAGAGATCCCTATGAATCCACATTCCTTTATTTTTCCATCAGTTTTATCTATTCTTCCTCATTTCCCCTCCTCTGCTCCCTATCTTTCTTATTCTCTTCTCGGCGCTTGGGGCCGTTTAAGCGCCCATTAGTCAGCATGCTCACGTACGCAAGAGCGTGTGCTCTTGCATACGTAATCATACTGCTGGTTATTTCGGAGTTATTCCCTCATTAGGCAGTTACTTCGGCAGTGGGAGCCCTAGGCTTTTCTCTTTGGATTCCCACCTGCCAGGTATGTATCTATGTATGTAGCTTCGTGTACACTTATATACCTTTGGATTCCCACCTGCCAGGCTATAGTGTGATATTCCACTAGCCTTTGGAGGTTGCCCTTATAGTAGAAAAGCCTGCCAACTTACTGGACTGGGTCACTGTCGCCATCGTCTCTGAATTGATATCTTCAGACGTATAGCAGCTCAGGATCCCTCTGGTACACTCTCTAATACTCCATCTACCTCTACCATGTCTACACCCATACCAGAAGACCTGAATCCCTTTGATTTCCAAGCGGCTTACAATGAGCTACACCAGCGTGTCGCAGTTCTGGAGGTTGCCTTACATGCTGAGAGAGAACAGAAGGAACTACTGGCACAACAGGTTCAACAGACAGATATCCAGGTGCACACCTTGAACCATGATGTCGCTAACCTTATGACCTCATCCCTCTCCCCCCCTACTACTCAAAAAACGCGCCACTCCTGCTGACTTCAATGGTGACAGAGAAAAAGGACGAGCCTTCTTGAACTCCTGCAAACTCTACCTTGCCCTGTGCCCCACTCACTTCACCAATGATCACGCAAAAGTCTTGTGGGGCCCTGTCATTCATGAAATCTGGTCATGCTTCATCCTTCGCCACACGTATCTTCGAAATGGAAACTAGAACTGGTCGTCCTACCCATTCTACCTGGATATCTTTCGAGAAGGCATTCAAGTCAACATTCTTCCTTCCCCATGAAGAAACTACTGCCCGGACCAAACTCGAATTGCGTCAATATTATCAGAATCGCCGTACCGTTGATGACTATATCGATGAGTTTGAGGAGCTGGTTGAGAAGTCTGGATACGGGAGAACAGGCCTCCCTCGTCATGAAATTCCGCCACGGTCTTGACCCTTCTATCCAAAGCCGGATTGCTAATATGGTTGATGGACGCCCGTCGGACGATGACCTTTCCGAATGGTTTTCAGTGGCTAGGACAATCTCACAAGCACGTGCTGCCAACGAAGCCTTTCAAAGTGCCTCACGTGCTATGCCAAAATACTTCTACCCGTCCCTCTGCCGTCTCTGTTGGTGTCAGCCACAGAAATCCACAGCCACCTCACCAATCGGAATTGGCACCACAGCTTCAGGCAGCCCCACCTATTGTTACTATGGGTGTCCAACCAGTGGCAATGGAGGTAGATGCTGCTCCGTCACCAACCCAGTTCTCTTGTCTGTCATAGGTGTGGAAAACCAGGCCACTTTGTTCGAGAATGCCCCCAAGCCTTCGATGTTCGTACCATGACCACCGAAGAGAAAGACGAATGGATTGCCCACTTGCTGTCATCCACCGATCCTAGAGTCGCAAGCCCTATCAAGGAAGATGGCCCAGAGCTTCAGGAAGAGGAAGAAGAGGATTTTGTGTCACGCAGCAGGTGAATAGTGTGCCCCTGCTGCCAACTTCCAATTGTTTCGCTCCATTGCTGTATAATCAGGTAAACGATGAATATACAGATTCGGAACCTGATTCTTCAGCGACGGACATCGAAATGCTAGACACACAACCCTTAACTCCTTCCCGACCTCTTACTCGCTTCCGTCGATAAAAAATGGGAACGAAATCTTCCTGCACAGTATGTTGTTGCCTCCACCCCAGGCCCGAACTCCCTCTCTCTCCCAGTTGAGGTCCAAACCACTGATACAGTGGAAATCAAGTTGGTTCACGCCCTACTTGACTCTGGAGCTACTGGTCTGTTTATTGACTCGGGATTCGTACAAGAAAACCATCTCACGGCACGACCACTCTCTCATCCTATTCCTGTGTACAATGTGGATGGCTCACCCAATGAATCCGGATCTATCACCGAAGTCGTTGATCTAATCCTGTGGTACAAAGACCATTCCAAAAGAGCCGTATTTGCTGTTACGTGCCTAGGCCATCAACGTATGATCCTTGGCTACACCTGGCTTCGAGACCACAACCCAGAAGTTGACTGGAAGTCTCAAGAAGTACGGATGACTCACTGTCCTTCCCATTGCCACACGTGTCGCAACATCATCAAGGAAGAACACCAGAAGGCCTTGCAACTGCGTACCTGCCATATCGGTCCTTGCCCTATTCTCATGCATGATTCAGGTGGATCAATAGCCGAAGAAGAACCCCTCCTGAGTCAACAATATGGAGGCAATTCAAAAACGGCCAAAGACACATCTGATGAAGCTATAGAAGAGGGTGACTGTATTCTAGTCACTATGCTCCCTCCCCAGGACGAATTTATTCATGCTTCTTCAACAACATCTCCATGACTTGCAGAAGCAGCCTGGCGTAACTCCCAACCTTCAGACACTCTTCCAGATTACCTGTCCGACTACGAAGACATCTTTGCAAAGGAGTCATTTGACAAGCTTCCAGAACGCAAGCCATGGGACCATGCCATAGAACTAAAACC
The DNA here is from genome assembly GCA_015039355.1 of Ramaria rubella. Taxonomy (NCBI): domain Eukaryota; kingdom Fungi; phylum Basidiomycota; class Agaricomycetes; order Gomphales; family Gomphaceae; genus Ramaria; species Ramaria rubella. The sequence goes on from MU134308.1 coordinate 188,334, forward strand.
AGGAGCCAACCCACGAGCATCACCTAAGGTGTACCCCTTGTCACCAGGAGAACAGGCTGAACTGGACAAGTTCCTCGAGGAGAATCTACGCACCGGATGTATACGACCGTCAAAGTCACTAATGGCTTCACCAGTGTTTTTTGTCAAAAAGAAGGACAGTGCCCTATGGTTTGTCCAAGACTATTGGGTGTTAAATGCAATGACTATCAAGAATCGTTACCCTCTTCCTTTGATCTCAGACCTCGTCAACAGTCTACAAGGGGCCCACTACTTTACCAAGCTTGATGTTTGCTGGGGTTTTAACAATGTCAGGATCAAAGAGGGCGATGAGTGGAAGGCGGCATTCAGGACAAATCAGGGACTATTTGAACCTTTAGTGATGTTTTTTGGCCTCACTAACAGCCCTGCCACTTTTCAGACCATGATGAACGACATCTTTCATGACCTCATTGCTGAAGGTGTCATGTGCATTTACCTGGATGACATCCTGATCTTTTCGGAGGATCTACAGAAGCACCACAAAGTTGTACAGAAGGTGGTCCAACATCTCAGAGAACACAAGCTTTATTTACGTCCCAATAAGTGCAACTTTGACAAGACCAAGATAGAATACCTAGGTCTCATTATTTCGCACAGGAAAGCCGAGATGGATCCGATCAAGGTTGCTGGTGTTGCTGAGTGGCCAATCCCTAACAACAAGAAGGAGGTGCAGTCATTCCTTGGCTTTGCAAACTTCTACCGTCGTTTCATTGAGAAGTTCTCACACCACGCTCGTCCGATGTTTGACCTGCTTTGCAAGGACAATCCTTGGACATGGGGACCACCTCAACAAGCCGCTTTTGACACAATAAAGAGATTGGTAACATCTGCACCCATCCTCGCATTCCCAGATGATGACCACCCATATCGCATTGAGGCAGATAGCTCAGACTTTGCAACCGGGGCTGTTCTCTCTCAGCAATCCAAAGGCGATAACAAATGGCACCCTATAGTTCCTCTCCAAGAGTCTCAGTCAAGTGGAGCACAACTACAAAATCCATGACAAGGAAATGCTCACCATCATCCGTGCCCTCAAAGAGTGGCGACATTTCCTTGAGGGGGCAAGACACTGTGTCGAGATCTGGACCGACCACAAAAACCTTGAGTACTTTTGCACATCTAAGAAGCTCAACCGCTGCCAAGCTCGCTGGTCACTCTACCTATCTTGGTTCGACTACATTCTGTACCATCGCCCAGGCAAAACAATGGGCAAGTCAGATGCACTCTCTCACCGATCTGATCATGGTACAGGCTCAAATGACAATGATAACTTGGTACTTCTCCAACCAGAACTTTTTGTCATTCACACACTAGAAGGACTGGAATTCACAGGTGAAGAGCACAACATCTTGAGGGACATTTGCAGTGGCACCAAGGAAGGAGAGCTTGAAGAGTCAGTTGAACGTGCTGCCAAGAAGCTTCGCAAGACCACAAGGAAGTCCGTGAGGTCATCAGAGTGGGATGAGAGAGACGGTACACTCCTGTTCTGTGGAAAGGTATATGTCCCTGATCAGCATGACTTACAACGTCAAATTGTCTCCCAACATCACGACACCCGTATTGCTGGCCATGCTGGATGCTGGAAGACCCTGGAGCTTGTCTCTCGGAACTATTGGTGGCCTCATATGTCTCGCTACATTGGTAGCTACACGAGGACATGCGACCTCTGCCTACGCACCAAGGCTCAACGCTGGCTGCCTGTTGGAGAACTACACCCTTTAGAGGTTCCTGAACAGCGTTGGGAGACAGTCAGTGTCAACTTTATTGTTGAACTCCCTGAGTTGCATGGGTATGATGCTGTGATGGTTGTTGTAGACTCCTTATCCAAATGTTCTCACTTAATCCCTACCCTGACTACGATTACAGCATTAGGAGCCTCTCGCCTCTTTAGGGATCATGTTTGGAGACACCATGGCCTTCCCTTCCATGTGGTTTCAGACTGAGGTACACAGTTTGTCAGTGAGTTCACTCATGAGCTGTACAGACTTCTGGGTATTGAGGTAGCTGCTTCTACTTTGTACCACCCACAAACAGATGGACAAACAGAACGTGTCAACCAAGAGCTCGAGCAATATCTACATCTATTTGTGAATGAACAACAGGACGACTGGGACGACCTCTTGCCCCTTGCAGAGTTCCAGTACAACAACCACATCCATTCATCCACAAAAGAGACTCCCTTCATGCTTGACTCTGGTCGCCACCCACGGATGGGTTTCAAACCTCGCCAGCAACCATCTAGGAAAGAGGCTGTGAACAAGTTTAAGCAATGAATGGCTGACTCCCTGTCCAAAGCCCAAGCTGCCCTAGTAAAGGCCAAGGAAGACATGGCTCGGTACTATAATCACCGCTGAGAGTCAGCCCCTGCCTTCATTCCTGGTGACAAAGTCTTCTTAGATGCAAGCGATATCAATACCACTCGTCCTTTGAAGAAATTGTCACACCGAAACTTAGGCCCCTTCCTAGTGGAACACAAGGTTGGCTCCCATGCTTACCGTCTTCGACTCCCCAAGTCTATGAGTTGCCTACACCCTGTTTTCCCTGCGGTCAAAGTCCTCCCAGCCCCGCCAGATCCCATTCCTGGCCAGAAGGCTCAACCACCTCCACCCCCAGTCCTTGTAGGAGGAGATGAGCACTACAAGGTTGAACAGATCTTGGACAGTCAGCTTCGCCGTGGAAGACTCAAATATAAGGTTAGGTGGAAGGGCTATGGATACAAGCATGACAAGTGGATCCCCAAAGTGGATTTAGCAGCCCCAGACCTTATTACCGACTTCCATCACCTCCACCCAGGTGCCCCTCATCGTATTTGTGTAGCAGATTTTGACACCTTTCGTCAAATCCCACTTGTGCCCCCCGTAGGTGTCAGTGTGTTGGGACGTCACACTCTAGAAGGGAGGTGATGTAAGGGGAACCCCTGAGAGATCCCTATGAATCCACATTCCTTTATTTTTCCATCGTTTTATCTATTCTTCCTCATTTCCCCTCCTCTGCTCCCTATCTTTCTTATTCTCTTCTCAGCGCTTGGGGCCATTTAAGCACCCATTAGTCAGCATGCTCACATACACAAAAGCATGTGCTCTTGCATACGTAATCATACTGCTGGTTATTTCAGAGTTATTCCCTCATTAGGCAGTTACTTCGGCAGTGGGAGCCCTAGGCTTTTCTCTTTGGATTCCCACCTGCCAGGTATGTATCTATGTATGTAGCTTCATGTACACTTATATACCTTTGGATTCCCACCTGCCAGGCTATAGTGTGATATTCCACTAGCTTTGGAGGTTGCCCTTATACTGGCGAGCTCATTGATGGCTCTACATGCAACGAAGAGCCATTCATGAGTCACGGTTTGTGGCTCACCAGTTTGGGCTTAAGACTCATGATTCGAGTCTTGCGTTCAGCTGGGTCTTTATAGTCCAGCTGCTCTTCCCAAGCATTCGTGTGGTTCGGAATTACTTCCTTTCCCATACGGATGCATCCCTCGTCTCTAAAGTCGAGGGATATCCCTAATTTATGTAGGAATGGTGTTCCTAGTATTGCATCGTAATAGTCTATGTTTGCTATATCGAAGTATTCCTTGATATTATGCTCACCAAAGTGGATGTTGGTGTGCATTCCATAGTTGATGGTCGACTTACTGCCAACACATGCTAGCTGTAGACCAATTGGACATTCGAGTTTGAACATCTTAATGCCTACAGCACATATGAAATCTGGGGAGAGCATAACTCCCTCATACCCGCTGTCTAGTAGACAGTGGGCTCTGACTCCACCAATCTCCCAATACCCGGAGATTGTTTGGTTGTCTATACATGCCCATTTGGGGCACGTCTTATCCTGCGGTCTGAACCGATGATCATAGACAGGCTCAATGGTCCTGTCTATGACTCCCAAATGGATGCGGAAGTCATTGTTTTGACTTAAACCACCACTGATTGTGGTAGTTGGTGTCTGCGCCGCATATATGCGCTGCCTTTCTTCATATGATCCTCCTAGCGGACGTACTCCGTCCGCTCAATACAAGCTTTGCGTTCTCGTATCATTGTCATCATCCCATTGATAAGGCGTGAGCTCCAACTGGTAATCAGCAACTAGTTCACCGATTTTGTTCTCATGGTCATCCTGGATGTCCATTCGCTCGTCTAGTTCACCACTTTGTGGCTCCTCCTCCCCTTCTTGAGCACTCCCTGAGTGCTCAACCACTCCTTTCAGCCATGCACCTGCTATGCGCAGTTTATTCTTCCACTGTGGGCAATTCGGCTTGATATGCCCGACCTGTCCACACTCGTAGCATGTCATCTCTGTGCTACGTCCTTGACCCCCTGAACCTCCAGAAGGTTTTTGTGAAGGACAAGAAGTGACAGGAGCTCCAGCTCCAGCTCTCTGCATAGCCTGTACCCCTGTTTGGGGTACACCCAGCCTCGTTTCTGCTTGAGGTCGAGCGTTCGGCAGATGATATATCATCTGCTTCGCAGTAGAACGGCTTCCTGTATTGGGAGCTCGAGACGAGCTCGGCACAGTCTGATTTTGACTAGTTGTCGAAGTTGGCTTTGCCTGCGGTGCATGAGCGCTGCTAGGCTCCGTCTTACGTGACCCGATGTCATATCGAGACACATCCTCTACAGCCTTTGCAGCTTCATATAACTCAGTTATTGAACTGAATTCTGTCGTGTAGCCTAATTTTAAAACTTCATGATGCAGCACTTCTCGAAGCGCTGCTACGAACCGTTTGCGGATTGTATACTCATCTGGCGGATGTATCATCCACGCTGCATACTTCATAATATCGTTTATTAATTCCTGAACAGTTCTGGTCCCTTGCACAATTGTGTGTCAAACTTATTTGACACATGCCTGTGTGTGAGTGCATGAAGGAACCGCTGTTGTAACCCAGTGATTGCACTTTCCAGGGTCCAGTCAATTACAACTCAATCATGACACTCGATATTTCGAGCATACCACTCCAATGCCTCGCCCTTGAGGCGAGTGCCTAAATAGTTTAATTGGAGTTCCGTGCTGGATGGTCCCAATAGACTATTCATGCCTAACCATCTCAAAATCCCTGAGATAAAGTTCTCGAATTCTTTGAGATCTGCTTTCCCAGCATATTCTGCTAGGTGAGGTAGTTTTACTCCAGCTTTGGCAAGCACGGATTTGTCTGGCTCACTGCCCTTGTGTTTCTCAAGGGAAACTCGCACCATCCTTGCGACTCCATCTACATACGTAGGCTGATTTCCTCCTACCTCCTGGATCCTCCATTCAGGATCTGTGACTGCTAGTGATACCGCACGCAGCATTGCTTGTGTCTGCTTGTGCAGCTGGGGGACATGAGTATTCACATCCTGCTGCACTGGTGGATTGACGATGTCTTCATCAATCTGATACAACTGTCGACGTTTGTCAGCCATTAAAAATGCATCCCTCAGTCTACAACTGCTACTGAGGACGGATCGAGCCACTCTCGCTGACTCAATCAGTTTATCAAAGGCCTCACCTTTGATCCCAGCAGTATATGCCTCTTTGACTAGTTTATCCATGTGTTTAGCACAGAGTTCTAGCACACGGTGCTTCCGTCGCGCTGCCTTATGTTCGATCCTATCCCAGTGATCAAACTCACGTTCAAGACTAACATGAGTGCTAGTTGTGGTACTGACGCTATCAGCATCAGACTTCATCATCTCCTGCAGTGACTGTTGGGTCACTGCTTTGAGCACTTCTTGCTCATCATAAGTTTCTTTTGATCTGCAAATTCCTTCGCAGATATTTTCTCTATCGCAAGCCTCTAGCTCACGATCCATCTCCTCCTCAGTATGCCAGTGCATACTGATGCTGTCTTGTTCTATCGTGGCACTAGGTTCTCAAGGACCACTTCTAGTGCTTAGACCAGATGGAGGTGGCATCCTCTGTCTGTCTTGCTTCCTGCGAGCCTTCTCTGCTTCGCAGTCAACTTCATGATCCCTATTGGGATTGTTGCCATGCTCAGGGGCCTTTCCTTGCAAAGGTTCTTGTACTTCCTCCTCCAGGGACTATATTAACAGTTCCATACCATCTCCTAGTGTTTGGAGTTGGTTTGCGGTGTCATCCACTGCACAAGCTGCCTCAGCCGCTTGCTGGCTCACTTCACATGTAGTGTCTACGTGTTTACAGCTCTCTTTGAGAGCCATAATCATCCGAGCAATGTGTCCAGTTGTACGTTCGTATCGCCAGGTTTCTTCATCCCAGCGCACCGACCCTTGCTCTATCGTCCCTGTTTGGGATGGTGGACTTCGCAATCTGTGATGTTCTTGGACATGTGGGAGCTGCGACATTCACACCCCTAGCAAATTGTCTGTGTCGCTAGTCGGCAGCTCTCTCGACTCATCGAGAGATGATCGTAACTTCAACCTAGTCAAAGTTCTTTTAGTTCTCTTAATGGACAATATATCATCTGTTTCTGATCCCTCTGGTGCGGATCTTCTTAGATCCGCCAATACTCACTTTTGACTCCTAGAGTCGGAAGCTACAGGTGTCGTAGTGATACAAGGACTAGCTATCCTTGTTGGCATTCCTGTTTGCCTGTCCACCTGGTGGGCATGCTCAATTCTCCTGTCTGGGCCCTTGGCTGTGGCCCCAGATGTATCTGGATCCTCTCCAAATCTAGACATTTGGCTTCGATTCCTTATCAACACCATAGATCTATGATCTATCAGCCACACTGTGGTGTTCTTCTATTGATTTAGAAGAATAAACAGTAAATGTCTGTTTACTGTTTCCAAGAATTCCAGCAAGTGTTAAACTCATCGGTTTGGGTAAAAAGATTGGTTTGATCTTTTTTTATCGCAGTGCTGCCAATAGTTTTGGCAGTCAAAAATGTGTAAGAATCTTAGTGTTCACACTAAACAGACTGTGCCAATAGTTTATTGGTATCTGCGAGTTGTGTGGTTACAAGTAAGTTCTGATTGCTTATCTAATTACCTGTGGACAACTGTATAGTTGTCCACTATCTACAGGTGCCCCTAGTGGGCGGCTTATATAATACAACCCATAAGCCACTCTGGTGACTTATATACCCTAATTAGTAGCATATATGCTACTGTAAGAATCTACATTCTTACAGTTTATCTCACCTTACCATAACAATACATCCATTGACATCATTCTAGTTATCCTCATATAGGTAAATAATAATCCTTCAGTTGTTATAGAACAACTGAAGCTTATCTTCGTATAGCAATTATTCTAACAGGTTATGGGCCCCACCGATGACACCACACCCAGAGAATCCACAAACTCACTGTTCCAAGTCCCCAAACTGACTTTGGATGGTTCAAACTGGATAACATTCAAAACTCGTCTAACCTGTGCCATGGCAGCTTGAGGAGCGCTAGGACACCTTGATGGTACTAGCGGCCAGCTGATCCCACCTGTAATTAGCACAGCAACAGTCACGGAACTTGCCAACCACACCACCACACTCACGAAATGGGAACAGAGCAAGAGCATAGCATGCTCACAACTTGGAAATGTGGTTGGAGACACCATACTCATCAAGATCCTCCACTCCAAATCTGTTTCAGCAATGTGGAAAGTAATCTGCAAATAATTCAAGGGAAAAACAAGGATGATTTCAGTAGATATACACCATAGGATGATGGAGACCAGAGTGAGCAAAGGTGGGACATACGTGTCCACCTCGAGTCCCTGGCCCTATCCCACAAATGCCTTGCCAGAATGGGTGCCACCCCAGATGCTGAGGATTATGCTACCATCATCCTCGGATCGCTGCCTCCAACATACTTTGACTACATATTCGACCTGGCATCCTCTGCCCGGATCTATGGAAAACCACTCACAGCCAAGCAGATGATAAGCGCTGCTACAGAGAGATATGACTCACAAAAGGTACAAACCGAATGCACAAAAAGGCCATCGTCAAAAGACGAAGCATTCTATACCAACAGCAGTCATCCCAAAACCACCCCAAAGAAAGATGGCGAATGCCATAATTGTGACAAGAAGGGCCACTACAAGGCAGATTGCTGGGACAAAGGTGGTGGCAAGGAGGGCCAAGGCCCTCACTCGAGGAAGGGCAAATGGAATAAAGGGAAAAAGGGGAATGATTCTGCGAACACAGCAACCATAGAGGACAGCAGGTGGATGGTCACAGTTGACAACTTATTCAAAGACCATCCCAACCAGATGCCAAACCTCACCCCAACACTGGACTCTGAGGAAATGCCCAGCCTCACTACGATGTCGGTCAGCAGCAACAATGAAAGCTCTGTCTGGCTGACAGAATATGAATTGGACACCAAAGATGTCAACACGGACACCAAAGACATAAGTGGGAGTGAAGAGGATACAAACAACGACATATTCACCTCGATCGACCTCACAGCAATCGCCCTAGACACCCTCACACCATCCAGGCCAACTATGGAGATCTACGACTCTGGAGCGACCCGACACATGACCCCCTACAAGGAAAGCCTCACAAACTTTGTCAACATTGTCCCAAAGCCATCAACGCCACAAACAAACATGTGTTCGAAGCCACAGGTCATGGGGACATGACCATAGAAGTACCAAATGGGGAATTAGCAAGCATGATCACACTGAAAGATGTCCTGTACTCACCAAATATTGCCTGCACACTAATCTCCATCGGCTGAATTGATGCGGCAGGCTATACAACCACTTTCAGAGAGGGAGCCTGCACGATAAGAGATAAAAATAAAAAGGGGATCGGCTGAATCCCAATTAGGGACAGCCTCTACTGGGCAGAAATGGGCAAGTCGACACATGGAAATGCCTATGTAGCCACAGCGAAGCTCACCATAATGGAGCTTCACTGCCACATGGGGCACATCACACCAGACGCAGCCAAACGGCTTGTAACAAATGGCCTGATCACTGGCATCGAACTCAACCTAGAATCAGGAACAAAGACATGCGACTCGTGTGCATACGTGAAATCAACGCACAAGGCAATCCCCAAGGAGTGAACCAGTGAAAGAGCAACGGAGATTGGTGGCAAAGTCCACTCTGACCTCTGGGGACTGGTGCCGGTGAAAACAAAAGGGGGAAGATCCTACTTTTCCACCTTCACCAACAACAAGTCATGCCACACCAAACTCCACCTCTTAACGCACAAAAGCGACATGTTAAAAGCATACAAGCACTTCGAAGCTTGGCTGAGAATGCAACACGATGCCATAATTAGAATGTTCTGCACTGACCAAGGAGGAGAGTTTCTAAGTGAACCATTTACTACTCACCTAGCAACACAGGGAACGGTGCACCAATTAACGACACATGATACACCCGAGCAAAATGGTGTCTCAGAAAGGCTAAATAGGATGCTACTCGAGCACACACATGCACTGTTCCACTCTAGCGGCCTACCCAAAACCCTATGGGGAGAGGCTATCCTACACTCTGTCTGGCTAAAAAATCAAACCTCAATCAAAGCTCTCAAAGGAATGACACCACATGAATCACTCACTGGCTTCAAACCCAATCTCTCAGACCTCCATGAATGGGGCACCAAAGTTTGGATCCATGACCCCAAAGGATCCAAACTAGATAAGAGAGCAAGAGAGGGAAGATGGATAGGATACGACACAGAGAGTAAAGCATCTCGCATTTATTGGCCAGACACATGAACCGTAAACATCGAACGCAATGTCCGCTTTGACAAAGACTTTGTCCTGGTGCCAGAGAGTACACCACTTGAGGGAGAGTGGCTGGAAATCAAGCGACCAACTCCCAACACCCCAACCAAAAGCCCTGAACCAACAACGCCAACCACTGCCCTCAAAAACCCCCCTGAACCCACTGCACCTGTACTTGACCCCCTACAGGGTTTTGAGGAACCACCACCAATTGAAGGGTGTGGGCAACGTATATGCAAACCCTCAGTCTACGTCCAAAGTGGCAAAGGGAGTTCAACCGGGTAACAGAACCGACCCATGCTACCAAAAGGGATTCCAACCCCAAGCACCACAACACAAACGCACGAAGAAGCCATCATCACACCCAAAAACAAGGGAGCAATGTTGGCAATGGGAAACACAAGTGGAAACAGAGAGCAGAATGAGGAACCCGCAAGTGACACCAGCGACAAGTACGCAATGATAACAGCGGATGCAAATGAAGACAGCAAACCCAAAAATGAATGCGAGGCTCTAACCAGCACAGAAGGACCCCTCTGGCACACCACCATGAAAGAACAGCTTGAAGCCCTCACCGACAACAAAACATGGGCTCTGGTCGACCATCCACAAAAAGCCAACATAATCAGAAGCAAATGGACCTTTAAACGCAAACGTGATGCCTGTTAGATCCCAGATCCAACTCGTGTTATTCTGACGTTTCACGTATTCTGATAAGCCCTTTTCTGCTTATTTCTGACATGTCCCCATTTATTATTCTTAGTCACGATTCTATTTTGATATTATCCCTGTACATCTTATCTTGATTTCCGTATTCGCTCTGACTTCGGAACTCCGTATTCACGCACCCTTATCTTCCGTTCCCGATTTTGGAATCCCGCATGTCTTAAATATGTTTTCTCTTGATCAAGCTTCTTTAGCTTGTATATCATATCACCTCTTATATCATATATCTTATACCCTTTTCACATATCTCGCATCCTTCATATCTCATTACCTCAACTTGTTATTTCAATATAACTTGTAACACCCTGACATATCCTGCCCATCCTATATCATTAAATCTTTACTACACCTCATCGCTCCAAAACTTCTACCTGCAATAAGGCCTTCAAACCTTGTTCAGTATTCTGATCATTCCGATCATTCCAATTATTCTGATTATCCTGATTATTCCGATCAATCCAATTATTCCGATCATTCCAATTATTCCGATCATTCCGATTATTCCGATCATTCCGATTATTCCGATCATTCCGATTATTCCGATCATTCCGATTATTCCGATTATTCCGATCATTCCGATTATTCCGATCATTCTGATTATTCCGATCATTCCGATCATTCCGATCATTCCGATCATTCCGATTATTTCCGACCCTACCTCATCCGACATTCCAAAACCCTCCTTGATTACACTCACTTTCTAGTAAAGCTAACCCTCACTCAATATTGATTTATTGCTACCCCTATTCCATCTGCATTGACTATTCCATTCCCGAATACCCGAAGCCCCCACTCATCTCTGATAAGTCTCAATGTATCATTGGCACTGACCTTCCAAATAGACCCAACCAATCGGAACCCCGATAACTTTCCAGTCTTCAATCTGAAATACCAGGGCACTAGAAATCCAAGAGGGCACAACCCATAAGTTGAAGCCAATGCCCGTATAGATCAGTCTTCGGATCTCCGACTTCTGAGTCATCCAGTATTCCGTGCATTTCCGAATATTGCGACTGCCGATCTCGGTCAAGGAGAGTTCCAACCAAATCCAACCCCGACGTCGAATCCAGCACACCCCTAACAACACCACAGGCAAGATCATAAAATACAAAGCTAGACTCATCGTGCAAGGATTCACACAAACTCACGGTTTAGACTTCTATGATACATTTGCACCAGTAGCCAAACTCACTACCAACAGGATTATTTTAGCACTTACCGCATGAAACAATTGGGAAGTTCATCAGGTCAACATAAAGGACGTGTACCTCAACGCCAACCTTAACAAAGAGGTATTCATGGCGCAGCCTCCGGGATTCGCCACGCCAGGTCTGTCTGCTCAAAAAGGCATTATACGGTCTTCGTCAGTCTGGGAGACAGTGGTACGAATGCATATGCACAACCTTCTCCAAGTTACACTACGCACGATGCAACAGCGAACACTGTGTTCATCAAATGGTTTGGCGAGCAGTTCATTGTTGTTGTAGTAGCCGTAGACGACCTTACCATCGCCTCAAACTCTATAACCTCCCTCAAATGGGCTAAAAGGGAACTAAGGTCAGAATTTGAGCGGGAGAGATACACTGGCTCCTTGGAATAGAGATCAAGTGCAACCGAGAATTGGGTACTGTCTCCCTATCCCAGAAAGCATACATCGACACCATCCTAAGATGCTTCAGATTGGTCAAGGCTAAGCACGCAACGACACCCATGGAACCAGGACTCACCCTATCAGTCAGTCAATGCCCAACCACGGTGTTTGAGATGAGTGAAATGAGCACAGTGCCATACCACAAAGCAATCAGTTCAATCATGTATGCAATGCTTGCTACACGTCCTGATATCACGTTCGTGACCTCAATCCTTGGTCAATTCATGCATAATCCAGGAAGAATCCACTGGGAAGCGACAAAAAGAGTCTTGAGATACCTTAAAGGAACTCACAACCTTGAGCTAGTCATAGGCAGCAAGGCGAACAGTTTACAGCCATTCGCAGACACGGACCACGCTTCGCAAGAACACAGGCACTCTATAATGGGTTATGCACTACTCATCGATGGTGGCGCTGTGTCCTGGAGCTCAAAGAAACAACCAATCATCGTGCTCTCAACGACTGAAGTGGAGTACATTGCCATCATGCATGCAATGAAGGAAGTCATGTGGACGAGAGCATTTCTTTCTGAACTCATTCACCCACTCACCCAGCCCATGATATTGTTCAGTGACAACCAGTCAGCGATAGCACTCACACAAAACAACCAGTTTCACATGCGAACGAAACACATCGATTTAAGATACCACTTTATTTGTGAAGCCGTGGAAAACAGTACAGTCAGTATCGCATACTGTCCTACCAATGAGATGATAGCAGACATTATGACAAAAGCACTGCCCTGCACCAAGGTCAAAAAATTTGCAGCCATGCTAGGACTATGCTCAGGTTGAGGGGGAGTGTTGAAATTACAAAACGAGGTAGCCCTGCCAAGGTTTTATTAGGGTGCCCGAGTCTAAGTCAAAGTTTAAGTATAATAAGTACATACCGCAGTTCACCTTTGTCATAGTTGTGAGTCTCTATAAAGAGACGTAGTTTCACATGTAGTCGCTTCAGTTGTTATAGAACAACTGAAGTGTATGTTTATCTCACCTTACCGTAACGATACATCCATTGACGTCATTCTAGTTATCTTTGTATAGGTAAATAATAATCCTTCAGTTGTTATAGAACAACTGAAGCTTATCTTCATATAGCAATTATTCTAACAATTTGATGGTCTACTAGTTGATAAGATATACTACTACTACTTGGAAGCTAACACCCTAGTGACCTCAAATTAGCCAATTTGTCTCGACTTCTCCAGGTGGCCATACCCACATGGCAGTTCTCTACTTTTATACTGGGACCAAAAATCAGATGTCCCTGACATTGTCCCTGCCTCCAATTGGACAACTACTAGCATGGGCATAAAGAAGCAAGATACAAAGTGTCAGATGTCAAGGTGGGCAGTGGGTAAACTGCTCATATTGTTCTGAAGGAACATGGAACCTGGATTATGGGTATAACATATTCCACATGTTTATCATTCCCTGACTTGTTTATAGTTAGGCCTCAATCTCATGAGCCAGTAGACCAATTGTATCATGTGATAAACCTCAGGTTTATTCTAAGACTCTCATCTAAGGACAACTATTGGGGTGTGCCTCATCATAGCTACAAAACATTTCTAGAATTGAACCAGAGATTTAGCTTGCTAGCAAGGCATGCAAAGTTGATCCAAGCAGTTGCTAAACAGTTAACTGGAGCACCTGTTGGAAAATCAGCAGAGTTGAATGATGACACATGGAATCTTTACAGTCATTGGGTCTGGGTGCAAGTGCCTGTCTGCCACATGCATACTGGACTGACATCCCACCTGCCAATGTACCTTCTGCAGACAATCATGCCTACACAGAGGGCATCTGCAGTGCTATCAGACTTCTTCCCTATCATGGTGTCTGCAGGTGCATGGGCTGGTGCACATGCCACACATGGTACTGACCCTACATTCGTAAGGATGTGTTATAGCCACTGCAGTTGTAGAGGATAACTGTTGGATTATCCTCCATAGTCAGTGGTGCTTAGTCCATAATACACTCAATTTTAGTCTGAAAAACTGAGATGTATCAGTAACTTACCAATGCAACATGAAAGCCTTTGAAGGAAGATGAAATTCACATTTACTTAGCTTAGGTAGGACTTCATAAATATTCATGGAGTCAGGCATGGGAACATAATGAAATCATTCCCCAGCCTCTCTTGAACCTACTATGAGTATGTATGACAAGTCCTTCCTAGCTTGTATATAACCTATCCAATTAGATTATAGGGATGTCAGATGGTTGGTAATAATATCTTATTAACAATGCTAATTCTATAAAGACTGTTTATAATTTGTGTGCAAAATAGCAGACATGTGTGTGCACCAAAAATACTTATGCCATCAGAGTAGCATATCTCTCAAACATGTTCAAGGCCAGTCCTCTACATTTTTTATAATATCCAAGCTGTTCTAGAGCCTTTTTGGATATCATTGAACTTATCATATAGTTGCATCTCTTGCAATTTCTTCTTGCAATCTCAGCATCTACTGTCCTTTCTATGTACACTTTGCATCAACACATATACTGACACATCACTGCGGAAAGATGTATATCTTCACCAAGTGTGCATTCCGATTAAGAGACATAGATGTTACAAACAACGCACAGACTAAGATACATAATATAGTGCTCTAGCGTTTGCCCTTGGCTTTAGGCACAGGCTTTCCGTTCGGCTTTGACGAACTTTTCTTCTTAGGACGGTCGGACTCAGAGTCCGAATCAGCTGCAGACTTGCCATTAGTCTCTCGCTTCTTGTCCGATTTGGCCGCCTTCCGCTCTAGTTCGTCCCAATCATCACCTAATGGAGGGAAGGTTCAAAACGCTGCATCGGGGCGAGATAAAGAAGTCATACCCTCACTATCATCCCCACCAAAATCATCGTCCGAATCACTCCCCTCATCGTCACTGGCATCGTCACCATCATAGTCACTTTCTTCGTTACCACTACTGCTCGACTCTTCCAATGCTTCTGGTTCCACTTTGAAGTCGGACTCGTCCGATGACTCAGAATCGGCCTCCTGTTCATAAGGTTCAGTAAATTTTCTATATACTCCCGAACAACCCACCGCATCGGAACCTTCAGCGCCACCTAAGAATGACCAGCCGCCCTGTAAGAAGAAGTCATAGGGGTCGTCGTTAATCGTCTTCATAATAGGTCCCCAGTTTAAGTTAACAGGTCCCTCGCTCATAGGAATGTCCGAAGAGCTGGAACGAGGGGATTGATCAATACGCATGTGAAAGCCCAGCAGAATGTAATACCACTAACTCAAGCCAGTGTTTCACGTCATCCAATTGTGCACTAGGTATAGAGTTGATAGATAACGGTGTCTTACGGAAGTCTTTGAAAATCATAACCATATCAAACTGTCGCAGACCGAATTGCACGCGTTCGAGCGACACGATCTCAATTTCCGACAGTGTGACGACCAAGAAAGGCGGGTCGGAGAGATGTACTAGACAGTCTGTTGTAGGCTGTAGGCGAACATTGGTCCGATGTGGTACACCCTCGAATGAGAGCTCGCGGAAGGGTATTTCCACTTCCATCGTTTCTCCCATCTAATCATTGAGCGAGTGAGGACACTGCAGAAATGAGCGCGAAGCAGATATACTCACAGAGCTAGAATAAGTTTCCATGCACTTCTCCGCGAATGCATTGAACTCCTTGTTGAGTGCATGCCTCCGCTTCCGTTCGCTTTGTTCCAATTCGATCTCGTCTTCGTCACCGTATCTGTATTTCCGTTTCCTGTTCCCCGTCTCGTCAAATTGGACATCGGAAGCTTCGCGATAGAATTGAACGTCCTTGAAGAATGCAACAAATTAGACAAGCCGAGCAAAGGGGGAGACAAGAAATATTCACGTGCGCTTTCTTCTTTCCTATCATGATTGGTGCTTTCAGGTTGACGTGGAGAATAACGAGAAGCTCATGGTCGCATGGTTGGAAGAAGAAGTGCTTGATATTACTGAAGAGAATGTCTACAGCGGTAGTTAGGGTCAATGCAACAAGTATAGGTAAACGGTGCGTGCCGATTCGCTGAGACCCCAGGGGAGACACGTATCGTAAACCATTCTGATGAAGTTCAACCTCTCCTGGTAACCGTTTGCCGTCCAATGCTGGTCGAACAAATACCTCAGGTAATTTGATTGGTCGTCGACCTAGTGTGGAGTCAGTACGTAGACGAACTGAAGCTGGTTAGGACTAGGCCTAACCTTTGACCTCAATGAGGGAGTCTTGCTCAATGACATCCGCCATGGCTTTCTTCTGTTGTTCACGCTTGTTGACTTCCTTCTTAAGCTCCGTGATTTGTTTGTAAAGCTGATCGAACCGATGGCCGTCCGGAGACCGGTAAGATACAGAACGGATGAATGTCGCGTCTGGATTTTCAAAAGGCTAAGGCTGGACGTTAACCTTTTGTAAAAGGGAGAGAGGGTTAGGACGTACTGTATCTTCCTTCTTTCCGGCTAGTTGTCCGGGTGTCTGGAAGTTGATGCGAAGGAACGTAAACTCGCCCTCGTCAGATTTGCTAACATTCTTGATGGTGTTAATGTGGAATGTTGCTGCAAAGCCATGAACGGGTAGAATAACTGTCAGATTCTTGCGATCTACGTGTATCTACCGAGAATAAAAGTTGTCAGTACGGCGCGATGCAAACCGCACATCGCCAGAAACTCACTCGTAGATCCTCAACCTCCCGCGGAAGCGCTGCATCTCCCTTGTAACTCTGAAACTTTTTCCAAGCTTTACCTTCCTTCCCAGTCAAATCACCTTCCTCTCCCGCCCATCTCGCCAGCCCATCTTGATGACGCTGCTGATGCAGTGATTTCTGGTGCTGTGCAAGTTTAGCTTGAACTTCGAGTGCATCTTCAGAAGCTGCTCCGCGTGTTTTACCGCGAAGTACTTTGTTGCCTGCTACTTTATGAGCAGGAGATGGCTTCCCATTTTTCGCTGACACAGGTAGTGCCTTTTTGGGCTTGACCGGTGTTGATTTTTTCGCCTTGGGTTCGTCGTGCTGTCACAAAAAAATTCATTAATTGAACTACATCGAGGAGAGCACAACGCACAAAGAAGAAGAGAAATTCTTTTGGCGACTTGATACCCTCCGTAAGACATACACCTTTTTCCGGAGTAATCTTGACCGTATCAATGAGTGACAATGCATATCTAGACCCTGTAAGCGTTGCGATATAGTTGTATAGTTCTGAACACATACTTTTTACCATCCTTCTCTTCCAAACCTTGCAATCCCAGCGACAAGCAGAATACCATCCCCGTCCGGAGCGGGCGGCTGGTCTTGGGCGACAAAAGGTATGCAGTGTCTCGGAACTCCATCCCCATACCGAAACCAATGGATTTGAGGAAGTACCGCTCGAGGTCAGGTTTCTTCTCCTTGACGTACGAAAGGGCATGTGTATAGACATCACGTGCCGGGGTGCCATCTTTCATCACGGGGAGAAGTTCTGCTTGGAGTGCAAGGAGGAAATCATAGTTGGCTTCTTGCTCCTACGAATGAAACAAAGGGAGGTGGGCGCACGGGAAAGGAAGACGAGTGGCATCTTACCTTTGTAGGGTCTACCATAAACGTGCGGCCGACATTCGAGCAATAACTCTTATATCGCATCCCGAGTGAAACTAAAACAACGCCTTTGTGTGATAGGTAGTCCGCTGACGCCTCTGCAGAAGCACGGAGGTCATAGCCATCTCTTGAGGATCGGGATTGGATTACAGGAGTATAGACAAACTCCACGCTCGACCAGTCAACCTATACTCTCCGCGTCACAAGGCGGAAGCAGCATACACAGAAGTAAACGCACATCTCCTAATGCCCGTCCCTTGTTCCAAACGCGCGTGTCAGGCGCCTTCTCGCCATCCCCACTTCCGATACGACTCTCAATCTGGTCTGCAAACGATTGGTGAGTAATCTTTGTCTCCTTGTCAAGAATTTGCTCGAGCTTCGTAGCAACATGATGCGTTAGTAAGGTCGAACTAAGGTTCGCCGCCATCCGCATCCATTTCTAAGCATTATATGAACTTTCGCTAAAGGACCTTTGCAGGGTTCGGGCTCACCAGCTCTTCCTCGTCTTTGACGGCCATAAACGCAGACACAGCAGAGGACATGTCGACTATTTCGACTTTGGCGTCCTGCTCCTTGACCAATTTGTTCCATTCATCGACGACTTTGCCACTATGTTTCTCCTTAGTGATCATCCCCACCTTCTGATGTGATTTATACAACGCAACGAACGAAGCAAATGCGTCGTTCGGCGGCTCTTTTGGTTTAGCCTGCGCTAGGACCTGGACAGGTATGACCGGGTTCGATTGTTCGATCTGAATCAAAACTTTGGCTACAGCAGCAAAGTCAGTCAGTCAGCGCAATGAGAGGAGTGGGCGTGCGCACCTTTAGATGAAGAACATAAGAAATAAATCTTCTCCTTTGTGAATAGAAACAGCGTGGACGGAAATTCGTATCCCAACAGCCATGTCTGTTCACGCCACAAGTAAGCCCAAACGACACGCCGAACGCGTAAAATCCCACACACCTGAAAAGCGGTCGTCTTGCGCACGGGCTCGTCCTCGCCCGCGGGTTCACCCGCGACGAGGAGTATCGCATCGGTACCGACGATGGTCTCGTATTCTTCTCTGTTGCTCGCGCTCTGGTGGTGGCAAAGGTCGCATTAGGAACCCAGTGGCAAAGTGGCAAGGTAGCGACCAACCGCCCACGCGTCATAGACGAGCTTAACGCGCTCACTGAACAGCTTGGTGTTGAGCTCGACGTGCATAGTGGGTTAAGACGTGTTGAAGAGAGGCAGGGCAATGGAGCAATCTTCGCTGCACGGCTCTGCCGACTGAACTTTAACATTCAGCTGCAGATCCAGAGTCCGCACTTTGCTTGCAACAACCAACAAGATACGATGTCAGGAGTGTAACCAAGACGAAGGTCAAAAGAAAAGATTATATTTATATTCATTTGGACATTACAGGATAAATATGGAGTTCCATGTTATAAATCAGGTGCGCCGCTGGTACGTTCCGTGTCGGCGTGGGCTGGAGGTTCGTCAGATTTTTTTTTTTGTGCTGCGGTATATAACTCGATGCAAGGACAGGAGATTTAAGAACTTGTACCACTCAAGAAGAAAGAATTTGGTATCGAATAAGATCATGAATGGTCACTACAACAGTCCTTGAGGACATCGCTTAACTTATACATCTAGCGGCTAGTTGACACATTCATATGTAAGAGCAGCTTTCACTGGTACATGCCCTCCGTTATAAAGGCCTTTCGACCCCTAGGTCTTCACTTCCAAGCTCAATTTACCCCCTGACCACCGCAAGTCTTGAATTATCCCTAGAACCTGTCTTGGCGTCACGAACTCGTGAGATACTGCAAATCAAAAAGCAACAACATAACACCCCACAATATAATACTAGCATCCTTTTTAGCAATCCCAGCATTTATATTGATAGAATTCGCTCATTCTTTGCGTTTACACTGCCGCTGCACGTCGCGCACATGTGCACAACTTTCAATTTCATTAGGGGATATCACGACGGCCGTTTCGCTGCCGTTTCGATGGTCGTTTCGACAGCCGTTTCGAAGTGCGGTGAATCCACGGAAAAATACGCAAAACCGTTTCACACCGTGATATCCCCAGTTCCTGCACGGTTTTGAAGTAGTTTCAAGTGTTGTTTAGAAGCACCTTTTCCTCAGATAAATCTGGTGCCGTGACTTCGGCCGGAACCTCCCAACTGTCGGGTGACGCCCCTTGATGTCACATCATCACGGCCAGACTGGTTATACCACGACAAACCTGGTGACCGACAGGCTCTCTAAACTGAAACTTGCATGAAAATTTGAGGGAAAGAAAAATATTAGTAGTGTTGAATAATAAACACATAGTACTGTGTTGTAATGATAGTCATGTACACAGTACACAGAGGTGAAAAATGTAGAATAATTATGAAATTCTTTGTGGACTTGACAGGCTAGTATATTGCTACATTAATTTGTGTGCCATGTTCTACTATCTATGTCTGTTGTTGCTTGGTGTATGACTGAGCAACTTACTAAGACAGCTCGAACGTTCCGGGAGTTGCCGGATTGGACGATGGTGCAGCTGTACAGTTGTTCGACCCTTTAATTGACAGGTATCTTGATCTTAGCTAAATATAATTAGAAGGCCGACGCCGTCATGCCGGGGAAACAGGAAATTCGAAACGACCGTCGAAACCGTCGAAAAATCGAAACAACTCCAGAGGCGTTTCAATTTTCCGACGGTTTCGAGGATTTTGAAACGTCCATCAAAACGATGGTCGAATCGGCCGTCGTGATATCCCCTATTGTATTATAGCCGCTTGCTGCTCAAGTCGCTTGATAAAAACGAGCCATTAGCAAAAGTTAAAGAAATTGAGAGATTGAGTGTTAGTCAAATGAAGAATCCGAGTCCAACCGGATTCTATCTTACACCCAAAGCTCATGGTGTTCAGCCTAGGCGCTTCATCCAAGAGAAAAGGCATTAAATAGGATCACGATATTGTACAACAGTATTCCAGGGAACAAGTTAGATATCTATTGGCTCATCCATCGTCTTATTGTGCAAATCTACAACAATGGGCTCACCATGCCACGCAAGGGCGGCATTGACTTGCACACGTGTTCCATGAGGTCCGTTATGGACGCTAGCGCCATGCGCTTCGTGGATATGCCCAAAGACATGCAGCTGACAGTTCCGCGATGTTGTGGTCGTTTCTTGATCCGGGGTTTCCATATAGCTAGCGGGCGTGTTGTTATTGGTATCTTGGTGGGAACGTGCGGGTTTGACAGCACAGCCTTCGAGCTGAAGGAGCTTCTCGGCCAGATCTTTACAACCAGCGTGCTTGCCGTGCTTTGTTAGATCGTGTATTCGGTAAGGCGGTGTGTGAGTCAGAAGGATGTCGGTGTCCGCTGGGATGCGGTCGTATATTTCTTAAATGGACAGTGAATATTGTTTGAACACAAGAGACGCATAGAACATACCTCTTCCTTTGGCACCAGGTAAATACTGAAACGCGCCATCGGCGTGCCGGGGCGCGGCCTGTGTACCATTGGCGAATCTGAGAAAGTCGTCTACATATCGCACTCACCGGAGAGCCGTATACTTTCCAGTGATGTCCGCGCGCAGTTACGAACTCTAAGGATTCATGCTCGAGGTAGTAGATACCAGCCTTGCGCGCTGCGGGGCCACGCACGAGATCCTGGGCCGCCTTCATGTCCTGAAAACGGTCAATAGATGTCAACGAGTTCGGTGGCGCATACTTTCTGGGTAAAGACGGTTTCCCATGCATTGTCGAGACATAGCTGGTGCGATGGTTAATACGAGTTCTCCAAGATTGAAAAGGCAACGGCATGTACATCATGATTACCTGCAATTATACTCCTCAAACCATAAGCAAATCTACCACGTATACTCCCAAGTACACTGCTCACATCTTGACGGGATGAGGAAGCGATGCCAGCCAGTCGATGGTCTTCTTGAGTTGGGAAACCTGGCCCCAGCTGGATAAATCACTAGAGGTTCACTTCAAGCTCACGAGGTTGTCTGTAGATATGGCAGGGTTACCCGGCATGCAGGAGGACGTCGCCTGGTGGGACGACGAAGGAGTGAGAATGGGTGTCGGACATGCAGACGAAGCGGGTTGACGCTGGGCTGGGTGGCTCTTTGGGACTGTGGTCGACATAGAGCTTGTGGTCTGTGGAGTGGTCTGCAGAAAGCATGGTGAGTATCGTGGCAGGCACCGCCACTCACTGTACATGCTCGGCACTCATTGTGGAGGACTCCGCGTCTAAGTACAAGTGCAGCAAAATTTTGAAGTGCCGCGGATGCAAGTCCTCGCGTGGACCGCATTGCCGCCTGCCTCTGCTCGCCCCGCCTCGATGCCTGAACCGTTGCGCTCGCCGAAGCAGACTAGAATCTCTGCTAAAAACAGAAGCCATCCCTACGCTCGTCCCCCCAACCACCATCGCGGCCGCGATGTCGTCGTCGAACGCTCAAACTCCCTGCTCGGCACCATCAAAAGCATCGTGACTGCCCCACTGGCATGGCTGTCCTTGGGCGACTCTCAGGTTAACCAAGGGGCCCCCCTTGGCCCTCTCGAGTCACCCCAGAAGAGGAGAGCATCTGTCACAGAGCGTGGTGGCACTCCACCTCGCGCGAAACGCGTCCGACGTGACAGCCACAGTCCTGAAGTCGTCGCCTACCTTGACCCGCCCAACTCGCTCTTTGCGTCCAAGAGGCCTCCCTTTCCTGTCCCAAATGGCGTTCCTCTAGCAAGAGCATTGCCCTCCGACCCACCCCCTTCACCACCCGAAGTTCCGCTTCCGCCCTCTCGCGGCCCATCCATCTTGTCACGCACATCCCTCTCTGTAGAACCACAGGACAGTTTTGTTCGTCGATCCGTAACGCGCGATCTCTCCATGCCCCCACCGTCGCCCTTTGCGCGCTCCTTCTCTCGTTCCAGTCTCACGCCACAGCCAGCAGGTGCCACGTTCGGCCCAAGTCCCAAGCGCCGCACTCGCGAATCCACTGCGCCTCCGCTCTTGAGCTCCTCCTCCGTTGCGCCTACGTTCACACGCCCGCCTCTTCCGAACATGGCGAATAGAAATTTATTCCCAAGGGCGATGTCTCGAGACAGATCGGACGGCCCCCTCTCAAGTTTCCTTGGGCTTAATAGACAGGTGAGTAACACTAGCTATGTACAAGGAACCGATATTGAAAAGTCTATCAAGTCGGTATCACCTTCCAGGGAGAGCCTCACGCGAAGCTTGCTCGTGGCCGATGAAGGAATCCTTTCTCGTACGTGTATATCCCCACTCACTGCAATGCAACTCCTTAATCGAAGGCTAGGTTCCCCAAATAAAAACACGGCAGAACGGACCCTCTCAACTTTGGAAAGCTACCGAACACCTTTGCACCTCTCTCGCTTTTCTGCTGGTCCCATTCGGGAAGAACTCCGGCCCCGAAAGGTGCACGTTCCTCTTCCAACAAAATTAGGATTCGATCACACGCCGGAAGCCAAGAAAGACAAATCTAAACGCGCTCCTGCCGTCGTCGGACCATACTCGTCCGGTATGTCTGGCATGCGGAAGCTCCTTGCAAGGCGTAGAGAAGAACTAGAGAAAGAAGCCGCAGCAAGTGAAGTGGCTATCCTGGAAGGGGCCGACGAAGAAATGGACAAGCAAGAAACTCAAGACCCTAAAGACAAGGGGAAGGGTAAAGAGGGAGAGAAAGAGGATGTTTCGGAGGTTAGGAGTCGTGCACAAGTGAACGGCACGACGCCGAAGACGGATGTGGCACCGCCCCGCAACCGTTCGCCGACGCGTTCCAAAGTAGATTCTTATTCGGGTCTGCGTGCGTCAACTAGCAGGGTCAGCCGGACACACGCGCCTGCTCCAAGACTCAAAGCAAGGAACAGATTTGCACTCGACGACGACGACGAAGAGGAGGAATGGTCTATGAGCGTCGAAGAACTCAAGAACTACCAAGCGCAGGTGCGTTGCCCTTCCCTAGTCCCCATCTGTCTCTCAAACATACTAACTTTCCCTCCACCTCTTCGCACAGCAATCCCAGCAGCGTATCTCCTTCTCTCCCAGCAGAAGCATGTCCGAAACCGGGATTCAAACCGAGACATCCACAGATAACCCGTCTCGTCTCCGCGTCAACTCCCCGCCGCCCCTCCCCGCCCAACCCCAAAGCTTCGACTCCCTCCTCTCCCGCATCGCCCCCTCCGCACCTAATTCCAAGCCCGCTGCTGATTTCCCCCCGGAGCCTACCAAGACGGACTCGGAGGTGAAGCCGCAACCGCAATCGCAGACGCCATCTGTTTCGGTATCGGCACCCTCCTCAGAAGCAAGCACGGCACCTGCGACGCTACCCTTCAGCTTTGGCGTTCCCAGTATCCCAAAGCCCGCCGATGTTGTTTCCAGCCCCTTCGCTCCTGCGTCAGCCCCACCAGCCGCTACTCCTGCTCCATCACCTGTTCCAGCATCCGCACAAGGCGGTATGCCCTCTTTCTTCGCCAACACCAAGGCGCAGTTCACCCCGCCCACCGTGCCCGTCGGGTCCCTTTTCAGTGGTTCCCTACCACCTGGCACCAACGGCGAGAGCGCAGAGGTGGCGACGAATGCGTTCGGAGCTACCTTTGGACCAAAGAAAGAACAAAAGGAAAAGCCAGGAGAGCAAGTGCAGAAGGAGGCGAAGCCGTCTCCATTCGGTGGCGTCAATAAGCCCTCCCTCTTCGGTGGACCATCGGCGTCGTCTCCGTTCGGGAATCCCGTACTTTCGTCAAATGCACCTGTCTCTGCGCCGTCTAACCCTTCGCCTCCCTTGGCTTTCAGCGGTTTTGGGAGCGGCAGCAGCAGCGCGTTGACGAACGGTCCTGTGGAGATACCTAAAACTGCCTTCTCGTTCGGGACTCCGACTGTGAATGGGAACGGAACGGATGCTTCTAAAACCGGTATTAACGTCTTTGGTGCGGCGAGCAAGTCTACTACTGCTTCGGAAGTGCCTGCTTCCACTTCAGATTCCCCCACGAAGCCCACCTTCTCATTTGGGACGCCCTCGTCTTCTACACCAGCGAAACCGACCGACGCGTCTGCCAAACCGGCGTTCAGCTTCGGAGCCCCTTCGACGGCAGGCTCAACTCCACTTGCAGAAGCACCCAAGAGCATCTTTGGCTCCGTCATCTCCTCGGTTCAACCCAAAGCGTCTGACACAGAGGCCTCCATATCGTCACCCTTTTCATTCGGCGCGACTCCGTCCACGCCTCCACCTGCGGATAAGAAGCCCGCTTTCTCATTTGGAGTCACATCAGGACCGAATGTTTTTGGTTCTAATTCGGGCTTACCGACGAATAGTGCTATGGGCAGCTCGGTGTCCGATGCGCCTAAATCACTCTTTGCCGGTTTTGGCAGCACCACTGGGAGCGCTGCGCCTGCTACGCCGAAGCCAGTGGAGTCCATGGCTGAGGGTGGAGATGGGATGGAGGTCGCAGATCGTATGGAGGAGAGTCCGACGCGGAGTGTGGAGAAGAAAGATGGTCCGCCGCTGCAGCTCCCGCAGTCTTCCCCTTTTGCCAGCTTTGGCGGGGAAAGCAGCGCCAACATCGGCTTCTCGTTTGGACAGAACAAACCGACCCCCACGAGCACTGCATTCTCATTCGGACAGCCGAAGCCGACTCAGACGCCTACTTTTGGAGGATTTGGCACGGTGGCATCTGCACCTGCGAATACGAACAATGGCTTCAGCTTCGGATCGGACGCTGCGAAGTCCACAGCGCAGCCCCCATCGCTCTTTGGTGGGCCGCTCAACACTGGCGGCTCATTCGGCGGGGGGAATGCATCCACTCCGACGAGGACGACTTCATTTTCGTTCGGCCAGCCCAGCACCAACACCAATACGAACCCATTCGGCCAGCCGCAGCCACAGCAGCAGCAGGAAAACGGCACCTCAACTACCCCGAGCAGCCCGTCGCTCTTCGCGCAACCGTCGTCCCAGCCACAGAGCCCCTCGTTTGGGTTTAGCCTTCCCGCCCCTGCAGGCACCAGTGCCTTCGGTGCCCCGAAGCCGGACGTTGGAGCACCCTCCAGCCCCACCACGCAACCTTTCCAATTCGGTGGCTCTTCAACAAGTACCCCGCAACAGGCGCAACAATCACAACCTAGTACCGGCACGCCTAATACCATGTTCACACTGGGTGGTGCGGCAACGACGCCGCGCAAAGTAAAGGGATTACCCACCCGACGGGCGAAAAGACCCTGAAACCTAAAGCATATTCTGAATTGTTGTTTTCTTTTTTCTTTTTTTTGACTCTTTTGACTGTTGACATCACACATCTGTCTCGCCGCATTTGCATAACATCATACTAGGTAGGTTCCATGGAAGTCCTGTTCATCAATACGCAATCCTCTGCATGTAGTCTCGTCTCTTCGATCACTTTTGACAATGACGATCTTTGTATTGTCGCATTGTGCTGGAAGTGACGTTACTTCGCATATCGAGATTCTTGAGAAGTGGTTGCAACGATCACTTGACGATTACATCCAGTTTTGTCTGAGACCCGGTTCGAAGTAGAAGTTAGGGTCGTCTCTTAGGCCGGCACGACAGTATGGCAGACAAATATGTGGAGGAGGGCCCCTATATATTATTTGAAAGGTAAGATCGTCACGGTTTCTCAGTGATCAATAAAACTACTACGATTTCGCATTCTGGTTTGTACTTGGACAATATATTACCTACAGTAATTGCATCAAGGAAAGTTTGGCATTATCGGGAGACCAAAGTCCTTCCACTAGAAATGAGGACGAATAATCAGTGTTGCAATGTGAACGGTATAGAAAATAACAAACGTGATTGTCTTCTTCTCGGTAGTCGCTACTTCTGTCTTAGCTCGATTAAGAACCTTCTGGAACTCGCTGACACGATGCCTCATTCGTGAGTGCATATACGCCTTGGAGCATTTGATGTGATAGTGGAGGTAATCACGAAACAGTTGAATGTGAGAGATAGTGGAGGCTGCAATGTCTGCATTTTGGAAGTGCCGAGGGAATAATACTGATCTCGCAAGGTGAGGTATCCAGGGTTTAAACAATGGTCTTAGCACGCACCAAATGTTACATAACCAATGTCTTCGCCATGTGCCAGACCTTTCACATCACGAATCTCGAGAGGAGGGTCTCGGCTAGAATATAATACTTGAGGTGCGTTTTGAATAGTTGGAAGTCGTCTAGCATCAACGAATTCCTACAAACGCATCAGCCATGTTGCATTATACAAGGGAACACAATATCATACCTGAAGGAACACCTTCCCAAAAATACGATCCGTTTCCTCCCTGAACACTGTCGAAAAAACAACGGTCACGCGATCGTGGGCTGCCTGTACATATATTGCTTCCTCATCACGATAATGAATCGCCATCAGATCTCCACTTTCAGTTGTCGATTCTAGCGATTTCTGCGCTTGAAAAGCACGCTCAAATGGGGCGGCGAGCGCGTTCCGTTTGAGCAAAGAGATGGATTTGATAAGTGCATCACGATCCTCTGCAACAAAAGGAAATTGAACATAGAACTTTTCGGAGAATGTTGGCGACGCACCCCCTTCCGGTGGGACTTGCTCTAGGTCGATGTGTAACGTCACATTGTATTGCGGTTCAACCTGAGGTGCTACATATTGTCCATATTCTCGATTGATAATGTCATGTGCTCCGTATCGCACGATTTCGTCCCAGCAGCGTATGCTCATGGATAAAACCAGTTGAGTCTTCCGCTCCGGGGTCGAGAGATGGAAGCGTACACCATCAAAATCTACAAATTGGACGTCGAGAGAGGATGGTCTATAATACAGCTGGTCAATATATTATCGTGGCTATGAGTAAGACAACTCGCTTGTTGAACTTTTCAGCGAGTGTTGATTGTATGATAACGTTGTGGGACTAGGTTGATAATAAGATTAATTTCTAAGGATGGTAACAGTACAACGCGTACCTCTAATAAGATCATGGTGTCTTCAGAGCTTGCGGTGTATGTCTGTTGCGATGCCGTCGATGCTCACTTTGCTCTCCCACGAAAATTGATTAGGTCGGATTTGTCACGTGACATATTCTGCGCAACGCGCAGTGTCCATGTCCAGGTATGTAGGTCAGTGTCAGTCAAGTACTTTTTTACTTAGCTTAGTATGATATTAGAAAAAAAACCATCCGATCCACCTTCTCTGTTCAAAATTTTCCGTGAGCAGAAACGGAATCCTTCGATGTCTCTTCAAGTGCGATGAGGTAGGGCAGGCCAAAGTCCACATTTTGACCCCCAAAGCTATCGGCATCAATGACACAGCATTTTTGCAAGACCCAATCTTCGTTGGGATGCAAATAACAAATGCTATTCTCTATCAATGGTTTCGCTTCGCAGCGAACGAACTAGAAGAGCCATTTGAATTTTTTCCACCAAGGTGTCCAGCTTTTTTTCAAGGTGAAGGAGGGTGCACCGATCAACTACTCGGCGAGAATAATGATCGTCCCATGCCTGGATACTATAGTGCAGGCCAGTCATGTCAATGTTTTTTCAACAATGCCAAATGGATCTTAAATCATACAATCCCGTTTAGCACATAGACAATAAAGTCCTGAACGACGCCAATAGAACCAACATCGCAGTAGGCACTCTAGATCATGATACTTCTGGCTGAGATGCACCAGAGCCTTTGTCGGTATACCAAATGATGACCATGACAACGTCCCTGTTCGGATGTATAATTGAATCACGTTTGTTTACTTTGATTTATCCTGTATACTTATCGTTATGTATACCCTTCCTCTTTAGTCGCCCCATCAACCTGATTGACCTCGGGAGCTTCGTGGATCCTAACGAAGCTTTGGGAATACCCACTACCCTCTGGTGTCTTGATCTCTCCAGAAGCTCGCATTCTGGTATTTCTACCCCCTCCATTTTTTGTGGTGAGGTATCAAGTATCCTATCTCAAAGGCAGAATATTCAAGGACCTGATTTCACATCGTGATTAACACTGTTGTAGCACAAATGTTTCACTTGCTACCTCCAATCCTGAGACGGTAAGCGTTACATGGATATACCCCCTCTAGCTCATGAAGTATGTACCCAACCTCACAGTTGATGTCGAGCAATGAACAGTATTACCAAGTTGAGTTCTTCCCCATACGACTTCGATACCCCTTTTCGTTCTATCGAAAACGGAATACTGCCATTCCACCGAGACCAGCCTTTTGAAAATATTCAATTGGAATCGACACTGATGTAAGTGCGCAATAAATTTTCAAGACCAGCCTTTTGAAAATATTCAATTGGAATCGACACTGATGTAAGTGCGCAATAAATTTTCAAGACCCTGGCTTATTTGACGTAGGACGATTATCACATCCCAGTCCGATGGCCTAGATGTCGGAGACATTACTCTATCAGGTCACAAGTCACATATCATATCGGCCAAAGATGATATATTTTGGGAAGTGCCTTTGGGTTCACTTTTGCGGAGGTGATGTATGAAAACAGACAAGGGATTGGCTCTCGTGAAGGACCTAGGAGTATTTTGACAGAGGTGGAACTCGGAGACGCTGCAGTACATGAGGCCTCAGCGCCAACATTCGGTCTTCCTCAACGAACTTGTCTTGTTCAGATTATAACCTCTTAGCTCCTCAATCTCAAAGACTGAACATATGTGCGCATTCACTGAGGATCGTGGTGAGGATATTCAAATAGGCTCCTGCTGCGAACGTAGACGGGCTCAACCACGGAGATTTCATACAGCTGAGTGAGGTTTAATTCTAAATAATTTTTCTTACCACTCATATTTCCTTTATAAATCCTTGTAGGGGTTTTGATGCATAGGATTTTACGGTAGTGTTCACGCGGCGATATGATAGCCCCGAGATACACAGTGAATATTTTCCAAGTGTTGACGAGTGAGACTTTGATGCATGCAGTAGACTCGGAATTAGGTCAAAACCACATCATGGCTCATAGTGCCAGTGTATCTTATCACCGGCTCTCTCTAACAGAATCCGGAGGTGATGTCAACTTATCCTGTTGCGCAACTGATTGACGTGGATTACAAGATTGATTTCTCTTGACTCACTTTGCGATCTCTTCATATAGAATGATTTCTAGACGCATCTTTATATTTCAGATTCCAACTCCTACAGGACGGTAGCTCAGCCTTCTATCAACTTGGCGTCCAAATGGATCAAAATACAAACTGGATCAACTGAGAAACTGTATAGCGCGGATTACAATAAGATATATGTTCGTTACTATGAAGCTATTCTCAGCGCACAACTGAAAGTTTCTTGTATCTACTCACTTAACATCCCTTACCCTTTCATGCAGGCACCCCGCTCCGCATACAAGAGGGGGTATTTTAAGGCAACCCCATTTGAGGTAGAGGGCCTTGTTACCGGCGAGGGTAAACGGGAATTTCACCACTCCGTGAGCCTTATACAAGCACTTAAACCAAATAATCCCGGTCATGGATTCTGAAAGTGTCCAGAAGCGGGTAATTATTTTCGGGTTCCCCCAATTCCACGTAAAATAAATCACCTCATCCCAAGAGTCATTGGAGTTATCGAGACAAATTGAACCTATAACTACGTGTATCGTACACCTCCGTAGACAGATCTTCACGAACTTCAATACATATTCGTCGAAGTATATTCGCGTTTCCACTCCCAGGATATTACACTGCTCCAAGGACAACTTCTGTCCCTCGAGAGGCTTTCCATGACTCAGGTCCCTATGTCGAGCATTAGTTGCACAAAGGATATCTGACGTACAAAGTTTACCCAACCTTGCGATTTGCGGCCCTTCGGTTTCTTACTCGACGAGCATGCCATTCTCCTGCAGTAACATTTTGTCCGACGTTCATTTTGTTCTTCTGAGCGGCTTCAGCAATGACCGAAGACTGCGTAAGAGGCTCCAAAATAGCAGTAGAAGCAGGCCTACGGGAGTCTATCGCATTAAATCTGACACCGCAAGAAATAATCTTACCGCAAAAAGTACACTAAACTCCACCTCGTAAACTTAGATTGATCTCCAGGTGGAGGAATAACACGATGATGGCTTGAGCGGCTGAAATAACACACTAGATTAAACGGTTTGGAAGCCTGACTATAACGGCCCGGGGAACAAACAGGATTCCGCCTGAATATATATTCAATGTATCGCCAATGTTGCAAATGGCATGGCCGGGGAGAGGCTTGAACAATGATAACTAATTAGATGTATCACCCAAAATGTGAAAACTACCTTGACAAATTGCCATTTCTTTGTTTCAGGGAGCAAAACCTGTAAGCCACCTAGAATGTTGTGCAGAAAAGACTTGCAAGTTGAGAGTCGTCAGAAGGGGCCCTTGACATCTACATTAAGTCTCACAAGTGAGCCAAAATCGGTATGCTCCCCGAGAGCTACTTGTTCTTTGGACATCGTCGTTGGAGGATTCCTAAGAATCCGTGCCTCGCTTCCACTATATTCGCTCGGGTTGTGTTTCTCCCGTAGGACTTCCTTGGGAAGACCGAGACGGTCACTCATAACGTCCATGAGATAACGCTGAATAATTTCCGAGGCTTCAACGAAAGCGCGAATAACGGACATTCCTTCTTCTACCGGTGGAGCATACACGCGGTGAACAATGTTTGGTCTCGCAAGGGCATCATCTTTCGCCACACTTTCAATGTTTAACATAAAGGTAAATGAGTCATAAATGAATGCTCGACATGAGACGCACTTGAAAAGCTCTATAGTATCGACATTGCCATATTCATCTATAATATCAGTACCTGCGGCTTTGTATCTGATCGCAAGTTGATAAGCGACGTGCAGACAGAAGGCAGAGATACTATGTTCACCCGAAGGAGCGTCCAGACTCGCCCTGTGTGTATTTTACCTTTTCTTCAAAAGGCATAGCCATCGTAACTTCACCCAACTCCCACATAGGCTGGGTATCAACTCCATGGTTCTTTAGGCTACCAACATTGAAGGTTATATGCAAATGAATGCCACAAAAATGAATGCCACTCACTAAAAAAACCCTAAAGTCGTGCATGCGTTCCAGAGGGTATTCTGAACATAAAGTTAGAGAGCTTCCAAGATGGAAGAACTTGGAAATATCTGAGCGACATTCTCCTGACCTGCTCAGTCTGATCTCCTGCTTTGAGCTTCTCGTAGTCAATAACCAATAGTGGTTGTGTTGGTACATCATCTGGAAAGGGAGGGAGCGTGCCGGTCACATCGTCGGCGGCCATTATGTCAAAGGGAAACCAACAATGAAGAATTGGAAATCATGGGGTTCACAATGTCAACCTATTATAAGGCTCAAAACTCCGCCACTGATGAAGAATTCAAGAACTTCTCTGGAGATCTGAACCTCAAATAGCAATGGTACGCTATACTATGTAGTATGTGACGTTTCTTACACCGACTCGGACAGCTGCGTTTGGAAATCTGGCCGTCAACTCGAGATAATATTGGTTTCAGGTTTGCTCCGGTTCCAGGTAAAATGAATCTCCCCTTCCCAAGACTCATTGCACGTATCGTACATTTATGTGATCAGATCTGGTATTACAGTGTAGTAAGGAGAGATGATAAGAACCAAAGTATTCAACACATTTGTATATTCGCGTTTCCACCGCCAAAAAGTTTTACACTGCTCCAAGCACAAATTCTGTCCCACGAGAGGCTTTCCATGTCTCCGGTCCCTATCCAAGCATTAGTGACGCACAGATGATAGTGTACGTTCGATGTACCGTGCGATTTGCGACCCTTCGGTTTCTTACCCGACGAGCATGCCAATCTCCTGCAGTAACGTTTTCTCCGACGTTTATTTTGTTCTTCTGGGCAGCTTCAGCAATAATCGGAGATTGCGTAAGAGGTTCCAAAATAGCGGTAGAGGTAGGCCTAGGAAGCATATTGGTTTAAATCTGGCTCCATGAAATGTAACCTCACCGCAAGAAATACACCAAACTCCATCTCGGAAACTTAGATTGGTCCCCGGGCGGAGGGATAACACGATGATGGCTTGATCGGCTGAAATGGGCTAGGTCAAATGGGATGGCTCTCTAGTTATGGTGACGAACAGGATTCCCCCCGAATAAATAGTTAATGCATCACCAATGTTGCAAATAGCATGGCCGGAAAGAGGCTTGTACAGTGAGTGGTGAATAAATAATTGCACGACCAACTGAGACACAAGATTCACCTTGACGAACTGCCAATCTTTTGTTCCAGGAGGCAGGACTTGCAAGCCACCTAAGATGTTGTGTAGGAAAGACTTTCCAGTTGAGAGTCATCACCAAAAATCATTGACATGGCATACGTTGGGCCTCACAAGTGAGCCAAAATCTGTGTGCTCCCCAAGAGCGACTTGTTCCTTAGACATCGTCATCGGGGGGTTTTTAGTAATCCGCGCCTCGCTTCCACTACGCTCGCTCAGTTTGTGTTTCTCTCGTAGGACATCCTTGGGAAGACCCAGTCGGTCGCTCATAAGATCTATGAGAGTACGCTGAATGGTTTCCGAGGCTTCGACGAAGGTGCGGATAACGTGCATTCGCTCCTCCACAGATGGAGCGTAGATGCGGTGAGCGATATTCGGCCTCGCAAGCACATCATCTTTCGCCACACTTCAAGTTTTAATGTTTAACGAAGGAAAATGCCTCACAACGATACGAGACGCACTTGAGGAATTCTACACTGTCGACATTGCCATATTCGTCAGTAGCATTGGCACCTGCAGCTTTGTATCTGATAGACAATTTATGAGTGACGTGCAAAGCAAACAGAGACCCTCTTTTCACCCGAAGGAACACCCTGAATTGCCCTGTTCGTATTTCACCTTTTCCTCAAGAGGCATGGCCATCATAACTTCACCCATCTCCCACATAGGCTGCGGATCAACATCATGGTTTTTTAAGCTGTAGAAAAAAAATTATATGGGGACGAAAGATGACCAATGAAGTAAATACTCTCTAGAAAAATCCTAGCGTTGTGCACGCTCTCCACAGGGTGTCCTGCAAAACACAGTCAGATAGCTTCCTAGTTGCTAGACAACATTCTGACCTGCTCAGTCTGATCTCCCGCTTTGAGTTTTACGTAGTCAATGACCAATAGCGGGTGAGTGGGTACATCATCTGGAAAGGGGGGGAGCATGCCAGTCACATCATTAGCGGCCATTATGTCGAAAAAAAAAAGAGGAATGAGTGATTGAAAATCGTGGGGCTCGAAGTTAACACTTTATAAGGCTCAAAACTCCGCCACGGGTGAAAGAAGCATTTGCTCTTACGGCAGACTCCAAGTCTTAAGTGATTGCACGGTTATGCGGTAATGCAGTCAGAATCGCCGCAAGACGTCAACCCTCTCAGGGTCATTTCGATTTGAGAGTTGCCAGTGCGGAGAACGCAAATAATTTTGTGCTTGGCGGTCATTTCCGAGTCTTGTATGGGAGGGATGAAGGTGATCTCGATTCCGTGGGGAATCGTTCATGAAAAGGCTGTAATTAGCCAGACACAGACAACCGAAAGTGAACCCGGAAAATATTGAAGGTCAGAAGCAGCTCCTCAAAACGAAGGGTCTATTAACGGGAATGCGGTGGAATCGGTAATCGGTTGAACCGCTGGCATAGCGCAAGGTGAGACATCTAGATACCTAGCTGTTTATTGTTAGAACGCATTCTCTTCAATAGGTATTGTTTAAACACGGTACCCCATAGCTCGGAATCACGCGACAGTGCAGATATCTTCCTTGGGAATTCGAGCACCGAGGCGGCAGCGAGCACGGAAACTCGTCATCAGCAACCCGCGCATATAATGTGAAGGGTAGTTGTAACTCACAAAGACCTTTTGCATGAGGCTTTCTGGCAATCACCGCCGTGAATGCCGGGTTAGTTAATAAATGGCATAAAGCTGAGAAATGCAACGCCAGTCATCGAAGACCTACCTGAGAATTAATCTATCGGTGCATTAGAAGATTTTTTTTACTCATCCACGATCTGGTGCGATGTGTGACAAGCGTGACAACGCCCTTCGTCGTGCATACCCAAGTTGTTTGGGCCAGGTCCACCATGGCGACTCCAACAAACGGACTGTCTTCTTTGTCAACATACACATCTGTATCTTGCTCACGTCTCCAATCTCTATACTCTGATTTCTCCCCCCAAAAACAATCCAATCCCGCCGGTTTCCAGTCTAATGTTGACTGGTGGCGCCGCACGCTCTTACAGGTACTAAGCACCGTTGCCCAGCCCTCATCAAAGCGAAGGGCGGTCCCTCATTAAAGGTGGCGCTCTTGTGCTGTGGTCTTATCTCTTTGCTTGGACATTAGTGCTTCATGTCAATACTGCATTATTCGATAAATTACAATGCGATGACCTTGGTGTGGGTAAACCCCTGGGGATCGGGTCTGTGCTGGTGAGTACCGGCATTGAACGCTTCTAGTTGGATGCAACTCGCTAACTGCCAATCATTCTAGGAAAGGTCGAGCTATCTTCCTCTGGAATTGTTATTCCTCTAAAATCTTTCAATACTTCCACCCGGTCAATTTATTACACTGGCTCATTTCCCTTGCGCATTGTGTCTTATATTGTTGGCCGGCCTCTTTGGTGGGCATTAAAGCAACTGAATTTTGTTGAGGACGGGGAGTCCCGAGAATCGGAGGAGAAGAGGTGGAAGAGGGTGCAGGGTGATTACGTTGTGGTGCCGCTACTTGAGGTTCGTCTCGGCTCACATTCAGCGGCACGTTTACTACCCGAACGTGCTGTATAGCAAGCGGCAGATGCGGTACTAGAGTATTATCACTCAGAACCACAGCTGCCGCTCACCGATTCCTTGCACAGTGTGGACACTTTCCGGGAAGAGTTTGCATCTAAAGCTCTTCCTGGCGTAGTATTGTCTGCTTCTGATATCAAGGTACTTACAAAGTACCTTGAACGTGATAAGGGGGTTATTGTCATGAGCAAGGGGATTATAAAATTTATCGATGAAGAAGCGGATGAGGGGCGCGTGTCGTCACGCAACTGGGTCATGGAGTTCTCGAGATGAAATTGGCGGTGGACCGACTGCAGGACAAAATTGACGACATCCACCGTCAAATTGAAGAGTAGGTCTCATCTTCCTGCCACGACAATGCACTCAGATCGCCTGGATGTGTAGCCGAACCACGAAAATCACCGAGCAATTACGCCGAAAGCGCAAAGAGACGGCCATGTCTTATTTGCGCTCTCACAAACAACTAGAGGACTTACTTTCAAAACGTCTTCAATCACTGGAGACCATTCAATCGACCCTGCTGCAGGTTGAAAGTGCCGCTGGCGATATTGCGGTATGTCACGTCATCTCAAGATTTTCCAGCATTAATTTCAATTTATATACAGATAATGAAGGCCTATGAAACTTCAACAATGACTCTTCGAAGCTTGCTTGGCCATCCTTCGTTGCAGCGCGACAAAGTTGAGGCCACGATGGGCGCCATGGCAGAGGCTGCAGCCGATCATGCTGAAATCGACGAAGCCATCAGGCTTGGTGGGGTGTCTCTGTGGCTGCCGGAATGGCACTGGATGAGGACGAACTGCAACAAATAATAGACAAGAAGGAGAGGGAAGAGGCGGAAGAGAAGGAGATGCAGGCCCTGGTGATGGCGCGCCAAGAAACAGCGACAGGAAACAGAAGATCGGGAACGAGCGCAGCGAGTGTAAGGCGGTTGCAATAGTTAGATAGGTTTACATTGCGGGAAAAGCTGGCTACAATCTTTTGAATATTGTTTAAAAGTATCTCAAATATGCATGTCAGCAGCAATCTAACGGTGGTTAATCAACGACAGGGTTGAAAATTCGAAATGAAATTCGCGAGATGGACGAAAGGACGATGTTAGCGACATGTCACAGAAGTGACGGTCGTTTCTTCCATCATGTCCGCTAATGGTTCTCTAAATCTAGAAGCCTCTGAACGTCCTCTTACCTCACTTTTGAACTCTCGGGATCCGCCTGCTCTTATAGATGCTGGATTACAATCGAAAGATATGCTACGCAACCAGCCTGACACACCTAGTAAACCCTTCTTCGGGGCAGGCGGCAGTATGCTCAGGAGATTCGATGAACGCCAATTGACACGGCAGTCTTCTGTTGAATCGAATATGGCTACTCCACCCCGTTCTGTTGTTGGAATCGGTGGCAAAGGTGGGTAGGTTCGTCTGCATCCCGCTCATTTAGTTGAGTGTAACCCTGTCGCATCTATACCAGTCGCGAAGCCAGACTATTCTGAAGCGAAGATAGTATTGGCAATGGTAACGTATGCCATCAACTACTAAATTTTCTATCTTATGCAAGGCACTCAGGTTGGCTTGCCGGCCCGTGGCAAATCCTTTCTAAGTAACAAGCTCATGCGATATTTGAAGGTGTGTTTCGGAGGCCTAGGTCTTCCCTATGAGCTGATTTTTATGTCCAGTGGTTAGAATACGAAGTCAAAGTACTAATTAGTGAACCTGATCTTACATGATGCTCACATTCAATCAGGTTTTTAACGTAGGGCAACTTCGTCGCACTAGAGCCAAAGCAAAACGAGAGCAGTATGTAAAGCTCTCCCTATACTATTCCGGTGGTTGAGGCTTATTTACATAGATCTGGGGTCAAAGAAGATCACACTGCGGATTACTTTAGTCATGACAATCAGGAGGCTACCATGCTCCGGGACAAGCTCGCCGAAGATAGCTTGGAAATGTTAATTCAATGGCTCAAAGAAGGGGGAAATGTTGGTATTCACGATGCTACGAATAGCACCCGTGACCGCAGGTTTACCAGAGTCTTCTCATCTTCCGAACCATATCAATCCTAAGACATTTTTACAGGTCCAAAATATCCAATCGGGTTGCTCGGGAAAAAGGCCTCGTTGTCATATTTTTGGAATCGCTTTGTGACGACCCTGCCGTCATTGCGGCAAACGTTGCGTTGAAAGTGTCTTCTGGTGATCCTGACTACGAACATGTGTCTCGCGAGGACGCCGAACGCGACTTTCTTAAACGCATCCGCCAGTATGAACGAGTTTATGAGACTATCACTGAACCTGATCTTTCATATCTTCGCATCATGAATGTTGGAAATCAAGTCACGGTCTGCAATATCCACGGGTATTTACAAAGCCGAATAGCATTCTACTTGATGAATCTACACATTAAGCCTCGCAGTATATTTTTCACGAGGGTGAATATGGTTCTATCATGTCTGCAGGCCAATGTCTAACCAAGAGGTAGCATGGAGAGAGCGTTTATAACGTGCAAGGCAAAATTGGGGGTGATTCCTCACTATCTGCCCAAGGTAACGAGTATGCCAAAGCTTTACCTGGTCTCATCCACGACAACATCGGTGATGCACATCTTACTGTGTGTCTTCATTTCACATGTTATACCTCCACTGAACGTGACTTCTAGGTGTGGACGTCAACATTGCAACGGACGATCGAGACAGCGCAGAACATTCAAGCACCGAAGCTCACGTGGAAAGCGCTTGACGAGCTGGACGCGGGAGTGTGTGACGGCATGACATACGAGGAAATCGAGGTCTGTTGCAGCTTGACTTGTGCTGTCTTATTTGGCCCTAAATGTTTGTAAGGCTGCATATCCTGAGGACTTTGCCAACCGTGATGAGGACAAATTCAACTATAGATACCGAGGTGGGTACCATGTTGATGCTTGATCCCAAACATTTGCATATATCATCAAAAGGCGGGGAGTCATATCGCGACGTTGTTGTTAGACTAGAGCCTATTATCATGGAATTAGAACGGCAGGAGAACATACTTATCGTGGGTCATCAAGTAAGCTTTTTTTTTGACATAATAACTAAAGGATGCAATCTCATACTCAATGAGCCAGGCAATCTTACGCTGTCTGTGGGTGCACCTCTGTACTTGCAGTCCCCCGTTGAACCCTAAAATTGAGTTACAGTTACGCCTACTTCCATAATTTGCCGCAAGCCGATTTGCCATACATAAAAATCCCGTTACATACCGTAATCAAACTCACACCCAAGGCATACGGCTGTGACGAGGAGCGGTCGGTGATGATATATATCTAATGTAACACCATGCTAATCCAGAAACCAGGTACACATTACCCATTGCCGCAGTCGATACTCACCGTCCTAAGCCCAAGGCGACGAAACAGCCTGAAATCACTGCGACGTTTGCACGGGAGTATTATGATATTTCGAAGCAGTGATACAGTTCTCCCCCTACAAAAATCCGTATACCATTAATCTCTGACAAAGTCCGATTGTATCTTTGTTCACTGTACTGCTATTTATATAGAGAAGGGCTCATGTTTCATCAATCCTGCTGGTTAAATCCAGAAGATATAAAGCATTATTTAAGTCGAGATTATCCGTAGATGTGGTTTTGTGCTTCTTGCGTGGATGGACTTCGGGATGGTCGTGTTGTCGCCGCAGACGTCTGTGCTTGCGCGACTGCACATGATCCCGCCATTCTTGACCTTCCTCAACCATGAAGGGTTGCTTTGGGTCAGCTGTACACACATCACACACAACTTTATGTCGTACGGCCAGAGTGGCAGTAGGGCTGTTTAAACTCATGAATAAAGAGCAAGAATATCAAACTAAAAACGAACTCTTTGAGCTCTACTTGAACGTCTAGCATACAGTTCGCCACTTGCGAAAGAGACCGCGGATCCGGGAGCTCCTTCTCGTCGAGGAAATCTAATCATTACCGTCAGTTCACAACTTATACACTACATAATCTGCTTACCTTGTGTAATCCGGATCGCCATGTCGCGGATGTCAACATTCCACTCATCCAAATCTGCGTACCGATAATTATATACTTAATGGTCGACATCAGTCTTTCGCCATATGCTTACCAGCCACGTTCAACAGAAAAACTGGCGTTTTGATCCCTGACTTATCTGCCGCATTGACAGCGGGAAGAAATTTATTCCTGATCCATTGGATCTGACGTTTCGCATACTGCCGTGTGGATATTTTGGTTCGTTCAATAGAGTCCGCGTATTGCTTCTGACATAGCGTCGGAGAGGACAGATAGTTGCTGAACTCCTTGAATCCTATAAATGATATCAGAAAGTTGAAATGCGGCATGCAGGGAACAGGTCGGACCGATCGCTTGAAACACACCGGACGTGGTGTCAATTTCACCAGTGGTCGATGAATCAGACAAGGCCACCCGTTGCAACATTCGAACATCATCTAGGAGCCCTTGCTGAAGGAGCATATTAACCAAAATGAGCATCACCGCGCAGAATGTCTACTGACTTGGATCATTTCATCGACTCGATCATTTAGTCGGGTGTGCAGGAGGTCCGGTTCTGAGAAAAGCCAAAACACCAGGGTTGAATATCTGGGTTGTGGGAGTTACTTGATGATTTATGTAGTCTTAATTTTGCAGACAAACCTCGGGCCCTCCGCGCATCGCGCTTGCTGGGCCATAACTTCACTGGCAAGGAGACCTTTCTCTTTGATGATTTCAAGATTTCGAAGTACCTTGCGAGTATCTTTCCAGTGCCATCTAGAGGCCATTGTAGGATCTAACACAGACAAGAGAGAATAAAGTGTAAAGCCTTGTTCTGGATTGGGCTTTTTCGGGAGATTGACGAACAGCTCCAACAAGGGTTCCGGAAGCGAGGCAATACCTTTTTCCAGTGCGGGAGAGTTAGAAGGTGGTGTATTACGCCTTGTACTTTGAAATTCAGGATAATCGGGGTCTTCGAAGGAAGTCAAACGATTGGGAAAAAGTAGATGTTGCATCCAATACGCTGTTCCGCCGACGACAATTGGAATTGTCTTTTGATGATGAAGATCATCTATCTGACAAAAAATAACACGCATGTGTTCAGTATGTTTGGCATCGATGCTAGCACTCACCTCTTTCACTGCGTCGTTTACCCACTGTCCAACAACATATTGTTCTCCGGGCTCTTTAAAACTCATGAGAAGATGCGCCACACCGCGTCGCTCTGATTCTGACACTTTATTGGTGATAACATCGGCACCAGCATATACCTGCATAGAGTCACTGTTGATCACCTTCGCAGCATGCCAACCGTGTTCACGAGCATGGCTCGATATCGCCAATGCCAAATCTATGGCAAGTCGGGATTTACCAACACCAGTAGTCCCAATAATGCTTATGAGTGGTTTGAGAACCATGTTGAAAACGTGACGTCATGGGTCACACAGGTCACACAAATATTATTTAGATCAAAACCTCTGTGATCACAGAGTGGGTAAAGAGCCCTGCTAAAGCAAGGGAATTCCATATTATACATGCGTAGCTGCCGATAAATTAGTCTTCAGTGTGTTCTTCTCATCCAGTTCGGGATCTATGCTCGGACCCTCTTGATGCTGAATTGCATCCATGTCATCGCGCGCCAACGCTCCGTTGTGTCTCGTCCTTGAAAGCCCGCTGGGTCACGGTCCACCGCTTTGCTTGACGGCTTAAATTCTTCAGACGGTACCAGCCGCGCCTCCACTTCAACAAATCCTTTCTCAAAAACCACCTCATCCCACAGCGCACACCAACTGTCGGGAGAATGACAGTACATGTTAGGAAGGCCACTGAGGGTGTTGGTGTTAATCCCGGGCGTTGGCAGAGCACCGTGATAGCCAAAGATGAT
Source organism: Ramaria rubella (assembly GCA_015039355.1). Classification (NCBI taxonomy): domain Eukaryota; kingdom Fungi; phylum Basidiomycota; class Agaricomycetes; order Gomphales; family Gomphaceae; genus Ramaria; species Ramaria rubella. The sequence continues at coordinate 229,561 of MU134308.1, forward strand.
GGAGCCCGGAAGAGGGGAAAGTAGGGCTTTGAGTCTGTGCGCAAGTTCTAGTTGTTTTTCCTCGGAAAAGAGGTGGAAAACCATAGAAATATGGATAACGGATAGGTGTCCCCGAAGCAAATTTAAAGAGCCCTTTAGATCGCGCAATGATGGTGTTTGGGAACAGGGAGGCACAGGGGATTCCATGTCGATGACTTTATTATCGAATATGTCCCCTGCAATGAACGGAACAGGGAATGAAGTGGAAGTAGAATTAAAGAGTTTATTCCCAACGTCCCAAAGTTCTAACGAGCGGTGAGCGCAAGGTAAGGAAAAGCATGTTGAGAAATCTTACCCCGTTTCAAATCCAAACCAAGTACATTCTCAATAGGATATCCATCTGCTATAATGGTACGTATATCGTGCCCGAACTGTAAGTGCGCCAGGCATCATTATAACCACAGGAAGTGGATGAAATTAAAAAAATATGACACCTACGCAGCAGCCTATGTCAATCAGAATGGCATTTTCTCTGGTTTTAGCTAGTTGTAGAGCATGTTGATAACCTGGCAGGTGAGTAATCCACAACCTGCAGATACAGGATTTATCAAACAAAGAAAATATTGAGACTTTGACTTACTTAGTAAACAAGTATCTACGGATACAAGGATACGGATAGGCCTCATACGCCTCTGCTTGAACTCGTAAGATATGTTGTTTCAATTGCTCGATATCGTTTATGCCAGTTTGCGCTCTAAAGAAGGAAATTTCATCCTCTCCTAGGGACAGGAGGGATGCGTCGATAGAGGATTTCTCCATGCGATCGGCCATGGCGAATCGTTGTTGGCGACAATTGGGGAGCTACGTGTGAGGAAATTTATTGAGTTTTCAAGCTAGAGGCAAAAGGACTGTGGGTTAATCTGTTTCGTCCATGGCTGAAAGTTAAATATGGATTTCGGTGAAAGATCCCCGACTCCTATAAACCTCAAACATGAGGTCCGTATTGAATAAGTGCCCAATGCGATATTGACGTCAAAATTGAAAGAAAAGAAAAATCACACCCGTCCTTGGGTCCAGCAATTTGGTGAAGTCTTTGCTGATGTGGTTTGGTCGTCCACAGCTCCGGTCGCAGCTACCATGCGGAATAGAGAGATCGACTCAGGGGAGTGAGTCGATCGATTGTGGAAAACGATGGGTTGCAGGCGGTTGTTTGGTCACCGGAGTGGGACCCGAGCGGCCGAAACGGCGCTTACATAAAGGAGGAGCCGCGGCCTTCCTCCTTCTCTTCATCTTCGTTCTTAGCAAAAGAGGCAAAGCTCAAGCATGTTTGATGTGGAATCGTCAATTCACCGTTCACAGACCATGAAGATACAGTAGCTGGGTGAGAAACGGACGATTGAATATGGATGAGAAACTGGGACATATTCGCAAGCCTGAGCAAAGTGGCAACTAAGGTTCCGAGGCTAGAGTCTGCTTCAGCGACTCGGATCCTTAGCGGTGCAAGAAGATCATCGGATGTAATCGTCTGAACCAAACTGAATGAACTGACCCGCTCCCATCTCGAACACTTTGTAATCAGACGCAGTATTGTTACACCCTACGTTACCGCCTCCAGTAGCTACGATAGTAAAATAGTCATACAGCGTTCACAGGTAAAAAAAATATCCACGCACTAAAATCCGCCAGGTTAAAATTTTGACTTCGGAGGCCGCGGTTACCAGATCCAATGTTACCGCCATTTCTGACGTCGTGGGGTATGCTGGTGTCTGTGTCGGTAAGCCCAGCGAGTTTAACAGGTATAAGCATCCGTAAAACTTACTGATCTTCGTTCCGTAAAACGTTTGCGTCAAACCTCCGCGAGGTGGGTCATCTCTCCGTTTAAGTGCACTCTGGGTTGCGGTCGCCAGATGAGCATGCCATAGTTGTATTAGGTTAAAGAGCACACCTCAACTCGTTCCACACCTCGTTGAACGCCAGCCACTCCCGTATGCACGTGCGTAACTTCAGCATGAACCTCTGCCACTTGTTGGTTCGTATAGATAGATACGTCAAGCTCGTTCTAAAGTAAACATTGTTTCATATGGATAAAGAGGTGACTCACTGCCAGCCGTGCTATGATGGCGTCGAGCCTGCTGTTGTGACTTGCCAGAGACGACATATCTTCCGTGCTGTTGATGAACCGATCTAGCCTGCCAGCAGACAAGGCACACTGAATCCCATTTCGGAGACTCCCAAGCTCCCTGTCATTGCACGGATCAGGCAAATTCAGGTATAAACCAATAAATTCAGCACTTTTCCAAGGTCACAAGGGAGGGAATCGAGCTCTTGTTGGTCTCACCAATCGCGCAAATTTTCAAGAGAGTTGGCTGGAGGTCACAGAGGCGATTGGCTAGATCTCGAAATCCTTGAGCATTCTGCGACGTGGCCTATAAAAAATATGATCAGCAAGATCAATATCAAGAAATAAAACAGCACCACTCACTTGAACTTTGTTGATGACGATCAATAACGAACTGAAGGGGAGGTTGAGTCCCGGAATGGGAATGTTTCCGGAGATTGCGCTGAGAGCCTGCAGCACAACTTTTAGCACATTGAGTGTAGTCACGGAGTGCGCCAAGCCAGATGAGCTTGGGTCGCTGTTCAACGACAGGGGATTTGTACCAGAGGAGCTGAGGGGCGCCGAGCTGTGTTGTGGTATGTGCTGAGATGTGTCCGAAGCAGTTAAAATTCGTTCTCTGGAAGTGAGTTTCTTAAACCACGACGACTTCGTGGCGTGTAACGTCCTGTTCTCATCTCCAGAAAGGGTCTCGGGAGCTCTCTGAGAGGGATCAGGTTCAATCACGGTCCACCTCCACCCACCACTAGTACTCTGCTCTCGATCTCTGTCCCATAAAAACGACATTGCAGTGAGAAGTAGGAAGAAACAGCGAGTGTCAAGTATCTGGGCTCATCCTGGCGGCTATGTAGGGTGATTGGGCAAAGGTCGGAAGGCATGATAGATTATCAGAACACTGCCCTTTGCCAGAGCAGCAAATTCGAATAGTGCAGGTAACATTGTTTACGTAATCGAGATCCTCAGACTCCGTTCTGTCGCGTGGGTGCCAGAAATTTTGGTGTTCCTATTGTAGGTACGTACGACTAGTCACGCGACCACCCAAAGACCCTAACTTCGTATGCGCTCGCTGATGGCCACACAGATATCACTCGGACCTTTATTTCCAGCGACCTGTTCCGCTCATACAACAGTGTGGTGGGATGCCGGTTCTCGCACCATGGACCTCAACTAGAGACTACAGTCTGGGAACCTCCCAAAACATATCACCCTGAGCCTATCCTTAGTAACCAGTCGGAAGCGATGCTATGTCCCCACCGCAGTGTGTATGTGAAGAACACTTACTAACAAGATACAACGGGTTATTTTCAGGTGAGCCTGAGTGGGTGCACCGGTTCAATGCCGCAAACGCAGGATGCGTGGTCGGATCGATCATGGAAATCAACGCACACCGCCAGGTTTCTTTGAATGAAAATCCGACTAAAAACATTGACATACTCGTCGCGTCTCTCCCAGGGTTGCATTGTTGCACGCCTAAACCTTGTGGTTAATCCCCACTGCACCAAGAAGTGAAATAGCGTTCGGAGATGACAAACATGGTGATATGTGCGGGAAGAGGTATTCCCATGTTTCAGCGCACCAGTACCACGCAAATCAGACATGGCAGGCTGGTACGCCGTGCCCACAACCACGAATCGTTGGACTCGTGGCTAGCGTCGTGGGTTAAGCATGTCAGTTTCGTTCCTAATGCGTCCTTTCATTGCACCCCAGTCGTTAGCCTGTTTCGCAATGGTATAGGTATGCCATACATGCGAGGGGAGGATTAAAAAAAGAAATGCTCGATATGTTATCAAACGTCAATACTGCAGCGGCACTAAGTAATAACACATTCATCTCGAGTCTGCGCACGCGTTGGACGTCCCTGGCTGGACTTCTTGTTCCCAAGGCGCTTGAGCTCCGTAAGACGATTCATAGCACGTTTGTTGCCTTGTGCTATAGACGCCAATGTTAAACACGCTGAGCACGAACGCCTATAGAGCACTTACCCGCAGCACGCATGTACCACCGCTTTGCGAGCTCCATGTCCTGCTTGACACCGATCCCCACTTCAGCATAGTACCCCACCGCATACTCAGCCTTGGATAGCCCCTTGTTCGCCGCGCGCCGCGCCCATAGATACGCCTCAGAGTCACTCTGCTTCAGCACGCCCTCGCTGCCCGTGAGATACCACCCGCTCAGCGCAAGCTCCGCCTCCGGATCGCCCTTCTCCGCCGCCTTGGTATACCACGCTATTGAACGCCGTGGATCCACAGGACACGCGATCGATCCATACTCGAAACATTGTCCAAGCTTGAACTGACTCTGCGTGTACCCAAGTTGCGCTGCGCGCGTGAAGAGTTCCTTCGCATATCCGTCGTCGTGCACCACAACCGTGCTGTCTCGCATCTCATGTAGGAGCCCTAGCTCATGTAGCGCATGGGGGTTTTCCTCGTCCGCCTGCTCCGCTGCACGCCGCAGCCACCCGATCGCCTCACGCGGATTCTTCAGCTGATCCAAAGCGCCTGTGAGGAGGATCATCCCGAGTTTGTACATAGCTGCTGTGTCACCGAGACTTGCGGCTTTACGATAGAATGCAAAGGCCCGTGGGTGTTCACGCCGCGTGCCCGCACCGATCTCATTGCAGACTGCGACACGGTACGACGCGGCGGGATGGTTTTGCTTCGCAGCTTGTAAATAAAGGTGATATGCTCGCTCGTGATCGACCTGCAAACCGAGCATTCCGGTCCCATGGCAGTTGGCCAAAAAAAACTGCGCTTCTGCATAAGCATTGCCCTGTGTGGCTAAACGCCGGATGACTTTGAGGCTCTCGGCGATGAGAGTGTCCCGATACTTTCTCACTGATCGTTGGTCAGACGAGTCAGCACCGATTTTCTTGGCAGCCTCTATGAGATACTTTGCATAGGCAAAGTGTGCTTCGGGATCCGGATCACCCTTGATACGTTGTCGATAATCGTCCACGTATGCTTTAGTGTATGGAGGCGCACTGAGGTCGACAGCTTTTGTCTTTTTCCGAGAGCTAAAATCGACAGAGGCGCTTGTACCTGAGCGTGCGAGACCAGGCCGCGGCTCAGGATCGCCCGAAGCTGAATCAAGACTGTGAATAGTAGACGTGGAGCGAAGGAGGGAGGAGGGAGCAGATTGTGGCGGAATGTCCAAACCTCCGGCAGGACCATACGGTCCAGGATGTTGTATGTACGAAGCTGATGTGCTGGAGGGTATGGAAGATTGAGATGGAGCAAGCGAAACTTGGCTACCAGGTGGTGGACCCATGCCTAGCACGCCTGACGCAGCAGCATAATATGGATCGTAGTACTGATTATTGTAGTCAACAGAAGTGGGAGGGGCGTATTGCTGAGGTGAGTATTGCTGAGGTGATTGCGAATGGTATACATGCTGGCCTGGATGCGATGGAAGGTGGTGACCGGAATTATTAGGATAGTAAGGTTGAGGGGGTCCTCGGCTATCATAAGAGCGAACGCTAACTATGTCTGATTCTGGGGGAGAGGTATCGTATGGCAGCCCGCCGTCACCGGTATCGGAATGAGCGGAACGCGCGGAATAGACAGAAGATGTGTCTTGGCGATTATTGTATGGCCCCGTTTGGCGGGGCGACATGTAGGCGGGGACAGTACCCGCGTGCCTCAGCTGATACTGCCCAGCGTGAGGTGGCGGGGGAATGGAGTGGTTAGACATGGAGGTTCCGCTGCGAGGTATGGCATCACGTGGAACTCCGGCGTAGGCCATTGCGCTGGTGCCACGGGGCACAGGATCACTGACGCGTAAATTTTGAAGGTGTACAGCAGGATCGTAGGGTGCGGGGACAGGAGGAATGGACTCATTACGGGGAGGATAAGGATTTGATGAGAGGGCGGGAGTGGAACGATTCTGCAGATTCATGAGGGGATTTGCTATAACATACTGAGTAAAGAGGGCAGAGCTTTTAGGGAAGCGGCGACTCACGTCCCCGACTAGGGTCTAGCTGTGGATCCCAAGCACTCGGACCATCCTCAGGATTCCATGTCTGCTCATTGACTATATCCAAGCCCGGTGTCCAAGCCTGACCTGCAGACGCAGAACTGTCCCTGGGTGCAAACGTTGAAGGAGGCTGTCCATCACGAGGAGGTTCAGAATCAAAGGAACTTCGACGTTGACTGGAGGGAGAGTGATGCGGAGGAGACTTTGACATGCGATATCAAGGGAACGCTAGATGGACTGTGCAGGTCGGATAAGTACACTGAGGGCTACGACGCGCAGAACAAAGAGGAGTTGGGGGAAAGAGCAAAAAAAGACTGCTGGATTGTTGCACGCGGGGATCAGGGCGACTCGGGGGCGACGTACGATGTTAGGTCCCAATGCGGAGTGTGAACAGCATATGGACCTCGTCCGACAGCCTAAATATCCATGTCAACCAACCCATGCCATCCAATTTAGCATGCGCTAGCAGCAGATATCTCGTGCGACCATTTCACAGCCAGAGTCCCTTCGTTGGCGGTCTCTTATCTATTGCTGATAGATCCCAGGCTTCAGCGAGTTTACGCTCTTATTCACGCAATGCAGCCATGTCACGACGTCGAGCGAGTCGTGCGTGGCACTGCGTAGAATACTCGAACAACAATAATATGAACACGATTCCAAATACTTAAGTTGGTCGTTTGAAATGCCACATCAAAGTAAACAGCTAGCTGTCTTTACCCATAAATAGAGGACGAGTCTTCTCGTTTACTTTATCGAGGACGGAAGTGCTGATCACGTGACAGTTGGCGGCTTTCCAACTCCGACCCCTGGCATAATACTTGAGCGTACTGTATCTTGGGGTGCAACCCTTGAAAATTGCAGCCAATTGCAGTCCACATCTGAGGGTACCGCATTATGGCTCCCCGTCGTCGGTCAGCCCGAAAAGCGTCGTCGGCTGCCCCTCGTGAATCCTCCCCACCAGCATCTGACTCCTCAGCCCTCTCAGAGGTCCCTCCCGAAACTAACGCAGATGATAAAGATATCTGCCCTTCGTGTCCCAATGAGCCATATCAGGTCAAAGCAGGGGAGAAAGACACCTGGATTCAATGTAACAAGTGTAGGACTTGGTTTCACTGGCGCTGTGTTGGCGAAGGCGCCGATCACGAAGCTCTGCAGAAATGGTGCGCAAGCTTTGGATAGGGCAGAGCGAATCTTTCTGAATCATCCTATATGCTAAGGTTCTGTCAACCATGTCGTACTGCGAACCCCACGCTCAAACCCACGCTCAAGCCACCTGCGCGCAAGTCCTCACGCAAGCGCACCCAGCCTGATTATGCAAATCTACACGCAGGTCTCGACGCCACATCCACAGATGGAAGCAGATGGATTCGTGTTATAGAGACCAAGGACATCAAGCTCGATGCGTTCAAGCGTTTCACGGGCACAGAGGTCAATTCGGATTGGCTCGAGCAGGACCCTGAGGCACTCAAGGAACCGATTATTATCGAAAAGCCAGATGGTCTCGGTATGCGCATGCCTGAACAGGACTTCACCGTCGCAGACGTCGCAGAAATCGTGGGCCCCCAAACACCTGTCGAAGTCATTGGTAACTACAGGTCTCGCGAATGCCAACGCGTCACTCACTCTTATCTTTCGAACAGACGTATCCACACAGTCCAACTCTCCGAATTGGAACCTGGCCAAATGGTCAGAGTACTACTCACTCCCCCCAGCATCTCGCGACAAGATCCGCAATGTCATTTCGCTTGAATTTTCGAATACACCGCTTGCAGACAAAGTTAGTCCTCCGCGCATTGTTAAGGAATTAGATTGGGTGGAGAAGTTCTGGCCGCCAAGCAAGAAAGGGAATGGGCAAAACTGGCCAAAGGTACAAATGTATTGTTTGATGGGCGTTGCCCAGGCTTGGACGGTGAGTCTGACTAGTTCCTTAATTCGCTTAAAAGTTTTTATGGGCATCTTTAGGACTGGCATGTGGATTTTGCTGGCTCATCGGTATATTATCATATCTTTCGCGGATCTAAAGTGCGCATGTCCATGACTTCATAGAGTACGCCATACCTATAATCTTCTTTTTATTAAGATTTTCTATTTTATTCGCCCAACTCCCGCGAATCTGGCGGCATACGAACGCTGGTCTGGAACAGATTTGCAAAATAGCACATGGCTCGGTGATCTAACGGACGAAGTCGTCAAAGTCGAACTTGTAGAAGGAAACACAATGTACGCTCCATTCAGTCCATGTTGCTATTGACTTTGCCACTCATTCATTGTAGGATCATCCCCACAGGGTGGATCCATGCGGTGGTGAGTTATCATGTTTCATGTTGCATAGCAAGTACTCATCTGCCCTTCTAGTTTACACCAATTGACTCGCTTGTCTTTGGTGGCAATTTTCTTCACTCGTGGAATATCGCTACCCGTGCGTGCAGTTTCTTAATACTTGCCAGCCACACCTAATGTAGTGCACTTCAGAGCTTCGAGTACGCGAGATCGAGATAGCTACCCACGTTCCACGGAAATTCCGTTTCCCTCTGTTCACACGGTGCGTTTATCCTTTCTTCATACATAGTATTAGCTGATCATCTTGACAGACTCTGTTGGTACGCAGGGGAAAAATATCTTCGCGATCTCAAAGCACGCGAAGACTTTCCATCTCGTGTGCTCGATTCGCTGGTTGCACTTGCGGATTTTCTCGTCAACGAATCGCGCATCATGGAATCTCGTCCGGGGGCGCAGGGCAGTGTCCACACTGATGCGGCACGCAAGGAGTCTAAAGACGCCGTGCCGATCGACAAAATCAAGGATGCGCCGGCGCTGGCACGTGAGCTCCGTTGGCGCGTACGCAATGCGCGCGGAGTTGGCAGCGGGGACGAAGGGGCGAGTTCCAAACGCAGTAAAAGCGCGAGCGCACCAAAGGAAGTGAACGGCCTGAAACGAAAACGGGAAAGTGCGGATATAGGAGAACCGGGTGTGGCTGAAAACGGACGGCACATATTTCGTAACTGGCGGAGGAAAGGTTGGGAACGGGAGGAGTTTTTGCCGAAGAAGTGTGAGGTACGGGTGGAGCAGCGGAGACGACCCCTTGAAAAAACAGAGGCGGGAGAAGGTCTGGATAAATGGGTCGCGGATGGCGTGGAGACGGACGATAAAATGGATCAAGATCAGCCGGATGACGAGGCAGCTGTGGAAACCACGACAGAGATCGTCGTTAAAGTTCGGAGGGTGCGGACGGCTGACTCGAAAGAAGTGGTGTTGGAACGACAGCGGGTTGAGCGCAAGGTGGAGGTGTACAAGTGGCCGAAGAGAAGTAACGGTCGTGAAAGTGCGGAAATCGACCAAAAGCCCCTGATCGCGGATAGGGCAAGCTCACAATCGGCTTCAGAAAATCCCGCGTCAGCTGTGGGCGCGGTGGTGGGTGATAAGGGTGAATGCGACGGTGAAGACGAGAAAACTGTGCACCTAGAGAATGGTACCATCGATGTTGAAAAGGATAAAGTGGGGGAGAGTCCCAAGAGTGGAGAAGGGGAGGGAGAAGGGGAGAGGGTAGTTATGACTGGAGAGGCGGAGCCCGAGGCCAAAATAGAGGAGGCTGGCACGCCCATGGTTGTTGATGTACAAGCCTGAATTATTCTGTATCTTTACGTTCCCTTTCTCGCTTTGTACCACCTTCGGACTCTTTGAAGATCAATTGCGGAAGCATAGGCATGATGAGACGGAACTGCAAAACCAAAACCAAATAAAATAACATAAAATAAATGACAACATGATGCTACACAATAAGCAACATTATTTTTCTTTTGCTTCAAGTCTCTCTCTTCCTTCCATAAAGGTGCGCTCCAAGAGGTCGTTAAACCTTTTTGGCCACTGCGCATGCACAGCGTGACCAGTGCCCCTCCAGCATACCAGCTCCGCTCCTGGCAAACGGTTCACAAGTTCAACAGAATAAGTGGGATTGACAAGATTATCGTCGTCTCCCGTCAATATCAAGATCTTCGGTATGGAGGAGGCGATGAGGTGATGTCGGTCTGTGCTTACGCGATGTACGATCGCCGCAGCCGTTTGGAACAAAGAGCCACTTATTTTCTGTGAACGAGTAATCTCAATACGGCGTCTAAACATCTATCAAGTCTAGCGGTCAACGTAGGGCTCGGTGGGTCGTGTAGAGCAACAAACCTCAATTTGGAGTTCTCGGTTCGTCCGTTTTTCGGGATCATCTGGGTTGGGCGAGTCAAGCCATTTGGTAGGGAAAAACACATCAATAAAGTGTTGGACTTTGGCGTCCATGTTTGTAGTGAAGGTTCCTCTAGGAAATGTGAATAAATATACTTATTTTGACAAAGGAAGCGACGAACTTGAACAAACACGACACTGAGTTCCACTGGTGTCCGACGTCGAAGAAGTGAGCTCGAGTTCGGACTAAAAAAAAAGAACCTACCGATGGGAGACTATTCCATGAGAGCCTCCCGGCCAACGTCACGCAAAGTGTGAGGGATACAATCCTGTCCGTGATGCGTGTCGCTAGCTCTGAAATCATTTGTGTTTGAAAAGCAATAAGGAATAGCTTGAATGATCGTACCTTGTGCAATCATACCACCGAGTGATAAACCAACAACATGAATGTCCTTCTTCCAGCCAACGTAATCCAACAAAGTGACGATGTCTTCTGCCATGCAGGCAGTGCTGAAGGGGCAACGCTGTTGAGATGATAATCCATACTCGTACAGCAGTTTGCTCACGTATATGGGCCTCTCGGCACGCCGCTGTTCCCTACGCCACGATTATCGAATACCAGGACGGAATGTTCTCCAGTTCCCGCGAAATACTCGACTTGTTCAACCCACCAGAAGGAGGAGATATTCAAGCCCATGATGAAGACAATTTTTTCCCGCCCTGTCCCATGCTGTTCTGGAGAAAACATAACTAAATATTTTAGACATTGACAGACAAAAGCAACGCCTCACCAAAATAGAGGGTATGGCTTGCTGTGGCCTCTGACTGCCCTTGGATTTTGGGGACAGGGCACTGGCCTTTACGAATACATGTATTTGGGTCAAAGAAAGTTGGCCATTCTTCCGTCTGGGTCGACATGGGGGGTAAGGTAGAGTGGCATGCAAGCGGTGACACTCTCCATTCTCTAATTTCAAAGGCCCCGTTCAGTAGGTACATAAATATATGAAAAATAAGACATACAACTAAACGATTATGTAAAGCAGCCGCACACTAACCATTCATCGTACCCATATGGAAAGGTCAATAAATCGCGCAAACGAAAAGTGCCAAACTTACGTAAGCTTTAGAGTGAAGCTGATGAGGAAACCGCTGAATTCATAAGACGTAATTCAATGCAACCAGGTACTCGATGCTCTTGTGTCTAGTTAACTAAAGAATTCGATACAGTCAGGAGATGTCTGAAGATCTGAAGTTCAACGTCTGGTCACGGACAAAGGTAGGAATGTTCCACATAATCCTAAGCAGCATACAATGGACCCCAGTGGTTAATGTAATTCGATGATACTAAAGACAGAAGAACCTGGATCTTATGATCTTTGAACAACTTTAATGTTGCATGGCATCACCGCCTCCAACAGCACCACTCGCGGCTGCACTTCCTGCTGGATTTTTGCCGGTCTTCGCAAGCTCATTTCTGATGGAATGAGAATTAGATGCATGAATGAATGAAGATCACACACCTCAGCTGCACACTGAATTCGTCCTCAATGTCGTCGTCGTCCCAGTTGTCTTCCCACAGCTTGTCACTCGTGACCGCAACACCACCGCTACTCAAGTGCGCAAGATTCGTTTCAGAGTCATCCCAATCTACCAAGTATTATTAACCATGTACCAAGAACGTATAAGCAGTCGTACCTTGCGAGGGGAACTCCTCGAACTCGTCATCTTCCTCTAAGGCACCAAGTTGTGATTGTTGAACCTGGGGTTCTGTTGAGGGTTGATCAGTTTTATCGGCTTTATTCGTATCGGTGGTTTTGGAAGCAGAGGCAGACATTAGGATGGCAAATGGAGTGGGCTGTAAGTCGTTGGACGCGACGCCTGTCGAAGTCACACATTCATCACATACTCCGATTTGTTTAGCGCCCAGCCATGGCTGTTTGGCCAAGGCCCAAATTGCTTTGAAACCCATGCACTACCCGTTTCTTTGCCTGGTGACTCACGACGGTTGAGGGTGTAGGTTCCATAGATCTCACGCGCGAGGAGTTTCGGTCTCTGGACGCTGATCCTCTGAGCTCTCCTCGCCCCACTATCCGTGCTCACTAGTATCCTCGCAAATTTTGGGCATCCGCAGCCTATGTACACTAACCTCTGCACCAATCTCACTCGCAAAGCAATCCTTATTCGTTTTCCTATTTTCCGGGTAATGTCTTCGCAAGCGTCCTACTCCCATATCCTGACTTCACGCCCTGAGCTATCCGTATCACTCATTACGCTCAACCGCCCTAAGGCTCTCAATGCGCTAAGTACACCGCCCTCGCTGGAGATCAACCGCGCGCTGGACGAGGCAGAGAATGACGCAGATATTGGGGCAGTTGTTTCGACGGGCTCTGACTGAGCGTTTGTTGGTGAGCGTTGGTAAAGTCTTTGGGAGCGGGAATTGATACAGGGGTAGCTGGGGCGGAGATGAAGGAGACGAATGACAGAAGTATTTATACAGGGTGCGATCTGATGTGTGAGTCATAGTGGAACCGGTTGCAGGTCGGACTTTCTCCATAACTGGACGCAGATCACCAAGATGAAAGCTGGTCATTGCTGCAGTTAGTGGATACGTGGTGAGAGTGCTTTTTGATTGTCCGTATGTATATCTTTAAGTTGTAGCTCACCTCACGGAAAGCTCGGAGGCGGGTGCGAACTCGCTATGATGTACGCGGCAGACCTTCCCCCCCGCCGCGCTGCAATAATTTCTTTCAAGGTATGATATCATCTTTGCCTCTCCCACCTCTACGTTCGGCCAGCCCGAGATCAACCTCAGCGTTATCCCAGGCGCAGGCAGAACCCAACGCCATACGCGTGCAATCGGCAAATCGCGGACCATAGAGCTTGTCTTGACTGGACGTAACTTCTCTGCGAAAGGAAGCAGAAACATGGGGCCTTGTGAGCCGCGTTGTGCGTGAAGGCGAGGGTGAAGTCGTCAGGGAGGCGGTGCAAATGGCGAAGACGACTGCGAACAAGGGGAGGCACTCGATGCAGGCTGCGAAGGAGGCAGTTGACAGTGGTAAGAGCATGATGCTGTCGTTTGAGTTATTGGGAATGCTGAGCGTGTTTCGTGTGGCGTATGAGTTTAACTTGCAGGAGGGTTTGCATCTAGAGCGTAGGCTTTTTCATTAGTTGTTCGCTACGATCAGAAAGGTGGGTGATTATGCTACCCGTCCCCTTTTGTTGAAATTTTGTTGTAAAGGGATGGGCACGTTCGCGGAGAAGAGAAAGCCCACGTTCACCAACTCGTAAATGTTGTCAACGTTCAAGCAGAAATTCGGTTTGTAAGATGATGCCAGGAATTTATAACTCATCTTTCAAAGAAGGAGAGATTCGCGTCACCACTGCTTGGTAGAGCATAGTGTTCTGGAATGGTTCTGTGGACTGCCAGTGCGAACAGAAAACTAGAACAATTAATAATTAATTCCCCAGGCAACTCATCACTTGCATCCGTCCACTATATCGAATGACAACAAAGTCGCCAGCAAGCAACTTTATAATATGTGAATAAGAATCGTTCTTACCCAAGGAAACCAATAGAGACGCTTCTTCGCTCCCACTCAGAATTTAATCTTACAGTAAATATAAGTGGTTGCATTCGGAATGACAAACTGGAAAGCGCATAGGAGGGTGAAGGTGCTGAGGAACCAACTTGAACATTGAACAACCATGACTCCTAATCCGGGGCATTGTGAAGCGCTTTAAGTTGTGACATTGGAGTGTACTTCATCATTGCATCACTCGCAAGAGACCATATATAAGGAAGAATCCGAACACATCTCACCGATACATCAAGCGCCATCATATCACTATGTACACCACCTGTAGCGCGAGGTGAGTTCCCATAGACATTGAGTATTATGCAGCCTCAAGCATGAATTCCGTCCCACGAGAGGCTTTCCAAGTCTCTGGACCCTATATTGAGCGCGATCAGTAGAGACAGCAGCATGCTTAATACATACAGAGCCAACCTTGCGATTTGCGATCCGTAGATTGGATTTCCTGCGAATGTACCATTCCCCTGCGGTAACATTCTCTCCAATGTTTAATTTATTTTTCTGGGCAGCTTCAGATATAAGAGGAGATTGCGTAAGAGGCTCCAGAATGACATATGGGACGGGTCTGATTTCCTTGATTTAAGGGGATATCCTGGCAGCCCTACATTACGTACCGCAGAAAGTATACCAGACTCCATCTCGAGAATTGGCTTTGACGTCCAGGAGGAGGGATGACACGATGATGACTTGAACGACTAGAAGAACTGTCAATTTTCTAAGAGACCCATCTGACGACATACAGAATGCCGCCCGAGAAAATAGCCAACGTATCACCGATATTGCAGATGGCATGACCTGTGAGAGGCTTGAACAGACCTAAGTACGGCAGAAAGGTGATTGGGCGGTAGGTATTACTTTCACATATTTCCAGTCCTTAGTTCCAGGGGGCAAAACTTGTAATCCACCTAGGATGTTATGAAGGATTGACTTGATTCAGAGATATAGTATATGTGCTTCCCCTTTCCCGCTCCATACAACTCACAAGAGAACCAATATCAGTATGATCCCCTAGAGCGATCTGTTCTTTGGACATCGTCATCGGAGGACTTAAAGTGATTCGAGCGTCACATCCACTGTAGGCATTTGAATCATGTTTCTCTCTAAGCACCTCCCTGGGAAGCCCTAGACGATCACTCATGAAATCTAATAGAGTACGATGTATAGTTTCCGAGGCTTCAACGTAGGTGCGGATAGCAGGCATGTATTTTTCCACAGATGGAGGATAGACACGGTGAGCGATGTTTGGCCTAGCGAGAGCATCATCTTTCGAGACACTAGATGATAGCTTAGCGTGCATAAATAAAGCTCGGGATAAAGGGCAATACGTATTTTATAAATTCGATGTTATCAACATTGCCATTTCATCTGCAGCATTTGCGCCTGCAGCTTTATAGCTGACAGCAGGTTAATGGATGATATAACGTGTAGGTTACCCGTAATGACCATATTCACCCAAAGCTGCTCCCCGAGTTACCTTGTTCGTATTTCATTTTTTCTTCGATGGGCATAGCCATAGTAACTTCACCCATCTCCCACATAGGTTGAGTATCAATACCGTGGTTTTTTAGGCTATCAAAAAGCATTGTTTAGGTACTGAATGCAAAGACATGAAAAAAGGCATACAAAAAAAATCTAGGGTCGTACAGGCGTCCCACAGGACATCCTGTTAAACATCATTTGCGTTCAGCTTGGGAATAATTCCTTAATCAAAGTAGTTCCCCTCCTGACCTGCTCAATTCTGTCTCCGGCTTTCAATTTTCCGTAGTCAATCACCAGCAGTGTATGTGTCGGCACATCGTCTGGAAAGGGAGGAAGCCTTCCAGTAAGATCGTTTGCAGCCATCCAAGGATGCGCAGAGAGCGAACTTGAAGCACAGGGCTCACAAACCGCCTCTTTATAAAGCTATAAAAAAACACATGATACGAAGGAGAAGTATATGGGCCCCCACCGCAGCTACTTTACTTCGGCTCCAGTTCTCAATTGCGCTTTCTTAAAAATGCTGCAGCACGGCATCACAGGCGGAGCATCTACAGGGGCGATATTCTCAGGCTCCACGCTGGTTAGGGTTAAAAATAGAGGCGGGCTATAGTCAAAGTGGTTAAATGCATAAATAAATAATTGAACTGTCAGTCTATATTCCATAACAGACGGAACACAACCTTTGGGCAATGAAGGTGGGGTGATTTATTGGTATCCAGACCCACGCCTCTCGGGGTAAAAAGAACTGTCAGAGGGCAACAAGCAACTTGGGTTGGCGAGTGCGACGAGTGGTATTGCAGCTCTGGGAAGCTACACACTAGGTTTGTGTACCACCAGGATGGCAAGATCTCAAGTACCGAAGTTCGAAAGAGCACTATCAAGGAAGCCATGGAACGTCCGACGAAATACTCTGTGAAATCTAAGATTCAGTTACAGCATTTTACATAACGCCTGTATGAGAAACTGGTGTACCGCGAACAAGCTACAGACCTTCATGCCTCCGAGTCGGTGATGTCGACTCGCGCAAAGAAGTGCAAGTCCAAACATGTACGACGTGAGAATTCGAAGTGGAATAGCACCTTTATTTTTGCCTGCGCTATACTTTTGCCGTAGGAGTCGTTCCCACCCGTCACTGTACATTTTTAGTGTGGGTTAACCGGTTGTTGCTCCCATGAGGGAGTATCCAGAGTTACAACTTTCAAAGTACGGTCAATCTGTAAAGGTACTTAAGGCAAGCAAAATCATTGTTTTGGGGGAAATGATCGGATCGTGTCTGGCCTCACCGGAGTCACCACCATTGTCGGAAAGTGAAATGTCATTGAATACTGCATAGTGCCCTTTTCTCCAAGGTTTCTTTCATTATTTCAAGCGACTTCAAGGACATGAGAAGACTGAGTAAGTGACTCTAGAACTGCAGACGAAGCAGGTCTATTCATCTGCAGGTCTATGAAAAATAGGTTTGTATTAAGCAAAGTGAGTTCTGGCGCTATAGCAACCCACCATACTAAGAAATACACCATACACCAGAAACTGGCTTCGGACCACAGGAGGGGGGATAACACAGTGAATATCGGAGTAACCAAGTTGTGCAGAGCTGTGGAGGCATTATACAGGGTGCTACCAGAATGAACGCATCATCGATGTTGCAGGTGACATGGCCGGCTCTGCACTTGATTAAGTAAGAAAGCGGATTTGAGTGCGAAAACTCACTTTTACATGTTTCTGGAGTTTGCTTTAGGAGCCATAAGCTTCAACTCCCTAGTCCTAAAAGCGCGAGCTATTGAGCCTCGGTATGCTCTCCGAGCGTGAGTCATCGGGGGATTCGCGTGATTCGAGCCTGAGCCTCACTTCTACTGTGATTAATCTATTTGTGTTTCTCCGTTCGGATTTCTTGAGGGTTTGATGGTCGATAGATCAAAGCTACGATAACTTGAAGAAAGTTTTCTGAAGCTTCAACGAAGGTACGGATAGCGGACGTGCACTCTTCCACAGGTTGTGAGTAGATGCGAGGAACAATTCTAAGTCTCACTAGAGCAATATCTGTCAAAAAAAATCCTCATGAGCTCTTAGTCGACACGAAACGTATTTTAAGAATTCAACATTGGTCTACAATATTCATCAGTAGCATTTGTACATGCAGCCTTGTAGTTGATGCCGGGATATTTTACAGTGCGCAGGATAAATGTTAGCCACACATCCAGGGACGTCCTGACGGACCTTGCGCCTTGTTGATGTAGTGATAGCCACTAGTACTGTGGCCGTTGTAGTTTGAGGCCCACACAGTGACCACACGACGTCTTGCCCATCATTATGATATTTACGTTGAAAATGTTCCACTTGATGTAAGGTGTATCATATTTCAATCTGCATATGAAGGGATAAATATATGATTCCAGTCGACCACGGGCGCTAATTGCTAAAAGGCACAAAACCCCAGATCACCGAGGAAGGCTTTCTTCAACGCGTGAAGCGGAAACGGCGCAGTGGCAGGGGAACGAAAGGCTTCCGAGCCTGTGTGCTTGACATTTTCGGTCAACGATGGGAAACTGTGCCTGATCATTGGGATAGTCATCTTGACAGAGCTATAAACAAGCATAAAAGGCTAGTGGTATATTGCGAGTAGATTGATGATAATGCATTGAACTGAAGCCAAACGAACCAATGGATCCAGAGGACACATACGGTATTCCATACATCAAATGTTGCTGAAAGACTAGTTCCGCGCCCCGGGACAAAAAGCTTTTGAGCGATATCTAAAGACATGATAAACCTGAAAAGATACTATCATTTAAATTTAGTAGATTTGATTGCTTCATGGTTCTGCATTGCTCCATTCAATTTTGCTCCCCTCCAGAGAAAGACGCCTGAAACAGCTGCGCCAGGGCCAAGGAGGATAGATGATGTAATGACCCACACCAGTAGCTTGACACTCTGCACGACGCTGTTTGCGAACCACAGAGATGCCAAAAAGGTCGAGCCGAATATAAATGCAGCATCCCACTGTAGGAAATGAATGATGCTATAAAGGGCTGTGTGACCTTTGTTGGCATCCGGAATTTCTGTAGAGGGTATCCAAGCGTTTATAACATATTGAAGATCGAACTTGTAAGTGCGAAGGTGAACAATGCTCGATATGACGAATATAATCATATATGTGGCTTGAACAGTTCGGTAGCCGGAATCTCCGTTTCCGCGCTTCGGCCGGATAAGCAGATAAAGTTGTCCGAGGAGCGACATGTGAATTGGAAACGCTTGCCAAAATGCGATTACGTTTGGTGTGGATATAAATACCATTCCGAGAGTGGGAAAAACATATCCCATTACAAGCCCAAATAAGATGGCTTCGGCAGAGGCTTGGTCTATCACAGAGCCTGCTACGTCGTCACGTGTGAAGGCGAGGAAAATTGCCCAGTATATCGGAAGGGTCACAGCCCCAGACATCACTTGGTAAATGATTCCAATAATGACGGGATAACCGAGCAGGAAGGAACAATGCTTGCGTGAAGCTTCGATTACAGGTGTGACCACAAATGCGGCAAACGAAGTTAGAAAATCGAGGACGAAAGGGGTGTCGGAAGCGGCGTCTGGTTGGAAAAGGGGATGAAAAAACGATACCAGGATGCAGAGTGTCCTCTCAATTCCAGGCAGATAACCTCCGAGGTAAAGTAGTTGAAAAGGTGATTTGCCATCGAAAGGGTTTGGGCAATTAGCCTTCAAATCGACAAGGCCGGACTTCCTTACATGGCCGAACGCAAAGTGAAAGGCCAGGATGGGCATTGGCACGAACAGGAGAAGTCCTATGCTCCTTACTGACAAGAACGGATTCAGCAAGGAAAACAAACATGATTAGGAACGTACGGAAGCTTGATTTATTCAAACGAGCCATTATAGGATATTCTATACGTTCAGGACAGTGAATTTGAATCATCAGCATTAATTCACTGACTCCATACCGTACTTGAGTTCGAGGTTCAATCACCACCATGAACTGGAGTCAGAGATTACAAACCAACCAACCGAGGTCAAGGATGATCGAAACGAAAAGACGCGTTGTGGTGACGTGCTTTGCCATGTACAGACTTTACAGACTACTCAGAGTTTTGGTGCTCAAGCTACATACTGATGATGCTGGAAACCGCCGAAATATACCATATATTCAATTCGCGGTGTATTCGAATATCACATGCAATTTGGTATAAATCAGTAGACTCGCATACTATCTCATACCACTTATGCAGACAGAATGGCCAACTCTCTTCGACCCGAATACTTGTGTTCGCAAGGGCCAGTGCCCTGTCACCAAAATTCGAGGGCAATCGAAGAGCACAGAGAGCCACGCTCTCTACTTTGGTGAGTTTGAGCTCAGGCACAATTTTGTCTGAAATATTTGCTGGATCTTGTTTCAGAACGGCATGGAACAGGGCCAGAAAAGGTTGTCTTGATAATGGGCCTGAATAGCACCTCATTTGGGTGGGTGGAGCAAGTCAAGTATTTCGTGGGGACTGGAAAATATTCCGTCCTGGTATTTGACAATCGTGGCGTAGGAAACAGTGGCGTGCCACGAGGTCCATATACGTAAGTAAACAACCGTTCGAGCTCGGATTTCATCTAACTAGCCTGAGGTTTGCGCCTTTAGCACGACCGGCATGGCAGAAGATGTCATCATCTTATTAGGTTACGTTGGCTGGGAGGAAGACATTCATGTTGTTGGTTTATCACTTGGTGGTATGGTTGCGCAAGGTATGATCATCCAATTTACTCCTTATTAGGTTTTTACATAAAGCATCTAGAGTTGGCCACGCTTATTGCGGACAGGATTGTATCTCTGTCCCTTTGTGTGACGAAGGCAGGGGGTATCTCATGGAATAGTTTTACTCCTGTAAGTTTGCCAGATTACACAGTGCTCAAGCTTACTGGTTTCTCGATATTGGACATTAGTGGAAAGGAGTGTCAGGTTTGCTGAGGTTTGTCGCTTCGTCTGCAAAAAGAAATGCTCATTCGCATCTTCCAGAGGGACCGCTACTAGAGACATCAATGTCAAAATTCCCATCGTTCTTAATATGTGTTTCCCTACAAAATGGCTCGACTCGCCGAACTTGGATGATACGGACAAACGGACGAATCGAGAACTCCAAGCTGAAGTTTGTGGCTTTAATACAACCCGCTGAGCTTCAGACTGACCACCGACTTGACAGATATTCAGACGCCGTGCCGAGATCACTCGTCCGCAGACATTAGGTGGTTCTTTGTCCCAAATGTCTGCAGCTACAACGCATCGCGTGACCGCAGACCGGCATCGCCTTATCGCTTCCTCCATACCGAAAATTTTGATATTAACAGGAGATGATGATAATCTTGTCAATCCAGGTAACTCCACCGAACTTGCGAACCGGATGCCAGAGGCGGAGCTCGTGTGTTGGGAAGGTACTGGCCACGCCTTGCATGCGCAATGGCCAAGGAGATTTAACGATCTCTTGGAACGGACTTTTACAGAAGGAAGGGAAAGGTTTGAAGCAAGAAAGAAATAGGGTTTTATTACCTTCTCTCAGTTGTGCATCTTATTTATTTATCCTACTTCGTTCATTTCGTTTCAGCATGTCCATCTGAGCACGTCCCCACACTTGATCTTCAAAGAGCAATGTCGCACGAACTTCGGGCGAGTCTGAGTTACCGGTATACACAGGTACTTGATATTATTTATGCCAGTTTGACTTAAAGGGGGGAATTTCCACCGCTCCAACCTTAGTTATGGGGATAGAAGCGGCAATCAATTATGGCTATGCCAGTTGGAGAGTCTAAGGTTCACATGCGGACAGTCTATAATAAAACCAAGGAATACTCCATACTACTAGTAGCAGTGTAACCTGTCAGGGTCGGGTCAGAATTGGGTGGTTTTTAGGGGGGTCACAACTCCCAGAAGTTATTATTATTATTACCACTATATAATCTGTCCGACACGAATCAGTTGTGGTTTGTTTGCTGTGGAGCGACACTGAGACACTCGGATGTCATACGGATGTAGCCAAACTCTTGTGTTATGTTATGTAGATGCTTTTTGACTTACTTCTGGAAGGTTTGGTGACCGGCAGGACGATATGAATATTTAGGAGTAGATTCTTATCCAATCTTTACTGCGTTCAAACGGAGCCAAATAGAGCAAAGCGGCCGAGATGACCGACAATACTAGTATTCCATCCGTGCCCGCCACTATCCACGGTATTTGGGACCCTAGGCCTGAAGTCAAGCTCAATTAGTAAAGACCACCGTTGATTGTCATTATACCGGCATTCACTGGACACACTGGGGTCGAATATCATTATTAGTATAACTCTTATAACTTCACCGTGACGGTATGAATAGCCCGCGTGCCACCTTATTCCATGCGCCATGTCGACCCAGACAGAACAATGGCCAACGTTCTTTGACCCAAATACTTGTGTTCGAAAAGGCCATTGCCCTGTCACGAAGAATCGAGGGGGATCGGAGGTCATAGAGAGCCACAAGCTCTACTTCGGTGGGTTTATTCACGTCTTTGCCTGAAACGATGCTGGACCTTCCCCAAGAGCAGCATGGAACAGGGCCAGAACAAATTATCTTTTTAATGGGCCTGAATACCGCCTCATTCTGGTGGTTCGAGCAAGTCAAGCATTTCGCGGGGACTGAGAAATATTCCGCCCTGGTCTTTGACGGTCGTGGAGTCGGGAACAGTGGAATGTCACGAGGCCTGTATACGTGAGCAATTGACTGTTCGAGCATCAATGGTCGTCTGAGGTATGTTGCGCGTCAAGCACCGCCGGCATGGCAGAAGATACCATCACTTTATTGGATTACGTTGGCTGGAAGAAAGACATTCATGTTGTTGGTTTATCACTCGGTGGTATGGTTGCACAAGGTACGATCATCCAAGCTATCCCTTATCACCTTTCTGTAAAAATGATTTCAGAGCTGGCGACACGCATCACGGACAGGATCGTATCTCTCACGCTTTGCGTGACCATGGCTGGGGGGTTTTCATGGAATACTCTACCACCTGTAAGTTCGGTTTTTTTGGCCCGAACTCGAGTTCACTTGTTCTTCGACACCGGACATCAGTGGAAAGGAATATCGTGTTTGCTCAGGTTAGTTGCATTATTTGTCAACAGACGTATACCTATTCCTATCTCCCAGAGGAACCGTCGCTGGAGACATGAATGTCGGGGTCCAACACTTTGTCGATATGTGCTTCCCTACCCAATGGCTCGACTCGCCCAACTTAGATGACCCAGACAAGCGAACGAACCGAGAACTCCAAGCTGAGGTTTGTTGCTCTATGCAACCTATCGGATTTTAGATTGACCGCTAGACTTGGCAGATGTTTAGACACCGTCTCGAGATTACTCGTCCACAGACACTAGGTGCTTCTTTGTCCCAAACGGTTGCAGCGATCACGCATCGCGTGACCGCAGACCGGCATCGCCTTATCGCTTCCTCTATACCAAAAATTTTGATATTAACAGGAGATGATGATGCTATTGTCCATCCAGGGAACTCCATAGACCTTGCAGAACGAATGCCCGAGGCGGAGCTGGTATGCTGGGAGAGTACTGGTCATGGTGTGCATGCGCAGTGGCCAGGAAGGTTTAACGACCTCTTAGAACGGACTTTTAAGGAAGGAAGAGAGAGGTTTGAAGCAAGAAATAAATAGCACATATTGTTTGTGAGACGGAAGGTTCTCTATTGTTTACATTATTTATTGAGTTGTGTATCTTTTTCGTGAAGTTCGCATTATTACTAAGCACACTCCTCAACCGCCTAAGTAGCTCCTGTCAACAATGCCGGCCAAGGGAAAGAAAGGCAAGGGGAAAAAGAAGGATGACGACTTTTGGTACGGAATAACCTCCCTTTCAATGTTGCCGTTGATTGTACCGCAGGGAAAATGCAGGAGAGGATGTCGCACCGAATACACTGGCCGCAAGCTCTGCACAGGTCTCAGATGGTGAGGATCCTCCCGTTCAATCAAAGGGATTTGGTGGGTTTGCAGCACTAGGCATGGACGGCGGAGCTGGAGGCGAAGAGGAGGAGGACTTTGGAGGACTGATGGTGCCCACTGCCGCTTGCCTGTCCTACGACTAGATAGATTTTAACTTTTCTGTGCAGTCCACTATAAAGGCCGCGGCCAAGAACAAGAAAGACAAGAAGAAATCCAGAAAGGGTGCTGAACCTTCAGTATCTTTTGAAGACGGCCGTCCACCTGGTGAAGCCTCGGATGGAGAAGCTGCCGCCGCTAAGGGGGATATCAGTGCCCCCAAAGCACCTGTTCAAGTAACTGCGGAGGACCTCGCAAATGAGGAATGGGGCCCTGTGGAAGAGAAAGGAGGAAAGAAGGGCAAGAAAGGCAAGAAGGGTAAGACTACAGAGAAGCTAGGTTTGTTCTTGCGCGCAAATGTAGACATGCACTCAATCTTCTAATGGATACATTATAGATACTGAGGAGCCTAAACCAGAGTCGCCAAAGTCACTTCCTCCTCCCGCTGCCGAACCGCCCAAGGACGATGAGGAAGATGCACCCGAAGGGACGGTGCTTTCTAAGAAAGAGAAGGAACGGATGAAGAAGGAAAAGGAGAAGGTATGACTATATTTCGAATGCATACATTGACATATGTATACCAATCATTTATGTACAGGCAAAGAAAAAGGCACAAGCTGCTGCTAAGAAGACGACCGCAAGTGAAGGGCTCGAAACCCCGGCTTCCGTTGAGCCTTCACTTCCACAGCCTCAAATCGAAACGACAGTGGCGGATAAGGAGGAAGCCGATGAAGATGCAGATGAAGGACGGGGTGGAGGCAGTAAAGACAAAAAGAAAAAGAAGAAAAAGACTGCGAAGAAGGAAGAAATTCCTCCCCCAGCAGCAAAAAAGCCGACAGGTGCTTTGGCGGCACTGAAGGCGGCGATGGAACAGAAACGGTTGTTGGAGGAAGAGACGAAACGGCGAGAAGAGGAAGAACGGCGAAGGATTGAAGAGGAGGAACGAAAGGCGGAGGAGGAAGAACGTTTGAAGGAAGAAGCCAAGCAGAGACGGAAGGAAAAAGAAAAGGTTTGGGGTTTTCTTCTGATTTGTCGATATATTATGGAACTTAAAAATGCATTTCCATTAAGGCTAAACGCGAAGTGTTGAAGAAGGAGGGCAGGTTGTTGACGAAGAAGCAGAAGGAAGAGAAAGCGGCTGCAGAGATTCGGAGGAAGGCGCTTCTTGAATCCGGGGTCAAAATCGAGGGTTTACAGCAAACCGTCCGCGTTGCTGCACCGAAAAAGGTTGTATATGGGAATCGCAAAAAGAGAGGTCCCGCTGTAGCGGCGACCAAAGAGTCGTCTGCACTGCTGGCTGAAGAAGTAATTGTTGAGCCGACAGAGGCACCTCGGGAAGAGGCCGCGAGCCCCAAAGGCGATTGGGAAGCAGGTGGCGATGAGGAGGATACAGCCGAAGACAGAACAGAAGATGTTAAGGACAGTTGGGACGCCAGTAGTGGTGACGAGACGTCCGAGCCTTTGAAACCAAATAAGAAAGGTATTTTTATTATTAATTGGTGCAGAAGCACGCTGACATCTACGTGCAGTCATTGAGTTAGGCGCTCCAGAGAAGAACGCTACACCTTCGAATGCAAAGTCTACTGATAAGACGGGCCAGGCCCTCAAGCCAGCTGCTCCCGCTCCATCTGCTGCTGTCCAAGCTGCTGCGAATCAGTCATCGGAGGAAGACTCGGACGGCTCAGATGAAAGCGACGATTCATCAGAAAACGACTCTTCGGAATCTGATTCTGAAGGCATGACAGCCACCCAAAGGCAGGCTGCCCAGCGAAAGGCGGAGGCGGCCGAGCGACGAGTGAAACGACACGAGGAGGCCCTTGCTCAGCGAAGCAAGGATGACCTGCGAAGTCCCATCTGCTGTATTTTGGGACACGTCGATACTGGAAAAACGAAATTGTTGGATAAAGTAAGACCCCTCACGCAGATCGCTCTCAGCAGCACCTGATCTTTGCAAATAGATCCGACAAACCAATGTACAGGAGGGTGAAGCCGGAGGTATCACACAACAGATTGGTGCCACCTATTTCCCTGTGGATGCGATCAAAACCAAGACTGCAGTGATGAACACTGTATGGAACTTAATTACACGTGTCTTCCATGCGACTTACACATATGTTCTAGGACGGAGCGTTTGATTACAAAATTCCCGGTTTACTGATCATTGATACCCCAGGACACGAGTCGTTTACTAATCTACGATCACGGGGTAGTTCTTTGTGTAATATTGCTATCCTTGTAGTAGACATCATGGTAAGCTCACATTGACTATGTGTCTTCAACTGTCCTCACTTTTAATTTCTATTAGCATGGACTGGAGCCCCAAACTTTGGAGTCTTTACGATTGTTGCGCGACCGGAAAACACCATTCATCGTTGCGCTTAACAAGGTGTTTCCCGTCTTTTAGTTTGTCTTGCCGCATACTGACTGATCAACAAGATTGATCGAATGTACGGCTGGGAAGCTACCCCTAATAATTCATTCAAGGCTTCCTTGGAGAAACAACAAAGTAGCGTCAAGCGCGAATTCGAACACCGTCTCGAACAAACAAAGCTTGCCTTTGCTGAGCAGGGTCTCAACGCCGAACTCTACTACGAGAACAAGAACGTCGCCCGCAACGTGTCGTTAGTGCCTACTTCTGCCATCACCGGCGAGGGGGTGCCAGACATGATCATGCTCTTGGTCAAACTTACTCAAGAGCGCATGAGTGATCGGTTGATGTACCTTTCGGAACTTGAGTGCACAGTGCTTGAGGTAAAAGTTATCGAAGGCCTGGGAACTACTATCGACGTGGTTCTGTCGAACGGTATCCTGAGAGAAGGCGATCGCATCGTCGTTTGCGGTCTAAATGGCCCGATTGTCACGAACGTGCGCGCACTACTGACCCCTCAACCCCTGCGAGAGTTGCGTATTAAGGTATGTCACTCAAGAAACCGAGTTCTCTGTATACTTAAAGTTTCCGTACCCTTAGTCGGCCTACGTCCATCACAAAGAAGTCAAGGCCGCCCTCGGAGTTAAGCTCACAGCGCCGGACCTTGAGAAAGCAATCGCCGGTTCGCGACTGCTTGTTGTAGGTCCCGACGACGACGAAGATGATCTTAGGGACGAGGTTATGTCAGACTTGACCAGTTTACTTAACACTATCGACAAGTCAGGACACGGCGTCTGCGTGCAAGCAAGTACGCTCGGGTCATTAGAAGCTTTGTTGGATTTCTTAAAGGTCAGCAAAATCCCTGTATCAGGCATCAACATTGGCCCTGTGCACAAGAAGGACATCATGCGTTCTGCGACCATGCTTGAAAAGGCCAAGGAACTTGCTTGCATTCTTTGCTTTGATGTCACTGTCGATAAAGAAGCGGAGAAACTCGCGGAAGAACTGGGGATTCGCTTATTCAAAGGTAGCCGTGCCGTTGTCCTCATTATACTATATATTGACGACCTGGTATTCAGCTGACATTATCTATCACTTGTTTGACGCGTTCACGGCATACAATGCAGAAATTACAGAGGCGAAACGGAAAGATGCAGCACCACAAGCAGTTTGGCCGTGTCGGTTAAAGATCATTGCTGCATTTTGTAAGCGTGATCCTATCATTCTTGGTGTTGATATTCTCGATGGAACGCTCCGCGTTGGCACACCAATCTGTGTGGTCAAGACGGACCCCACGACGTCGAAACGAGAAACAATCCGATTGGGTAAAATGTGAGGATTTTTCGGTAACATTCCAGCGTTAGCTCACATTGCTATAGCACATCTCTCGAGATAAACCACAAATCTATGGATGTGCGAACATTTGTTGCTCTCTTTCAACTTCCCTTTTTTTAGACCCCCTCCCCCGCCTAACAGATCGTGAAAAAATCCCAGGCAGGTGGCGGTGTCGCCGTCAAAATCGAGCACGCAGTTTACGAGTCTGCGAAGATGTTTGGACGACATTTCGACGATAAGGACGAGCTACTGAGTCAAATTACTCGGCAGAGTATTGATGTTCTCAAGGTTTGTAATTGATCCTTTGGTCAAGTTCGGACACTTACACTACTACGGTAGGCTTCATTCAAGGCCGATGTCTCGAATGAAGAGTGGCTGCTACTCAAAGGTCTCAAACAAGTGAGCCCGTTTAAAAAGACATCTCATCGCTGATTGCTCAACCTTGACCCAGCGACTTGGTATACCTTGAACGATTTATGTATCGCTGCATCGCATGTATTTACACAAGGAACGCGGCGCTTTGCGCCAGCTCACCTGAATAAGTATCCCAGAGTCCTACCCTGTGTGCGAGCAGGCGTGATAGTTAAGGGTCAAGGTATACGGTCCGGAATTCTAATGCCTCGTTCGCTGAGATGACCGTTGGCTTTTCTTCATATTTCATCTATCGTTTCAAGAAAATAATCGGCACTACCAGAACGGCTGGAGTGACATGTGTTTGATCTTATTCACTCATTATGTGCTATTTCAATTTTCTGGCAATTTTAGGACTATGCTATAACGAATGCTGTAGCGAGAAATCTGGGTGAGAGGGGTCCCCATTACCAAGCAGCGTAACAGACGCAATGGGTGGTAATGTGCAGAGAGTCTTGACCACACAAGCACTGCGAGGTTTATTAACTCGGTGAGGTTTGGATGAGATGCGTTCACACACAATGTTGGAAGAATATACGTGAAATCGGGATGGGGATATTCTGTGAACAGCTGAGCAGAATGATAAATCAAAAGAAGAGCTTGCTAACACGAAGAATCATTGTACGGCCTCGGGTAGCTTTGAAAAAGACACCGCCTGTTGTTAATTATCAATTTCTGAATGCTGGAGCGGGATAATGTAGTGTTGCTCATACCAGGCATGCGAGAAGGATCCTTGCCACGCAACATCATCGCAAACAAAGGGAAGTGATTCATGAAAGCTAGACACGTCTCCATAGTGGCGTGAAGCAGGATGATTGTAACTCGTGCCTGCAAGCGATTATGTTGAAAGTTGGAGCATGTAGTTTTGTACCTACTAATGCGAAGAGTGCGTAGTACACTAAAACTGTTGGAAGTAAAAAGGCCACTAGAGTAAACAGGATAGTTCCTAGTAAGAGTTGATCAATATCATAGTCCCACGAGTCCGTGCGGTTGCGCAGCACGTTATATCGTTTTCCTACCATGATTCTATCAATATTATATCGAGATTATGAAGGGGGTGATTACCTCGAAAGAGGTTCCACAAGGAGTGCGCTACTCGTACCTGGCGGCTGAATAGTACCGTCGCAATAAGATAGGACAGATAGAGATGACCAGTCAAGATACTCAAGAGATCTGAGAATAAAGATATGATCATCGTCATTCCAAAGCGGCCCATTACACCAGTTACTCTGAGCATGACGGGGAAATACGGAGCCAAAGAATCTAAGCCACCTGGGAGAGGTATAATTTTCACTCTGAGCATCAAATGGTTAGGTTAGAGTGAACAGCTTACGACCCCAGATATCTGTCAATGACATGAAACAAAGACACAAACAGCGACTCAGTTCGGTATTGAGCTTCAACCCAGCTGGCCAGTGGTCCAGCCAAATGAGAGCATCGCGAACGAAACTAACGGTGATCAACTTGGATAATGACCGTCATTGCTGAAATTCATTAGAGGAATCCTGTTAACTCACTCGTGTTTGATTGTGAAGTAGTTCGCCTAGGATTGTGCTATTTTCAAACAAAAACGCACCAAACGCGGCACCAACGATTGCATCATTGAGGACGAGCCAGATGCAATTGTAAAAGCTGAGAATTATAAAAAACGATTGGATATTCCGTTTCATAGTCTCACCTGATGTAATGCGCCGAAAGATACGCTGCGTTGTGTCGGTTACGGCCTTGAACAACGCGAAACTGACGAGGGAGAAACATTGCTTGCTCCAATCGCACATCAACTTGTTGTACTTCGATACTCTTAGTACTTAGCATCTTTAGTCCAGAAAGTCCTCACTCACCAGACGCCGAGAGGTCCTTGAGTCGAGTCTGATCAAAAGGAAAAGAAGGAGATGGAAGATTGCATATCCCATTTATCACAGAGAAACACAGACGTAGCACACTCCTCAGTTTCGCAAAAAAAAGCTGCGAGGAGTATGTATGGAAAACCTGGCCGAAGAATTTCTTTGAAGCGATGCGCAGCATGCTACCTCGCCGACCACTCGTAATGCTTTTTATTGCATTGGATAAATCATGGGAGATATTCATCTATTAAGACATGAGGTTTATGAGTGTGATGCATCACAATGAGGTGTGATCATACATGGTCGATCGGAAGACTGGGTTTGGGTGCGGCAAGAGTCCCTGACTGTTTTGTAAAATCCCCACGGCAAAGATCTCGGGAGCGCACAGAAAGCAGACTTCCTGTCTTTTCTGTTGTATCTGCTGTTAACTGTGTAACATCAAGCTCAAGAGGCGCCATGGAAAAAAATCGCATTCGGCTTAGTTCGGGGCGACGATAAAAGATGAAACTCCATCTGGGATTATGAGAGAATTTGCATAAAAGAATTTTTTTTAGGGAAGTACGAGCTCACTCGTCAATGCACACATCATCTAGTACTATCTTGGGAGGGATGGCTGTCGAAAGACAACGTCCTAATAGACTTGGTCGTATGAGGGTAATTTTGAGTTCCTTCCATCCAGATGTGTTCAGTGCTTGTTCTAGAATGGTTTGGGCACACTCAAGCTAAAATGAGTACAAAAATCAACTATGGGTCTGCTCGAGACAACGTTGATTACCGTGTCAGACTGGAGCACACCGGCAACACATATTGTATTCCTCGAACACTTCCAGCCGTAAATATATCCAGTGCTGTTTTGATCCAGAGGATAAAAAATCATGTTGTATTTATGCATCGCACAATTATTTGTCGCGAGTCGCTTTAAATTTGAGCGAGTTGTAGGAACACCTGCAGTTCGATGGGTAAGGCGTTCAATAGCTTTAAATCTTTTCTTTTTCACGAACCCTTGAGAAGGATTGTTGCGAAGAATAGGATTGCGCCGACTTTAGGGCAATCACGGTTACCAGCATCTGTTTGTGACCCAAGCCGCGCGTGGCGCGGTGTGACTGTCACAACGAACAACACGCGACAGTGTTCAAACTTAAAGTGCACCCCTACATAAACAGGCCACTCACATACCTATGGCAGACGTAAGTACTCATTACCGCGGACGCTCTACGTTCTAATCAACATGAGACCTACTTCGGTCTCTAGTACAAGCGACAGTCAACGTCGCAGTCACGCCCATTTTCGCTCGACAATGATTCGCAGACGGTTGCAGCCGCCCGTCCGACACGACGACCGGATCTCAAGAGGAAGCTAGTCGTCGTCGGTGACGGCGGGTGCGGAAAGGCGTGTCACCATTTCATCAAGCCATATCCAACGTATAACTGACGCGTTCTACACTAGACCTGCCTGCTCATTGTCTATGCCGAAAACCGATTCCCTGAGGCGAGTGACCCCTTACACATTTTAGAATTAGAACTTAAGTAAACAGACCTTGCTTTAACAGGCGTATGTTCCGACTGTGTTTGAGAACTACGTAACACAGGTACAGTTCGACGGAAAGACTATTGAGCTGGCATTATGGGACACTGCAGGCCAAGAAGAGTACGACCGATTGCGGCCGCTCAGCTACCCTGAGAGCGACGTTATACTCATCGTCTTCTCTGTTGACTTTCCGACAAGTCTAGCTAACGTGCAAGATAAGGTACGTTGGCCTTTTTTATATCACATCAGCGCCCTAATGTGACTTCACCTATGCTTCACGTTTCCACTCCTCATACTTGATAATTGTAGTGGTTCCCAGAAGTTGCTCACTTTTGTGAAGGTACACCATTGATCTTAGTCGGGACAAAAACGGATCTACGCAAGGACGAACAGACGCGGCGAATGCTTGGTGCGCAGGGCACAATACCCGTGACGCCAGAGCAAGGTGGAGCAGTTGCGAAGGAGATCGGGGCGAAATACATGGAGTGTTCCGCCAAAACCGGACAAGGAGTGAGAGATGTATTTAATATGGCTCTGAAGGAGAGCATGCGAGGTCGATGGGGAAAGATGGTCAGAAAGCCAAGAGGGTGTGTTACTCTGTGAGTACGGAGTTACAGATGACGTGAACGAGCCGGACTCGTATGTAATATGCTGATATATCATACATGGACATTGCATGCACCAACTATTTTTGATTTTCGCCGTCATGTTGGCAACAATATTTAGGATTACTTGCAGGCAGTTCATTCTTGCTTTGACATCTTTTGGTGTCTTCGTCGTTTACTGGTCGCCCACACGGCCCGCGATATGTAGAAGAAAGCTGTGAGTACAACAAAGGCGGTGCCAAATTCAACAAAAGCCGCGTCTGCTTGGCGTCCAGCAGGGACTTGAATCTCATGAGGCTGATTGTCGTTGCTCTGCTCGCAGAACATGATTTTCCACGAGTCCAAGTCTAGTGACGTTGTATACGGAGAGGACAGGTGTTGGAAAGGATCTGTAGCCGACTGGGCTAAAGGAGTCTGTTAGATATTTTTTGAGGTAAAATAGACCTATTCACTTGAACCAGGACAAGCCCAGTAGGCCTGAGATTGGGGAACGCGCACAATGGAGTATGAGGAGGTACTGGAGAGTGGGTATCGTGCATGCAGGGGTACATCCACTCTCATTGACGGTGGCACGTGGACTTCTAGCGTAGAACCTTCCGGGCCTACAGCTGTGAGAGGAAGTTCCAGGTTTGACTCTCCATGAAGATTGAACCGGAGGCCATGTTCTTTGAGTTCGTATTTGTCCACAAAGATATCCGCAGGGAGGACGTGCAGCAGATATAGATCACATTCTGCTCTGTAAGATGTCAGCAGCAATCTAACCGTGATTCGGATTGGTCTACCTGGGAGGAATCAACGACAGATTAGTTGAAAATTCGAAATGAAATCCGCGAGATGGACGAAGGGACGATGTTAGCGACATGTCACAGAAGTAACAGTCGTTTGTACGCTCAGGAGATTCGATGAACGCCAATTGACACGGCAGTCTTCTGTTGAATCGAATATGGCTACTCCACCCCGTTCTGTTGTTGGAATCGGTGGCAAAGATGGGTAGGTACGTCTGCATCCCTTTCATTTAGCTGAGTGTAACCCTTTCGCACCTGTACCAATTCAATGGCTCAAAGGTGAAATGCTGGTATTGCGGCCACGATGCTACGAATAACACCCATGATCGCAGATTTACCTTTTCATCTTCAGAACCATATCAATCCTAAGGCATCTCTACAGGGCCAAAATATCCAATCGGGTTGCTCGGGAAAAAGGCCTCGTTGTCATATTTTTGGAATCGCTTTGTGACGACCCTGCCGTCATTGCGGCAAACGTTGCGTTGAAGGTGTCTTCTGGCGATCCTGACTACGAACATGTGTCTCGCGCGGACGCCGAACGCGACTTTCTTAAATGCATCCGCCAGTATGAGTGAGTTTACGAGACCATCACTGTGCCTAATCTTTCATATCCTCGCATCATGAATGTTTGAAACCAAGCCATGCTCTGCAATATCAAAGCCGGATAGCATTCTACATGATGAATCTGCACATTAAGCCTCGCAGCATATTTTTCACGAGGGTGAATGTGGTTCAATCGTGTCTGTAGGCCAGTGTCTACCAAGAGGTAGCATGAAGAGAGCGTTTATAACGTGCAAGGCAAAATTGAAGGTGATTCCTCACCCAAGGTAACGAGTGTGCCAAAGCCTTACCTAGTCTCATCCACGACAACATCGGTGATGCACATCTTGGTGGGTCTTCATTTCACATGTTATACCTCCACTAAACGTAACTTCTAGGTATGGACGTCAACTTTTCAGAGGACAACCAAGACGCTCTGCTCATTATCACCCATTGCGCTGCTTGGTAACAGGGACCCCTCTGACCCAGATTTTCTCGCTATAGCATTCGTTATAGCATTGTTCTAAAATTGCCAGAAAATTGAAATAGCACTTAATGAGTGAATAGGCTCACACACACGTCACTCCAGCCGTTTTCTGGTAGTGCCGATTATTTTCTTGAAACGAGAATGAAACATGAAGAAAGAAGGCGAGGGTCATCTCAGCGAGCGATCTTTGCTGCAATGCCAGGGCGGTAGAGTTCCGGACCGTATACCTTGACCCTCTCTTACGAAGTTGACTATCATGCCTGCTCGCACACAGGGTCGGACTCTGGAATTGTACAAGATATATAGGGGAGAGCGAAGGAGGGGTGTTCAACTTGAAATCTTAGTGCATATTGTTGTTACAGTACAGTAAGGTTCGTAGATTTTCCACAAACCGAAAATAGTTGAATCAAACTTGTGCTAGTGTGCTGGGTGTTACTCAAGCCCTCATTTCCGTCGCCTGAACCGGCCATTATTTGAACTGATTGAAATGAGACGAGTGTGAAGCCTCAAGAACAGGAAGACGTACTCCGCCTCCGCTTCCACGCGTTCAAATTTACGTGCATGTATCTCATTGGCTCGGCGGTTAATATCTTCGACCGTTTGTGTATCTGGAAACCCGATTTTCCTATTCATATTATTCATTCAGCAAACTAAGACTTGGTGAAGTAATCCACCTACCAAAAGTCCGGAGGTGTTTTGGGTGGAGTCCAATTGTGGCGGTGACGCGAAATCTTGTGTTTATGAGCATTTACAGCCTTGGTATGTATCCTAAAAGACGGAGAAGGCTCTTCGTAGTTGTTCCTACAGTTGCATGTCCGTGCAAGTTTTTGATAGGATGTCGAAGGTGATTTCCATAAGGGTGCCTGAAGGCGAGGAGGTAGAGGCCCTACGGCCTCATAGTACTAGAAATGACGGTCAGGCTGAAGAATGTCCGAATGAATATGTGAAGAAACAAACGTCTCGGCAGAATTCGCAATCACCCGCTTCCAGCGTTTTTCTTTCCGTCTTATCTCGGACGACGGCATCAAATCGAAAATTCAATCCATCATTTTTGTTTGGATCTATCTCAAACTCTCCGTTCACGGTCTTGTCAGTCACACTGCGGGAAGATAAGTCTTATTGATATATGCGATCATAGGGAACCAGAAAACACACGTTGCTACATTAGAATACCTGCCCCTGCCTTTGAATGGCATATATTCCATCATATAGTCTTTGTGCGATGTCTGTTTCAATTTCTTAAGGTATGCCAACTGTTTTTCGCGCGTCTCAGGGGCCGCGGGCTTCATGCATGAGGCCCTTGCAATGAAGGGGTCATCTTGTCCATTGTCCTCCATTTCTACTGCTTTGCGCTTGCCTTTATTCGGACGCGGTGCATGCGGAGAATCTGGAGGTGGAGAATGATGTCGTACTATGGCATTATTACGGGGCGGGGTGTCCGTGGCTAGTATAGTGCTGGTTCGCTTTATGACTCCTGGTTTAGATGCAATGCGGCAAGAGGATGAATTGGATAAGTTCGCGGGCAAAGAACTGGACTCAGATGTGGATTGCGTTATCCGGGATTGCTTGTGTTCTGATAAGGACTTCGGCGCAACATTAACAACCGCGTCGGTGCAGAGGAAACTCCGCGAGTTGAACTTTAAAGCTGTTATGGGAAGGTGGTCGGCAAATTTAAGGTAATTTAGAAATTCTGATACCTTGAAAATCCGACTGCTCCTCAGTATCCGTGTCCAGCTGTTCAGGTAATTCCTCGTGTTTCGCCTTTGCTACGTCCCTAGGCAATGAAAAAAAGTTATGGACAAGAAGCCAACTCTCTTACGTCTACTTTACCTCTCTGGAGAACCATTGAGCACAATCACATCAGGATATTTCGCAGCGTGCAACACGCCCATGTGTGGCTGCGAAGGACCGCAAGATGACGGAGATGAGGGTTGTGTCAAGGATTGCTGCGAGAACGGCACGCCGTTAGTATTCATGGGATTTAATGGTCGGGCTGTATCCAAATGCGTAGCAGCAGGATGATTTGGGTAATCAGACACTGGAAGACTAGACGGCTGGGTCAGGCTTTCGCCCAAGATTGGCGAATTTGGAGAAGGAGCGAGAAAATCGTCTATTACTAGTCCCGCGGCGAACCGTGAGGGAGTGTTGCGTGAGTCTTGAAACACGTCCGCAGCGTCGACCTCGTTGAATTTAGGATCCTTGTTGGTCGTGTCGACCAATGTAGTGTCTGCGTCTGTCGGAGATTCTTGCGCAACGAGCATAATGTCTTCGCCGAGACCCAATTCTCGCGGATCTATCTGAGGTCCTATCTCCTCAATGATCTTCTTCCTTCTCAGGATCCGACGTCGTGCGTTTGGATTGTTCGCCCTATGTCCGTCGTCTTTAACTAACCATGTTTTGAACTTCTTCCATTTTAAGATTTGTTCGCGAAATATTCGTGAAATCTTAGCCTTAGACGCTAGCAGGGCCTTGTATTGTTTTTCCAGTAATTCATATTTTAGCTTATAGCACTGTGTATCCGGTGTAACAACCAAGGAAGATGGAGACGATGAAACTATTGTGGGTGAGGTAGCAGTGGCCGACCCATGAGAAGGACTGTTCGACAGTTAATTCGTTGAATTTGGACAACACAAACAGAACCCTGACCTTGTATTAGGAACAATATTTTCCTTCTCATGTTCGTTTGGAGAACGCGAAAGGACATGGACCTTGTTGTTCTGTTGGATTTCTCGCACGAGACTCTGCAGCTCTGGCATAATTGCTTGCAGTTCGAGGCGCCATTTCCTGGCTTCCATAGCCTGCCTCTCTGCCTCCTTTCTTGCCATATCACGTTGTTCTCGGAGTCTTTCAGCTTCTTCCAGAGCTTCAGTTAAGGATTCTTGTGTTTGAGTGAGTATTTCTTTTGTATCTGCAAGGACCGTCTGAGCTTCTTCGCTCGTTGTCATATGCTTTCCCAGCTCGTCTTCGAGCAGTAGTATGCGAGTGCGGGTCGCTTCGAGCGCCGCTTGTCCACCGGGTATCCAAGGGTCTTCAGATGTAATGGATGCTTCCGCGGAATTGGCGTCTTGAAAACCCAGTAGACGAGCTAGTGTATTTCGTCGTTGCTCCTGTTTGAAATGCATTTCACTAAGAACATCACTCGCGCGACGGACATTGTTGATCTATGGTCAATTATGTCATGGATTGTTAAGGTAAAAATGAAGAGCTAACCGTACCTTGATCTCTAGTTCTAAAGGGAACGATTGAGAGCGATGCTATGAGAGCAGACGACGAGACGTACCCTTGTTTTCCTCCTTGAGCTTCTGACATTCTCTCTTCAGTTCGTTGGAAGACTTCTTGTGCTCGAGGTTTTCGTAAAATTCTTC
Organism: Ramaria rubella; assembly: GCA_015039355.1. NCBI lineage: Eukaryota > Fungi > Basidiomycota > Agaricomycetes > Gomphales > Gomphaceae > Ramaria > Ramaria rubella. The sequence continues at coordinate 266,202 of MU134308.1, forward strand.
AACATCGATGACTTCAGTTGGATCCTGTCTGTGCATGAAGAGCCTCACTGGGCAGAAGACTGAAGTCTTGTCGCGTGACAGTCACGCTCACGCTCGCGTCGCACATGAACCTCGCTTACTGGACTATGGCCTCCTCAGGACCGTTAGACGTGACTCGCATCCAAATTGAGAGAGTGGAGGACTGGAATCGTATTTGCGACAACTTCACAGATGCCATGCTCAATACCCTCACTGAAAAACTCGCGAAGAGTTCATCACAGCATGTGCGCGAAGCAGTCACTGCCCATCTCTTGCAGGAGAGTACCAGAGTCCCACCTTCACCATAACATTCATATCTTATATATGCTATTAGTGGCGCGATAGAACGTTTGCTGCGGCACGGGAAAATTTACGTATCAATGGTCACAATCTTGAGGATTACATCGAAGAGTTGGAAGGTGTGTTCTTTCTTTGTCTTACCTATGCGTTTTTGATATACTCATACTCTTGAAAGAGACTGAGCCTTTTGACGAAGTCCTAGACCGCCGCATATGGTCACTCGTCTCGGAACGTATGACGTGGGATAAGGAGCTTGCACAGCGTCGACAGACTGCCCCCACTGAAGTGCAGCACCTTGTCGAAGACCTCCTTTCTAGACAACGCAATGCCGAGTATGTGCCTCCGCCCATGGAGGAAGACATGGAACTACACATTGACGAGGGTGAGTTCAATATGCAGAAGTAGCTCTTTATTGAAATATAGGTGCACCAGTGAGACTTCTGCGAGAAGCGGATGTTGCAGATGTGTTTAATCAGACAAAGGATATCTTCGAGGTGTTGCGGATGGTATGCCCTGTTTTGCTTCATTCTGGGCTTGTCCTATAATCGCTCTCTCTTGTCCAGGATGCGCCACAAATTCTTGAAAGAACGGAACGAGCACATGAGGTCGCAGAAGAGATTAGAAATCTTCCTGGTTAACTTGTACTCTTTTCGTGTAATGTACACGTCCCGCGCTCAGAGTAACGCACTCATACGTACACGTGCGAGCAAGGTCTATTACGGGAGCACCCCACACTGGTCTAGTAAAGCATCCTCCGCAAAAAAATCAAACAACAACGGTGATTGCCATGCACCTCTTCCGCACCGCACCCAATCACAGGTCATACACACTTGATGTTGTGTACATCGCCGCGTCGCTCTCCGGATTCACGCCTTCCTCTCCGTAAACGCGGCTCATCTTGTACATCGTTGTCGATACTGGGATTGGGAAGCCGCTGTCCGCGTTGGAGAGCAGGACATCTGTGGCAGACACAGACGAGGATATAGCAGCGGCCTTCGCCTTCGATGGCGCCGTAGCCTGCGTTGCAGACTTGCTCGCGAGGCCTGCTGCCTTCCCATCCGGAATCCGTACAAAGTCAAAGTGCATCTCTGCACCTGACCCATGTACGACATCCAAGCGATAGTAACCCTTACGTTCAAACTGCAGAATATCCCCCGGGCTCAGACTCCTTACGCCTGCGTCCGCCCACGCCTCAACGCGGAACTCCGTGACTGGCGTCACAAAGTCCACGACATCATCCTCCTCCTCAAGCTTCTTCTTCGTGATGAGGTAGTCATAATCGAGGAGCGTAACGCTCACGAAGGAGTGTGACGGTGGGGACACTGACGAGTCGGCAAGCCATGTAATCTTCTTCTCTGTTTTACGGAAGTCGCCGGCGAGGTGAAGGTCTGCGGTGAGAGACTCGATAGTGCCGGAGGGAGAGAGTGTTTTGGAACGGATAATGGCGTTCCCCCAGTCCATTAGAGTAATCTGGTGCCTGTATGTTAAGAGGGGGAACACACACCAGTACTGGGAAAACTAACCTCTTCTTGGTCACCAAATGACAATGCATCCACCTGCTCTATGAGGATAAGAGGACCGTACACTGTATCCTTCATGCCCACCCCCGGGTTTTTCTTGTGCTTTGGATTTTGTTTCACTTCAACGGGTACAGACCCATTCAGCGTCAATTTTACTCTGTATGAATCAAACCGTCAAGTACATGTGGTAGCATTTGGGTAAACGTACGCATTCGTCTTCTCGATAGCCCAGAAACGGGGAGCAACAGGGTCAATCGCTTTTTTATTAATCGCCCAAATGGAGTCCCATTCGAGAGAGACGACGGCCTGGGATGGGCCCTGGGCAAGCATGTACTGGCGTAGAGCCTCCACTGTGAGTCCTCGTCTACGAATCCCTGGATAGGTGCCCATTCAGAACAATCAAACACTGAAATCATTAATAAGACGCACCTCGAACAGTAGCGAACCGTGGGTCATCCCACCCACGGACTAATCCTTGGTCCACAAACCACCGCAGCTTGCGTTTTGACAATAGGGTGTATATGAAATTTAAACGGCTGCGCAGATACATTAATAACAATCCTGTAAGCATGTAACCGCGTGAGGCTTACCTGAAATCCCATACGTTCACGTTGCGGATCCCAAGAGCATCGATCATCCATCGGTATTGTGGGTTGCGATCCCTGTATTCATTTGTTCTCAGAGCATGGGTGACGCCCTCGATCGAGTCCACAACAGGACAGGCGAAATCGTACGTCGGGTAAACCTTCCATTTTTCACTTTGAGAAGTATAAAAAAACAACACAAATTGGTCAAGAAGACCGTTACGCACCCAGTTCGGTGATGTGGAAGAATATTGCACCGATAAATCACAGGATCGCGAAGAGCCTTATTTGGGTTGTCCACGCTGATTTTGGCGCGAATACACCATCGCTGGCCTTCAGTACTCCCGGTTTTCATCTCCGAAAACCTTGCCAAGTTCTCTTGCACTGTAGAATCTCTGCGAGCAGAGGCAACACCATCCATGCGCTCTTGACGCATCTATGGCCATCGAGTTGAGTACATTTAGACACTTGCTTGGACACTTGTAACGTAAGATCACCTTCATTTGTTCGGTGTCGTCAGCATAAGCCTTGCCAGTCTCAATTAGTTTGATGGCAAGATCATATAGCTGCTCAAAATAGTCAGATGTATGCGTGACACGGTCCCCGACAATCTCCAGCAAAGTTAGATCTTCCAAAATCGTTTCCTCAAACTCGGACTAGACAAATCATCAGTATTTGTTTGGGAATAACATTCACACAAACTTACCCGCTCCTTGCTCGGATTCGTGTCGTCGAACCGAATGATCAGCTTACCGTGATACATTTTGGCAAAGTATTGGTTAAGTATGGCCGCTTTGGCATGCCCAATGTGGAGGTACCCACTGGGCTCAGGGGGGAAGCGAGTCACCACTTTCCCATCAACGGCACCGGGAAGACCAAGCGCAAACGATCCAGCAGTTTTATTGGATTTGGCCTGCAACGATTGCATTGACAGTCAATATTGAATTGACCTTTTTCAATACGTACCTTACTGGAGCGAGCTTCATTAAGCCTCGCGAGCGCATCCTGGGTGGTCTCGAAACTCTCAAGGTGAGAGAACCAGCGCAATAAGTGCGGGTGGTTGTTATTTTTCAATATACCAGCCACTTTGGTTGATGCTAAAATGAAGTTAATAACATGAATAGCATGATGTGATTCGGACATACATTTTAGGGCGCCCCACACTGCCCAGTCAGCTGCAGTCACGTCGTTGCCGATCAGAAAGGTACGAAAAGTAATATGCTCATCCAGGGAATCAAGAGCAGTCACGAGCTCGGGAAAGGCAGTGATAGAAGGTAAGGTACTTGCGAGAAGCAAGAAAGCCGGTGTCTGGTGCGTCCGAGAAGATGTGAGATACAACAAACGAGTTCAATAATTCCTCACCTTTGCACTGTCGCTTGTGTGGTTTGACTCGCTGGCTAGCGCTAGAACGATGTCTTCCACAGAAGTCAGCGTGATGCCGTTGTGCTCCAAGGAAACTTTGTCTGTTGAGGAATTGAACTGGATCTCTACAGCGGTACTATCTTGAACATATGTCGCAAACACCAGTGGTGCATAGGGAAACGGCGATGCTGCAGGATTGAGACTAAGCCTCATAGTGCGAATTGTGCCCTAAGTAGAGAGCTACGCAAATACTCCCGAACGTCCGGCAGATGTTCGGCACGTTCGGGCAATCCTGAAGCCTGAAGGGCCAGGACGTGAAGGTAAGGAGTCCTGCAGCATGTCTGAAAGCCTCTCAGTACGCCTGCAGCCCCCGCATGCTTCCCGACGATGCTTGCGGGGATTCAGCTAGATTTCAGACCTTCAGCCGTCGTACTATGGCTGAAGGTACTCCAATCGCAAGGCTGCAGACCTCGCTCTAATCATCGGATTCAAATCCATTGCAAGAAGTCGGTGGGCATGGCGTAAGACAAAAAGAAAAAGTATGTCTACATAAATTTTCAAATAAAATGGCCAACAATGGGGGCCATTGAAGCGATTATAGAGCAAGATACCATAACCTGCATCTAAAGCAGTGTATAGGTGAGAACAAGTGAAGAATAACAGAAAAAAAGACTTACATGAAGCATTGTAGAGTAGTCCCGATGCCCTGCAGAAATTTTGAGATAAGCCGAGGGGCTGCAGGATGCAGCGCAAACATCCACTTATGGTGTCAATTGAAGTATGTGCGGTTATTGAGGGCTGTAGGGGCGAAGAGTTTTAGGTTCAGTCTAGCTACAGGCCTTCAAGGTAGAGCCGGATGGCTGAAGGAGGGTGGATCTTCTACCGGTTACGAGGTAGCGAGTGGTTAGCAAGAGGTGCTACCGCCAATGTCCCGCAGGCCTTCACCATTGCACGGAAGGGCTAAAGGCATTGTGAATGAATTACCTCAAGGGCACATCTGAAGGCCTTCGAATTCAGGCCTTGAATGTTCGCCGGACGAGTTGGCCTGGACCTCCGACGCTGCACTCAAGCGCTAGTGTCCAGGCGCCCAACGTCATCAGGCCCGAACCTGTCAACGTCTGTAACGAAAGTGACTCGAGAATTCTCGGCTCCAAATATAAAGCACAGGTACTGAAAATTTTTTGAACCAGGTTGACCCCTGCTCTCAAACTTCCCTCACCACAATGCCAATGCTGTAAGGTTGAATTTTGGACCCTCATGCCATTTGACCAAGTCTACTTTACAGCAAGGACCCTTCCAAAAAGTACAAGAAGTTCACCCCACTTAATCTTCCTGACAGAACATGGCCCTCAAAAACAATTGATGAGCCTCCAATATGGCTTTCCACGGATTTGCGAGACGGAAACCAAGCCCTTGCTAATCCTATGACAATTGACCAGAAGCGCAGATTCTTCAGGCTTCTTGTTCAAACCGGATTCAAGGAGATTGAAATCGCGTACCCTGCTGCTAGTGACACAGACTTTGGGTTTGTACGAGGTCTCGTTGAAAGTAAGGAAGTGCCAGACGATGTGTGGTTGCAGGTGAGTTTCGCATATACCTCCCTTTTGCTTCGGCTCAGCTGCTACAATCTCGCAGGTTCTCACCCCCGCCCGCGAGGACCTGATTAGACGTACTATCGATGCAGTGGCGGGCACTAAGCAGGCCATTCTTCATATGTACAATGCAACTTGTCCTTGTTTCCGTGACGTTGTGTTTCGTAACACAAAAGAACAGACCATTGAGTTGGCAGTCACTCATACGAAGTTAGTCCGCAAGTTGACAGACGAGTGTACTGCCAAATATGGAACCAAGTTCAAGTACGAGTACAGTCCAGAGACGTTTTCCCAGACTGAGCCTGAGTTTGCGGTGGAAATCTGCAATGCTGTCAAAGCTGCATGGGGCAGAGCTGGCACTGGCGAGGACCGTATAATATTCAATCTTCCTGCAACAGTTGAGATTGCCACTCCTAACCACTATGCTGACCAGGTGTGTACTGTGTATATTTGTCAATTTCTAGCTGATAGTCATTCCAGATTGAATTTTTCGCCCGGCGGATCACTGAGCGAGAAAATGTTATCATCAGTCTACATCCTCACAACGATAGAGGCATGCTATTTACTGCTTTGCAATATCTTCGTATTTACTATTTTGCCCATAGGTACGGCTACCGCTGCAACAGAACTTGCAATCATGGCGGGCGCCGATCGCGTGGAAGGCTGCATTTTCGGGAACGGCGAACGCACAGGCAATGTCGATATCGCAACCCTGGCCCTTAACCTCTACACACAAGGTGTTGCACCCCTTCTCGATTTCTCTGACATTCAGTCCGTCATCGATATTGTAACCGCATGCAATGATCTCCCCGTCCACCCACGACATCCATACGCAGGTGAACTTGTCTTCACCGCCTTCTCGGGGTCGCATCAGGACGCTATTAAAAAGGGCTTTGAAGCTCAAACACGGCGGCACGCTGAAGCTGCCACTCGCGGCGAGCCCCAGTATTGGGATATGCCATATCTTCCTATTGACCCCGCCGATTTGGGTTGCAACTACGAGGCTGTCATTCGGGTTAATTCACAAAGCGGAAAGGGTGGCATTGCGTATCTTGTCAAGCAGGCCCTCGCGCTTGACTTGCCACGGAAAATGCAAATCAGCTTTTACCAAGTTGTCCAGGCCATCTCAGATCGTGAGGCCCGGGAGATGACGGTGGAGGACATTACAAGTGCCTTCCGAAAGACCTACAAGTTTGGTGGGGGAAAATACTCAGGCCGAATCACCCTCCGCAATTTCAAGATATCAGTGACTCGTCCTTTGGAATCTGGTGTGGAAGAAACAGATGATTCCGACGATTCGCATCCTGCAGGCAAGCGCTTCGATGGAACACTCTCCGTTGATGGTGTGCCTCGCGTAGTCCGTGGCGACGGAAACGGACCTCTGTCTGCTTTACTAGATGCTCTCAAATCGCACTTGGATATTGATCTCGCAATCCGCGAATATTCGGAACATTCTATTGGCGCGGGCACAGGCGTAAAAGCAGCGGCTTACGTCGAGCTTGTTGACCCCCGCGACAAGACCAAAGGCGCTGCGATTGCACCCGGCTCGTGGGGTGTAGGCGTTGACCCGGACATAACAGCATCGGGACTGCGTGCAGTCTTGAGTGCAGTGAATGGCGCAATTGGTGACAGCCTCCTGCCAGAACTGAGGCTCAATGTTGGCTTCAATGGCAAGTCTGGTCAAGCGGATGTTACGGATGCCATCCTCCACACTCTCAAGCTTGAGCTTCCACGAAGGCTGCAGGCTTCATTTTATGAAGTCTTGCAGCGTGCAGCGCACGATTCGACGGGTGCAATTACGCTCCAAGATTTGTCTGCACTCTTCGTACAGACATATCGGTATGATATACCTGGGTGCATAGGACTTAAGACCTCCAAGCTGGTGACGTTGCAAGGAGGACGAAAAAGCATCTGCGCCGAGTTCATCATCGATGGTCGGGAGCGGGGCGCCGAAGGAGAGGGCAATGGCCCCCTTTCAGCGTTGGTCGCGGCTCTACAATCGCAGCTGCTGGAAGGCTCGACGCTCGCGGTACGGGACTTCTCTGAGCACTCCATCGGAGAAGGCTCTGACACTGTGGCGGCGTCATACGTCGAACTTGTACGAACTGTGGATGGACAAAAATCTAGTGCTTGGGGTATTGGTGTTGATGCAGACATTACCCAATCTAGTTTTAAAGCTGCTATGAGTGCGGCAAGTGGTTTGGATCTTAAGGTTAAGGAGTGTTGAAGTGTTTCTTGAATTCAAACTCATATATACCCTGTCACATCACTGCTGCTTTTGGATATAATCCTCAGAAAATGCCATTTTATATATATCTGTGTGAATGCGGTAGAAAATACAAGTTATGACGATGGTGTGATATTTATGTGGATTGAGGGGTAGTTGTAACATGAATGAATAAACCACAATTCGAGTAAAAGATCTGCAGTAAGGTCCCAACAAACAGCACAATTTCTGGTCGCGCTGTAGGGAGAAACAAGAATGCAAGCAGAGGATATGAAATGATAATATGGATGCTACCGCGCCTTCGTATGGTTTCGTGGCAGGGGATGTGCCTCCTTCAAGACTTCGAGTTGTTCCACAACGTAGGTCATATCTGGCCTATCTTTATGTTCTTGAGCCCACATGGATTCTATGAGCTCGACGATCTCTGGACACCATTGTTTTGTAAGACCTGCCACGGAAGGTCGCTGTTGCTTCGCCCCAACAGCTTCATAGATAGCATGTTCATTCATACCCTTCACTGCGCGTTAGCCCATATTATCAGCTGATATCATATCGCTACGTACCTCCCATGGGAATTTCTTTTCCTTAGCAGTCCACTGCAAAATCTCCCAAAAAACCATGGCGCACGAGAAAACGTCGACCTTGAAGTTATATTTGGGATGCGGGTGCCACAGCTCAGGTGCTTGCCAATTGACAGTGCCTACCAAGCTGCGAACCATCGACCGAGTCGACTGCTTAACTTTGGCCAGTCCAAAATCAGCAATCTTTGCTGTGACACGGGAAGTAATAAGGATATTCGATGATTTACAATCCCGATGTATCACTGATGGTTTGTGGTCATGCAGGTATTTCAGGCCCCGCGCGACATCCAACATCAGGCTCAGCTGCCGAAAAGGTAGGAGAAGTGAATGCTTTTCAAACGTGAAGGTAAAGAAACGCACCACTTTATTGAGATGCGGAGGCGGGACATTGCGAACATAGTCAAAAAGATCGCCGTTTGAACATAGTTCGCTAACGATCATGGGAGTCTCTTTTGGATTTTCAGGTATACTCACACCCAGCTGAATAAAACTGTTCAATAACATTCATCTCTAGATATATAAGCGTACACCTACGAATTTAACGACGTTTGCATGATGGAACCGTGCGAGAAGCTTGAGTTCTTTAATATCCACTAAGTATCAGACGGTCAATGTTTAAGCAAAAGAACAATAGAGCGATCAGACGTACTTTCGGTTAGCTGGCCTCTGAACTCAGCGATTGCGACCTTCTTCCCACTTAACTTGCCCACAAACACACTGAAGCGCGCACGTCAGAGCTATGCTGAAAAAATGATTCAGGTGCCAAAACGTACTCCTTGAATCCACCACTGCCAATTTTTTCGAGTTTGGTAAGTTTACTAGGTGGTATAACGCTGTCCTCCAACCCAAGTCCCTCGAGATCGAGTGATACACCATCATCTTGAGATTGCACAAGTGCAACTGACTCGGGGTGCGGGGTGTCAGGATCAGATGCTTGAACACGGTCCGAACGCAAAAGCACAGGTGTCTGTGCATGGCTATGGTGCTGACCATTACGTCGTGCCACCCGCGTTGTAGACGGAGGACGTGCAGTAGCTCCAGAAGAGGGGGAGGTGGCATAATTCGATTGGTGATCGCGCTGTAAAGCATAACCGATCATAAAGTGGACCAGTACAAAAACAAGACTAATCCTTACCCATTGAAGGAGAGCTTCAACGAGCTGGGGCTTTGTCCCTTCCGCCTCAATGCCTCTACATTCACATAATCTAACCAGGTGATCGCGTCGTCTTCGCACCAAGGTTTTGGCGGTGGCGTCCTGGAGATCTTCGTCCTCATCCATAATGGCCTCGCCGTCATCTTCTTCAGTCTCACCCTCTACTGAAAGCTCGCTTTCGCTAGCGTCTGACTGGTTGGAATCAGCTTCAAGGTCCACAGAGGCGGCATCGGCATCAACGTCCTCCTCATCCTCATCCTCAGCATCACCCTCAGCATCTCCTTCGTCTCCTTCACCATCCTGTTCTTCCTCATCCATCGTGGATCTCTCTTCAACTTCATCTCCGTCCTCTCCAACAATCTTGCCATTCCTCAGTCTCCTAGGTTCCACCTCAACATCCATTTCGGCATCTTCCTCGGTCCCATCTTCCTCAGCCGTGGCAGCTTCTACATCACTCTCACTGCCGTGATCCTCACCGTCGGTTTCCTCATCATCGCCATCACTTGGAGGTCCAGTGACCTGTCGCGAGCGTTGGGACCTACTACGATCTGCACGGGGAGTGGATAATTCGGGTGCGGTATATGCTCTGCGAAGACCACGGGTGGCAGAAGATGATACTTGTGTTCGAGCGCGGGTAAGTCGGCGTGCCGGTGGTGGTGACGGTGACACTGAAGGTGCTAATTCATCAAGTTCTTCCGCGTCTTCATCCTCATCTTCATCTGCAACATCTTCACCCTTCTCGGTGTCAACACTATCGGGCCGCTCATCGTCTTCATCCAGTTGATCCTCCTCGTCTTCATCACTTTCCTTCAAACAACCAACTCGACCCTTTGCCTTGCGCATGGGGGTGATCCTTCGTCTTTCATCTACTTCTTTGGAGCCAGGTCTCATTCTCAATCTTCTTGGTGAAGGATTGAAAGCCACGACGCCATCATCGTCCTCATCTGAATCAATTGGACATTTAGTCTTGCCTTTAGCCGACTTCCTTCCGTTGTTATCACCAAAATTGAAGGAAACAGTCCGCGTTCGAAGGCGTGTGACGAGTGGTGAAGAGGCAGCGGAAGGGGATGAGCGACGTGACTGCGTGGTCGAACTCGAATGGGAACGTGATGCCGAGCCAGGTATAGACGCAGTATTGGAAGATCGTCTTCGTGCCACAGAGGGTGTATGATCTTGCTTAAAGCGCGTTGATTTCTTTCCTGCGAGACAACCCATTGAAAAGGAACGTGACACTCGATTGTTAAGCTTTTTGACAGGCCGTGTGTTTTCACCGTCAGTTTCATCATCCGCAGCTCCCATAGATGATGGGGAGCTGGGAGGTCCAGCGTTGGGTGACGAGGACGGGTGTGGGGTAGCGTCGTTGCGGACGAGGAGAATAGCATCAGCCAACTCTTGCTTGGTCAGATGGTCGGCATCTACGTCCGAAACGTGAACAATGAGGTATAACCTGACGAGTTCTTCCTTGCGAAGACGAAATAACTGGTGTGCAGGTGCCATATTGAGGTGGTAGTGGTCTCCTGTGGACGCGAAAAGATTGTTTGAGAATTTCGAAGATATCCACCAGGACTAACACAAAAACACCAAAAAAAAACCCTCACTTACTATTCAGACCACTATCCTCGTCTTCGTCTGTCGGTAGCCAAGCAGGATCCTCGCTCTCGTCAATATCCATGTCACTTTCCTCACTATCGCGCTCTTTATAGCCTCTACGCCTTTTGACCTTCCTCAAACCCCGTCCTTGGGCATGAACATTCTCATTCGTGCTGGCGACGCGTTTGCGCTTTGAACCAATTTGAACTGAATCAAGCGGAGGCATAATTGGAGCCGTAAAGAGCGTCAGACGAGATGGAAGCCGACGTAAATTTGGTGGTAGAGGAAGGAGAACACCTCTGGATGGAGGCGTCGTAGGTTGCTTTGAAAGTTGACGCAAACGTGATGGAGGTGAATTACGAAGACGATACTTGCGGGTTGGGTGGATAGGATGAGTTGTGGTCGTCGTCGTCGTATGAGCCATGCCACCAAAAACACAAGGACGTGTCCTCAACGGCGAGACGTCCTAAGTCTTTATACTCGTTGTCGCCGCCGTTGTTGTTCTTCCAGGACGTTTCGCTGATCCACAAGATTCAAGCGGAGTCTTCTTGAACATTTATAAATCATCACGTGAGACGTAACGTGACAGAACGCGTGACATTGCTTCAACCAATCGCTGAAAACGGACGAATCGTCGTGATCAGCTTAATCATGGCACGATTTATTAAGTGCTTTGGCACGTTAATCGCAAACATGTCTTGAACATCACTTTTCGACTTTTGCGACCAGGTCCAGCCGCGGCCGGAGGGACGACACAATACACTTGAAGTTGCTGAGTCTTGCTCCAACGTATGGTAATTCGATCCTTGCTTGAGAAGAGGTATTTGAGTAGAACCTAATATTGTGCACACGTGAAGGGAAAATTCTATGACGGGATTTCTGCACAAGAAATGTCATCACAAGTATGTAATCATATTCTCGTGCGAAGACTTTCAACAAAACCCAACCATATACACACTGAGTACTCACCACCCTTCAAGAGCATTTATTGAATCACCAAACAGAGGTTCATTGACAGAGTTATCCCTCTCTCTAGCACAGCTGGGAGAAAATCCACATTGAGGTTGCACAGGGCACTTGCAAGGAAAATCTTCATTGCAAAAGTCAACCAATCAGTCATCAGCAAAACCCAAAGGATCTGACAATACCTTGCAAGGGTTTACCAGGGCTACAATACGTGTAAGGACTGCAAGTCTGGCACTTGAGCTGGTCAACTCAGGTATGAACTTATAAATGTTACTACCCTTGGCAGATATTGGCCAGCCTGGCAGATACCCACAGTGCTGGCAGTACCCGGTGTCGGTTTACTTTTGGAAATGGATCCAAAAGACAGTGGGTAGCGGTGTCATCATTGCACCGCTACTTACACTGGTGTTCAGCTCAGTGCGCTTTGCTATCAGCAGCAACAAAGGTAGAACAAAGATGAAGACGAGGACGTAGCAGTGACGATGATGATGATGTAAGCGTAGCAGTGACGATGATGATGATGTAAGCGTAGCAGTGACGATGATGATGATGTAATCTGATGATGTAAGTGTAGATGAGATACAACAGCAAATGTCATGTGATTGACAAAGCTGGCCTTGATGTAGACGTAGAAGTAGTAGTAGACTTAGAAGACTTAGACAAGTGAATCCAACTGAAAGAGGTGAATTGGGGTACACTAAGGTGAAACAGGCCTTATATACATGAGCAGAACCACAAACGATGCAAGTATGCCATACAACGATGTCATTGACAGCAGACAGGAGAAATGACTAATGGTGAGAGGCAGAAAACCAAAATAGGAAGGTGGTTTGTAATGAAATGGAAAAATGAGTCAGGTGGTTGAAGAAATGAATAGAAATGTGGCAGCGAATTGGAAATAGAAGCCAGAAATAGAATAGAAGTGAGTCACAGACAATAGATCATGTGGAACAATTGGAAATAGAAGTACAGCCAAGAAGCGAGTGAGTCATGTGGGGAAAATGAGTCATAGCTGTCCAATAGGATTCCAGTTGATTGTCAAGGATGAGTAAGAGAGTTACTTGACTTGAAGCCGATTCAGAAACATGTGAACCAATCACAACACTTGGATATGAATCTCCTCCAGAGAGAGAACAAAGACAAGTCTTGCTTGATGAAGTCCTTAGGCACATAACCATAGCAAATCTCTGTTCCTAGACCAAACTCTTTGATATCCCAATAGTTCCTGAGTACGATACAATGCCAACCATTTACTGGTTCATAGTTTGGGTCAAAGCTGATGACGTGGAAGGGAGCATGGAAGACAGGGTCGAATACCCATATGCAGTCGTGAACACGATAAGGAGGATAGGAGGGGAATATTTGGTATGGGCCTTCAGGAGATTCGATGTATAGAGGATAGTACCGACGATGTGTGATATGTGGAGGAGGATTGGATAAATGATCATCAAGGGGAGAACATTGACTAGGAAGTTCGATGCGTGGTCCAATGTGTATGTCTGGCTTGGTGGTCATCTGAAATGAATCATGGGATGTGGTGGTGGAAATGCTGGATGGCATATCAAAAATAGAATTGATGAAGATGGAACGAGTGTGGAGATGATGTATCTGGCAGACTGGAGGTAGCACAGCAGATAATGGTCTGGCAAAAGCTAATGAAGATAGGCGCGTGTGCAGTGAGCGTCTTTTGTAGTGTAGTAGGCGCTGTCGAGTATCATGCTTGTCACCGGTTCAGATTGTTGCCAGCCTGGTAAACACACGGAAACCTGCTAAGGGTCTGGTCAACTCTGGCAACGTAGTATTGCCCTGCGCAGATTGTTATCAGGTTTGTACTGTTTCTCGTAAGGATGTTGACAGTCAGGCAAGAGGGGCAAGAGGGGTAGGAATAAATGTTGTGAGACCATGTCATGGTTGAAGTGATTCTAGTACAGAGCTACAAGCTTCAACTAACCAACAACACTGGCATGGCATAGCACGACCACCTTCACCTTCACATCCTCCCTATTTGTTAGATCCCAGATCCGACTCGTGTTATTCCGACGTTTCACATATTCCAATAAGCCCTTCTCCGCTTATCTCCAACATGTCCCCATTTATTATTCTTAGCCACAATTCTATTTCGACATTATCCCCGTACGTCTTATCTTGATTTCCGTATTCACTCCGACTTTGGAACTCCATATCACACACATCTTGATTTCCGTATTTGCTCCGACTTTGGAACTCCGTATCACACACCCTTATCTTCCATTCCCGATTTTGGAATCCTGCATGTCTTAAATACATTTTCTCTAGATCAAGCTTCTTTAGCTTGTAAATCGAATCATATCATATCATATCACTACCTTTCATATCACTATCTCTCATATCACCTTCTACCTCTTATATCATATATCTTATACCCTTTTCACATATCTCGCATCCTTCATATCTCATTACCTCAACTCGTTATTCCAATATAACTTGTAACACCCTGATATATCCCGCCCATCCTCTATCATTCAACCTTCATTACACTTCTTCGCTCCAAAACTTCTACCTGCAATAAGGCCTTCAAACCTTGTTCGGTATTCCAATTATTCCAATCATTCTGATTATCCGATCATTCTCATTCCGACCCTACCTCATCTGACATTCCAAACCCTCCTTAACTATACTCACTTTCCAGTAAAGCTAACCCTTACTTGATATTGATTTATTGTTACCCCTATTCCATCTGCATTGACTATTCCATTCCCGAATACCCGAAACCCCCGCTCATCTCTGATAAGTCTCAACGCATCATTGGCACTGACCTCCGAACAGACCCGACCAATCAGAACCCTGATAACACTTTCTGGTCTTCAGTCCGAAATACCAGGGCACTAGAAATCCAAGAGGGCGCAATCCATAAGTTGAAGCCAACACCCATATAGATCAGTCTTCAGATTTCCGACTTCCGAGTCATCCAGTATTCCACGCATTTCCAAATATTGCGACTATTGATCTCGGTCAAGGAGAATTCCGCCCAAATCCGACCCCGACGTCAAATCCAGCGAACCCTAACAGTCGACATCGAATCCGGCATGCATCCCTAACAGTATTTACAAGCTAACACTCTTGATTTCTATAATGTCTTCCGACACCCAAAATTCAAACACTTGATTTTGATGACACCGACACATCTACCGAGAATGTCATCAACCTGTCAAACGTTCACGAGTACCCCAGTTTTTTCAACAAGTACCTCACAAATGAAGACTTCAAACCCGACCCGATCCCGAGCAGCATCGACAATGCGGCTACCAACCATCCTTGTGATGACTCACTATACACGGCAGCAATTTCTGACCAAACCCCAACTTTGCCGACACCAAAACTTTCTGACATCCTTGGACAAGACAGCAAGTTAATACTACAGGAGAGACAACAATGTATCAATCAAAAGTTATGCCTCTACTGTGGAAGACCTGGTCACAAGGTGAAAGAATGCCTGAGGTCATCATCCTTCACCAGGAAAGCAAAATCCCAAACCACAACTGTCACGCTAAGTGATTCCGACATCAAGGTCCCTTTAGAGGACCTTCTGAATCCCCAAAACTGACAGCTCCAAGACTCTCGAGCACGAATCAGCATTCATCTTATTTGTGCCTTACCGAGAACATCACAGACACTTTCCGAAAACACCCTTCGTACTCCCAACAATTCTGCCTAAACTCCGAAAATCACCCTTCCAAACAGTTCCGACCGATCATTACATTTAAACACCATCCCTTCAGATTCCCGCTTTCCACCAGTCTCCATCCTTCCATCACCAACGACATTATGTTGCAACACCCAGTAGGTGATTCATGCCAATCACGTCCTCCTGTCGAGCGAAAAATCCAGTCGCTATTACATTGCATATAACACTTGTTTCTAATTGTTCCAATGTGCTGGGAACACCACTAACCCACCCACTACAATCTGTTGATTGACAGGGTATTGGGTAGTACCCAGTTCTGCACTCCTCAACAAGAAGATTCAATTCTATGACATGTCTTTAGGAAACCTGCAATCTGCATTTTTCCGAAAATCCAACTTTGCTGTGACATCCTCTGACCTGCCATAACATCCAACATCAACACTTGATGAAACCTCAACTTGCAACGATGATGTGGAAACCTCAGCGCATTTCCGATAGGAAAATCCATTACATCAATTCTTCCAATTCCCGACAAGCGATCATCAATATTCCACTACGTACTCCAACAAGATCACATCTATTGGAGGGAGAGAATCTCACTTGGGAAATCATTTTCCTTACATCTAGTTATGCCAGAACCACCTCGAGAACATGTTAACGAGACTCTAGCTATAGGACTTCATCCAATACATTCCACACAGTACGCCTGTACTTCCTCGAGAACACCCCAGGACGATCTCCAAGACCGAATGCCAAATCTTCCTCAAAGACATCCTTCCACATCCAAGATTTAGTTTTTCCGACCTCCTGACTTCCAGACTTCCGAATCCGACTATTCAAGATACAATGCAGTTACTCCGACTCCAAGTCTAGTCATCAATACCGATTTCCACGTTATGGACAATAACCGACAAACCGCCTGCGGAATCAATAACGATCCCCCTCAAAAGGCGCTGTTAAACCCCTCGTATCCATAAATGCACCATCCGACAATATTCCAGGCCGAATATCAAGCACCTTACCAATGTTTCCAAAAACAATCCACAACTCCACCAAAACATTTCAATTCCTATCTTTTCCGACACCCTTTTCTTCCCTACACGTCTTCCTTACTCTGTTTCCCTTGCAAACAGTTCTCTGAAATCCCAAAAATTCCGAGTCACTCCTCTTGTCCCCTTTCAAGTCCAAACTTCCAATATTTTCCGAACTCTCAGGTAATCCGTGATTACAATGATTTCAACTAGACAACATCAAGACCACTATCGAGAAATTTCCAAGAAGACACCATTCATCTCCTTAGAAAAGCCAATACATTCCCGATGAATCCTTCGGTCCTCCGACACTCCAACTCCTTTACCAACCTTCCGACGCTTGAGGTAGACAATGGGACGTCTACCTTAAAGGGGGAGTAGCCACAATGTTGACAACTTATCTATTCCAATCCCCCACTCCGACTCCGATCTTTTCCGAAAATTTCCAACCCAACGCTTCAATTTTTTTGCTCCTACTAAGCTTCTACTTACATCCCGCAATTCCAAAACTCCTTCTACATCTATGGCTATTCACATCCCGATATTCTGACCCTCTCAACTTCTTCATGATTCCTTACAAGTCCAATCCCAATCCCGAGTCAATCCCGACATTCGTCCGATTCCGACTTACCCCAGTTCTCCGACACCCTTGAACTTCAAACATCCTTGATTCACTGTTTTCTCATCTTTCCAAGCTTTCTGTTTCTCCGATCATTCTCGTTTGTCTGATCATTTCCATTTTTCCATTTCCGTTGATCTGATCATTTCCGTTGTTCCAAGCTTTCCATTTTTCCAATCATTTCATTTTTTCCAATCCTAAACCAACGAGAAACCACTTCATTGTCTAAAACCTTCTACATTACTTCACCAAAATTCCTCCGATTTATTTATATTACTTTTTCCCCTTCTGACTCCTATTCACTGCGTTGTTTCCTCCTCCAGCCCATTGATCTCTGGGTCAAGCCCCGCCATTTTCCCTGATTCCTCTTCCACTTGTTTTTCCAAATCCGCATCCCCTGGATTCACCATCTCCTCGCCGATCTCCGCCTCTGGTTTCTGGCCAACTTCCACCTCCAGTTCCTCAGTGATTTCTGCCTCCTCCGTAACCTCCTTCTCCAAAACCTCCAGGACGATATCGACGTCCATTCCAACCTCATCCGCTTCCCTCGCCTTCCCTTTCCCCTTATCCGCCGCCTTCTCCATTTCCGGTTGCGGCCCTACATTTCCCCCCTCATTCTCCAACGCAGCTTCTGACCCCAACTCTGGTTGCAGCACCAACGCTCCGTGGTACATCTCCCACCGCTTCTTCCGGAATTTGAACTCAATCTCCACAATCTGGTGCGACTTCCTCAACGTATCATTGAAAGTCACCATCCCCTCCATGTTGTAGCGGAGCCACTTCATGAGGGAATGAATGGTTTTTCAGAGCCCGCGGACTTCCACCACGAGCCCCACATCCTCCACCTCATCCTCCACCTCATCCTCCATCGCCTGCTCCTTTCCTTTACCCTTACCCAACAACACCACCCCTTCCCGATCTGCAACCGCTTCCGCCCAACATTTTTTCGTCACTGGTCCTGGTCTGGCCTCTGTGTTCTCCACCCAAACCCGCCTGGATGCTGGTAATGATGACTTCCCCACCATCTCTGCCGCAAAATCCACGTCGCCTGGCCTCATACACTTCTTCCAATCATTCTGACACCGGATGCACGCCCGTTTCTGTGATTTCCTGGTTTTCTGCTCCTCGTCAATACACTCCAGCCCCCGCGTCCAACAGAGCATGCACCTATTGTTGAAGTCATTGGCCTCTGACCACATGTCCTCAAGATGCCATTTGCAGCTTCCAACAAATTCCAAACAATTTTTCAGATTCCAGTCAACCTTCTGTTCTTGGTCAACCTTCTCCAGCTAGTCCGATCCTTCTGTCAATCCATCAATCAGCAGACAACAATTCCGACTTACTGAAAAAATTTTGAGTCGGGCCTCCTCCCGCACTGCTCGCGTGGACTCAGCTTTCCACCAATCCACCTCCTCCTTCCACTTCCTCCAATCGGCATCCTCCTTCTCCTTCACCTTCCGATCCCGTTCCTCTTGCTCCTTCCACTCCCACTCCTCCTTCTCCTTCCGATCCCGTTCCCACTGTTCCACCGCCTCCCTCTCCTGCTTCTCCCACTTCACTTTCACCCTTTTCCACATCTTGGCCTCCAATACCGCCCTTCTCCGCTCATACTCCCTCACTTAGGCAGCAAGCTCTTCACTGGAGCTGATTTCAATAACAGACCAGGCGGGCGACAACGACTTAGAGTGCGATGGCATTTTTTCTGGGTGGTGGTGGTAGGGGATCAAAGAGCGATTTGCATTTTCACAAAGTGATCCTCCTATATATATGTCCGATCCAAGATCTCAGCCTTTACGGATAACCGACACCCAAAACTTCCCACAGTATTCAATAGCGTAATCAGCCTTGAGGGCTTGGCCATAAAAGGGAGATACTGTTAGATCCCAGATCCGACTCGTGTTATTCCGACATTTCACATATTCCGATAAGCCCTTCTCCGCTTATCTCCAACATGTCCCCATTTATTATTCTTAGCCACAATTCTATTTCGACATTATCCCCGTACGTCTTATCTTGATTTCCGTATTCACTCCGACTTTGGAACTCCATATCACACACATCTTGATTTCCGTATTTGCTCCGACTTTGGAACTCCGTATCACACACCCTTATCTTCCATTCCCGATTTTGGAATCCTGCATGTCTTAAATACATTTTCTCTAGATCAAGCTTCTTTAGCTTGTAAATCGAATCATATCATATCATATCACTACCTTTCATATCACTATCTCTCATATCACCTTCTACCTCTTATATCATATATCTTATACCCTTTTCACATATCTCGCATCCTTCATATCTCATTACCTCAACTCGTTATTCCAATATAACTTGTAACACCCTGATATATCCCGCCCATCCTCTATCATTCAACCTTCATTACACTTCTTCGCTCCAAAACTTCTACCTGCAATAAGGCCTTCAAACCTTGTTCGGTATTCCAATCATTCCGATTATCTGATCATTCCGATTATTCCGACCCTACCTCATCCAACATTCCAAACCCTCCTTAACTATACTCGCTTTCCAGTAAAGTTAACCCTTACTCAATATTGATTAATCGTTACCCCTATTCCATCTGCATTGACTATTCCATTCCCAAATACCTGAAACCCCTGCTCATCTCCGATAAGTCTCAACGCATCATTGGCACTGACCTCTGAACAGACCCAACCAATCGGAACCCCGATAACACTTTCCAGTCTTCAGTCCGAAATACCAGGGCACTAGAAATCCAAGAGGGCGCAACCCATAAGTTGAGGCCAACACCCATATAGATCAGTCTTCAGATCTCCGACTTCTGAGTCATCCAGTATTCCGCGCATTTCCGAATATTGCAACTATCAATCTCGGTCAAGGAGAGTTCTGACCAAATCCAACCCCAACATCAAATCCGGCAAACCCTAACAGTCGACGTCAAATCTGGCACGTGTCCCTAACACTATTGGCACATAACCTACTCTAGTGTTGGCTGCAAAGCACTTGATCCCATCACATATGTACGACAGTGCAATGAGCCCTGTTACATGTTTGAGCTGTGAAAGTGAGTGTAAGCAAATGTCAACAGTACAGAATACAAAATGAAAATAATTGGGTACATGACTGCACCAATGCAACAAGCAAAGAGAACCAAAAGGAAGCACAACAGGGACCGGAATCCAATCTGCCCACTGTCGGCAGTTTGATATTGGTACCTGCCTGCGCATGAACGTATGCCTACTTCTAGACCAAAGCATGCACACAGGTGGTGCACCTGGTCTGGAAGTAGTGCACAGTCTACTAGGCTAACACTCGCACACTGTCACGGTCAAACAGTGGCAGCCACAAGGGAGGAAAAGGAAGGCCATTGTGGGTGTTTTACTCACATGTTTTATCTGGAGGCCAGAGGTAGAAGGTTGGCAGCAGACAGTGCACAGGGACACCGCACCAGCGAGAGCAAAACACAAGAACATGAAGGGATGGTGGATGTCAAGAGAAAAGAGCAGTTACGTTTGTTACCCTGTCACGGTGACATGAAACATTCACAGTGTCAGTCATGTGCACGTTTAGG
This sequence comes from Ramaria rubella, assembly GCA_015039355.1. Classification (NCBI taxonomy): domain Eukaryota; kingdom Fungi; phylum Basidiomycota; class Agaricomycetes; order Gomphales; family Gomphaceae; genus Ramaria; species Ramaria rubella. Next base: position 286,959 of record MU134308.1, read on the forward strand.
GCAAGCATTCTCCGAACTGTGTGACTTGAGTCACTTATACCATAGTGACTCCTAATAAGTTTGCACAGTAAATTAATATTTTTCATTTGAAATGCTATCTGCTGTTCAGTTGTCATATTACTTGTAATTGAAGTTCCTGAAAGTCGAACCTTATTTCATTATATCATAGAAGTACTAGTACATCGTTTCAATTGTAAAGAGTTTGCCATACCATTCAGGAGCTGTAACAGATCTGCCAAGCTGCTATTTAGATGGCATCACTTTATCAGAGACACGACAGTCTTTTACATAGCTTGTACTACCTGCCAGTTATCTTGTCAGCAAATGAAAGACTAGCACATCCATTATCAGATATCCACAACTTGATATAATATGGTATTGAAACCAATGAGCTGGTACTTGGCTTATATAGGTTTACTACTGATGGTCATTTGTGCACAGACTTGTTAGACCTTGCCAAAGCCACAAGACTATGCAATTAAAAAACAGAACTTTCGGGTTTTGCTGATGCCAGGTAAGGAAACAAAGGTACACACAAGTTGCAATGAGTCGCGGTGAGGGAGCGAATGGAAGTCGTTCGGGCTGTCTTCCATTTCCGTCCGGTATATCACTAGTCAATAATGTAGCTGTACTGTAGCAGAACCCACCATGAACTTTCAACTCGGTGCCAATCCCGTTTGGAAAATGAGAAACCGCCCTAAAAACATTTAAAAACTTTATCGTGGTTGATGTGGTGTGTAGTGGTCCGTGGTGGTGCACATTTAGTTCCGTTCCTTTTGTTCTCAATTCGCGTGGCATCCATTGTTCCCATTCTAGGTATAGTCGACGACCACTACAGGTATGGATATGGTAAGCAGCAGACAAAGAAGAAGACCTGAGGGCCAGTGGTCAAGGCCCAAATCCCACCTTTCCACGCCTGCTCACACCATTCTGGAGATCCCGTGTAGTTCATAAAGACCTTGTTCACATCATTCCACTCTGGTCTTTCCGAAAGCATACTATCCTCACTATGTTACTCAAGATCACGTCTGGAGACCATCTAAATTCTCAACTAGTCAACGTGAACACTGGCACTGTCGAATACACCATTTTGACCCGTTCCACGTTTACAAAGACACCATCGAAACTTAGTCCAGCGGTCAAACCACGTCGCACATCCATTTCTTCTCAGGCATCTGTCTCCTCAAATTCATCGTCAAAAACATTGCTTGAGAAGTCTTGGGACTATCCATTGGATACCTTCATCGACGGAAGGTCGTTGCCTTTTGAGGAGGAAAACATTAAACATACTTGGATTTTGGATGCAGAAGAGAACACTATCGCGGAGATCGTGTTCGTTGGCACCAGTCCCCGTGTCGTTAACCTCGCGGGAGAGAAGCTGGTATCATCGTGGTTTTCTCCCACTGGTCTTTTCCCTAATGCCAACAATGAGTGAGTTCCTCCGATGATAGCTTGCTACAATGATCTCATTACTTTGGCTTAGACCAGAAGAGTTTAACGCATCAACGCGGATAGAAGATTTATCATGGATCGTAAACAAGGCTTCTATGGAGGTTGGTGTTTAAACCCGATATGTTATCCTGACCGAGTTTCACTGAGCCTCGTATTATTTCTTGCAGTTGGTCACATCGGATGGCGGAACTGTAATGAGTTATCACACAAACGCTCGCTTGGATGCCGAAGGTAGCCTTCACTCGGCCTATATCCTTTGGGGGGACACTTTCCTTGACATTCGTGATGGCACAATTGACATCCTTGAAAAAACAGAGGTCGCCGAACTTTTGGGTACGCCCTCATATTTAGCGATGTACATCATTCTGACATCATGCCCTGCCAGTCACGTTCTGTCTTATGGAACTATTTCGTCGCGGTAGATTCAATCTGACACCGTATGTTTTCGATGCGTCTTCGACATTCGACCGATACCATGCTATCATTCGCGATAATTACTTTGGCGCCGCGTTCTGGAAGATGCGAAGGATTTTTGGTCGCACCCTGCGGTCAAAATCATTTTAAACACCTCCCCACCAACATATCCCCCGATTTCGGCTTTCATTCTGTCAACTTGCACCCATACCACTCATTCAATCCACAACCCTCCTTAGAGCCGCCCTTTTTCTTTTCATCACATTTCGATCTCACTTCCCTCATTTGTTTAGTCGGCACAGATCGACATAACTTATCACGCTCCCTGATCGAATTTCCATCATCAACGCTTGTATTTGTAGTGAAAATTGAACATACGTCAACTTCTAGCCTAACGGGCCACGGCACGTGACACATATGAATAGAACCAATCGGATCCGGAAGTCCGACGTTTCAAGATTATCCAGACAAGCTCATACAAACAAGAGCTGCTTCTTTTGAACTTGCCTTTTAGCTCGCCCACAGTCGTTACGTTCTTTTTTCTCGCCGCCCTCCCTCACAGCCATTTTACACCATGCGCTTCAGTTCTGCTATCGTCGCCTTTGCCGGCCTCCTCGCCGTTGTTCCCTCAGCTTTAGGTAAGCTTCAACCCTGCTTGCGTATCTTTTTTCGCAGCTCAACGGAATATAAATGTAGCGACTATAACCATTATCGGCCCATCTCCCAACGTTTTCTGGTGAGTGTACTTAGCGGTACTGATACAGAATGTTCATTGAGTACTTATTATACAGGGTCCAAAACACCTCTAACACTATCACGTGGGAGTTCACTCAGGGTGATCCCAACCCCATCACGTAGGTAACCCATCCAATCATGGCGCGCGTTCGTCTCAGCCTGGGCATTGACCAGGATCACAATCACCAATCCCAATTCCACCTTCTTGAACGGCGCTTTTACGGTATGTTACACGACTGCTGCCACTCGATCTAGAAGCTCATGCAGGTATTTAGATTGCGGACGGTGTAGACCTCTCCAACAAAACCTTCACCGTCACTAATGTCACGTTAAACGTTCACCCGGGTACTTTCACATTATTCATGTCATTCTTCTCGTTTTCTAATAACGGCATAGGTTATGTCGTCAATTTCGTGAATGGCTCGAATATCACTCAGATTTTTGCGTCATCGCAACCGTTTGAAGTGATGGCTGCAGGCAGTAAGTTTGCTCCTCACTTCTGTTTTGGATCCGGGTCAAATCAAGTTGTTGTAGCTCCTCCAGCTTCTCAGCCTACTGCGTCTGGCTCTTCTCCCTCAGCAACGAGTACTTCCCCAGCAGGTAGCAGCAACGGCTCGGTTACGTCAGCTGGCACATCCAGTACCTCCGGTACCTCCACCAACAAATCAAACGCTTCGTCTCGTTCATTCGACGGCTCCTTCCTGTCCCTTGCTCCTATGCTCGGCATGAGTGGCCTCATGGCCATGGCCGGCGCACTAGCCACACTTTAAACTTTTCGTTTTTAATCGTGATTACATAGTGGTAAGGATCATTAGGAATACACGTTTGTTTTAACATTGTCATGGGATGTGTCTATGTCGTTTCAATGCGTTACACCCCCAAATTTGGTTTGGTTTGAGAAGACACATCTTCAACGGTACATTATATTCTCTGCTTGGCTACGTAAAGCATGAACACCGCATTTTATGTACGTTGATCTAAGTCGATCTCATACTTAGTCCGTCCGTCCCTACGATACCGTTTACATCAATCGCTGCCCTTGACTTTAGAAGTGTCATTCATGCTTGATACAACCGCCGAGATTGATTATTTGAAGGTAAACACTTGCCATACTCATTGCATTTGAATGTATAAGCAAAGCGTTTACACAGGAAGCAATCAAGCGATTAGGATCCCAGCGGGAAGACGGCAAGATCGCTTGTCCCTATGGAAAACTGCTCAGAGATGACCAAATTAGCAATACTCGTGAGGCTGTAGTCACAGTATTCTATCGTGCACGCTGTGACGTCTTTCTTGGGCATGTGTAGTCGAAGCTTTGAACGGGACCCTCAAGGCTGCAAAGAAACAGAAGAAGGTGAGGATACCTTATGATTTCTGACTGTCTACTGATTGGGATGACACTACTTGCAACGTTGATGCCTCATGCCATTTCGTGACACAGCTCTCTTTTGACGCAGAGCTCTTGCTAAGCCCACGAGACGATGCCGTCGAAGTTGTTTTGTTGGAAGACTAACCTTCGAATCCTCGTCTTGCATCGTATACCAAATGGTGGATATTATATGATCATACATAAAGTAGGTTGTTACAAAGAAACCAGTGACAATGTATATGTATCCTACAAGCTAGGCGAAGCCCCAGAGTTCGCGAAGGACCTGTCCGATTGCTAAGAAAAGTCCTCTATGAGAAGCACGATGCAGGTTACAAGAACGAGTGAGGCCGACAATGCCAAAGTTATCGTTTGCAAACTGTGGGTGGAGTATGTATTAGGTTTGATTGAGCTTATGACGACACACATACTTTGTCACGCCCAAAAAGGCGTATTTAGCCCTTAGCCTCTTGTTGCTCAGTGCGTAATACCACCTAATGAACCAAGCATGATTAATTGTGAAACGTCGCAGCTGTCTACTGACACGATCTACGTACAATGCGAGACAGATTCCACCAAAGCCAAAGCCAAAATATATGTAGCCAAAAGGGAGGCGAGCGGACTCCGAGGTTGAAGAATTCTGTGTCGTGTCCGGTGAAGGTATTCGTGCACGAAGTAGGAAGGATGAAGAAAGGAGGGAAAGCAAGAGGCCAAAGCGGCACTGTAGATCAAGACTTCAGTATTGACGTAGGTACATCAGACAGCATTAAGAACCTGGGTCAGAAAGTTGCGTTCGAAGGCCAGGAAATCCCTGGCTGTGCTGCCTTCGTTGTTGATCATTCAAAAGCGACTCAGTAATGGAGGCTCTGTCGTAAGTCACGTGCGAGGATCAGTGTCCCGTTCGACGTGATTCAGAAGAGGCGACAAGTATGGTGGTCGTCTGGTGTCGTTCCTTTACATAATAGTCGTTGGCTGTCGTTGGCAAGCTTAAAGGCACTAGTGCTAATTTGTCCCGGGACGCAATCGATCGATCTCGATTGTGCGATTTATCTCGCTCTCGCTGCAAGACTTTCTCTCCGCTGGAACTGATTTCATCCCATCATGGGATAGACACCATTCCTCGACAGGGCAATTATATTGATAAACATGTCTAGGGGATGGATATATGTAGCTGGTTATAACTTCTGATATCTACCCAATGTATAAAGTTTACCACCATCGAATCTCACTCCACACGAGTGGTCCGAACACAACGCACGCTGTGTAAAACTAGGTGTATACGAATCAGCTACTCCATGATTATAGGAAAAACATGGGGAAGACGGGGTGAACTAGTAGAAGGATATGCAGCCAGACTCACCACCATGACGCTTCTCAGCACTAACGCCGGATATTCGTCAAAGCTTGGTGGGCGTGGCTGTAGCTTTTGAATGTCTTGTTCTTCATTTACATTGGAGTTACGCATGGGTCTTGGATGCGTAAAGAGCGTCCAGATTGCATAAAGCGCAACAGTGAAAAAGTGGCGGGCAAGCAAGACAGGTGAAGGAGCGATCCTAAGTACAAAGGCATCCGCATGAGCGACGAATTGTGTTGGTAGTCAAGTATAAGATACCCAGATAATAGGGAGACTGGACCATTGATGCATTCTCCTCCCAGTAGAAAATATTTAAAACAGCCTTCTTGAAGCACCGCAAGATTCTCATCTGAGATCAAATTGCGTTACGCTTCTAGCCGGGTAATGTTTTGAGGGTGACATACCATCTGCACCAAATAAGTCATAGAGCGCAACACTAAGAATATTGACCGTCGATGCAAGAGGTTTGCGTGACCAATGCCATTGCTCTAGCAATGAGGAGAGGCGAGATGGGTCCGTAAAATCAGAACAAGAATGAAGAAGTTGTGAAAGCACAACAACGTCATGTAAAGCGACAGTCATTCCTCCTGGAGACAAATTGTAACTAGGTATTCGAATGAAATTCAGTACGTACCCCCCGTAAGCGGATGTCGCATATTCCAGGCGTCTCCCAGAAGTAGAATGCCTTCTCTCGAACGATCACCACCCTGAAGAATCGGAGGTAGGAATGAATTCGGCATGCGCCGTAAGCGATCCTTCTCAAGGGCATTTTGAAGAGGAATACGCAAAGCGGTAGGAAGCCCAGGAGCTATTACCCTGCGAACATGGGACTGAATGATCAGGTAAGTAAATATGCCCGTGCAGAAAAACGAGGTTTGGCGGGCGTGCCTGCAAATCCGAGGGCAGAGGTGCCTTGATGTCCATCAGTATCCGTGTGTCTCTCTGTTCGATTTGATACATGAGTACAGGTCCTGATCCGGGTACAAGGACAACAGTGCCATGCTTTTCAATTGGGAGTTTCACATCCTCGAGTATCGCTCCAAAGAAATAACTTTTAGTTTGCAGCCTCTTCGAAGGGGACGCCGAGCCTCGCATGACCTGGTTCCGGAAATTTGAGAAGCATCCATCTGCAATAACAACCAAATCTGCGAAGAATGTGTCCGGACTGTCACTCCCTGTACGCTTAGCGCGTACACCCAAGACCCGGTCAGTGAGTGGGCACTCTACCAGCTCCGTTACTGTTGCCTCGATGACATCAACACCTTCTGCTTGTTTGGATTTCTCTCGAAGTGCTTGAATGAATCGTCCGTGATGAAAACTTCTCCCCTCATGTCCACCAGGATACGGTATTTGCACGGTTTGACCCTTGTACACTATGCAATACCCGTACACGGGAATGGCTCCTATATTGTCCACACATGAACCAAGACCAAGAGAAGTGAGCGCTGACACGCCTCCTGGCTGCAAAAGCTCGCCAACTATGCGATCGGGTTGGGTAAGAGAACGCTCCAGAAGCGCAATTTTTAGGGCTCGATTTTTGGGTATAGGTGAGCTGAAGGAGAGAGCGTGGGCCAGTGCTGAACCAGCAACGCCTGCGCCAACAATGAGAACGTCATAATTTGACGCACTGTGGCTCATGGTGGTCAAGGAGGAGAGTGCATCTACCTCAGTACCTATGGTCTCGTACGACAGATCGACTGTACATCATCATCACGTGACTGTCAAACGCTGACAGGTGTTTCTGTTGCACATGGTCTTCCTGTTCGACTCTGGCCCGCAGAGAGAGGTTTCTGTATCCGTCTACGTCGACAGCAATGACACAAATGAGGCACTCCTTAGTCAAGATATTTGGGATACTTTTGACAAAGTGCACGGCGACAGGATTGCTCTCTCAGTGACCCCGTCGCACCCGCTGTCAAGTGCATTTCCGAATGAGGATCAAAGTCTCTCTTCTTGCCTGAAAGCTCTCACCTGTTGGACCAGACCGAGCGCGAACGTGAGTACCCTCATATACTCGAGTCCATGATGCCTACACTCAATGGCCAGTTTTCAGGCTTCGGAATCCCCAGTCAATGGCTGGATTTGTATCCTAGACTTTTCGAAGACGTATGTCTACACGTCAAAAACCTTCATTCTGATGCCCAGCCGAAGTACACGATCGTTCCCGTGGAGCCTGTGCTACTCTCCGAAATAGTCCTTGTTGCTCAAGCCCAAACCGCGTATGAGATCTCTCTAAATAAACAAGAAGAACTTATTTCGACTCTTTGTGCTGGATCTAAATTGTTTCGTCAAGGTTCAATCATCACGGCGACATTTGAAGAAGTCCCCTCCCAAGCGAACGGCCTGGATAAGAACGAAACAATCAAGCAACTGCAAGACCCAAAATACCTGACACATTCCTTTCGTGTCCTTATGACAGAACCCACTCTCCAAGGATTTGCGCGTCAGGACCTGACCCGTTTTATCGTTTTGCCTGGCACAGAGGATTTAGAAACCCATGCTTCGATGAACGGCGACATGATATCACCTCAGGAAAGCGAAGGGTGCAGCGAGCCATTGAGTGACAGCGATACCGAAGCTCTGGAAATAGACGAAAACTTCCTTGCCAATGGAATTATAGGTTCAGCATCTATCTCCAACCAGGACACTTTCAATGAGAATATAGGTCTTGGATCTGTTCAAATAGATGGACTTCCCAGCCCCCGAACCTTCGATCCTCGACGACCAATATCTGCATCGCCATTGCTTAAATATCGTTTGGATCCCTTGGCCGTACCTAGCACTCTAGACGAGAAACTTGATGCGGAATGCTGCATCTTTTTAAGAACCTCTGACCTCAGCCGCATAGGAATTTTTGATGGCGATTGGGTTGGTCTTTGCTTCTATAGATTCACTTGTTACATGGTTTGGAGTCACCTTTAATTCATTTAGGCCGTAATAGGCGACGTCGGCCACTCTGAGCTGCGGTTATCCCGAATCTTTGCTCGTGACGATTTGATAAAAAGGTAATGCACCATGTTCTTCAGAGTCATTTCACTCTGATCTCAACTGGTCCATGCCCAGCGAGACCTCACAAGCACTATCTTCGCCTATACTCTTATCCAATGTTCAAGTATCTCGATCTGACTCGTGTTTTATTTCCATCCGTTCATCTCTATTCGGATCACGCAACCCTCCCATACCCACTGCTCGTGCAGTTACTGTCGCCCGTGTAGCATCGCCGTATTCTCACGATCGTATCTATCAGCCATTCTTCCTCGATGCGTTGAAGAATTATTTTGACGATCAAAAACGACTGGTTAAAAAGGGCGACTTGATTGCTGTGGGTCTGCGAGCTGAACTGGCGAGACTTGCACACGAACGCAATTCGGACGCGCCGAATTCGGACAATAAGGATGCAAAAAATGAACTTTTAAATTGCGAGTCAGTCTATGTTTTCGTATCTCAACAGTCAGTGTTCACATGTCTTCTTCTCCTTCCTCTTCTCACACAGGTTACCATTCATGTCCAAAGTCAACAATGCAGTAGTATTCTTTAAGGTCACTAATCTAGAATATGACCTCGTAGACACCTCAAAAGAGGGATCACCTCCTGATCATTACATGGCGGCAACAATGGGAGAGTTAGGTTGTTGGATTGATCCTCAAGTTACAAAAATGGTTCAAACTGGGTTGGAACACTCCAGGATACCTGATGTCACCTCTTACTTAAACCTTGGTAGGCACTTCAACGACATTTGTGGTTCGTATTTTTCACTGCTCATATAGTTGGGGATAGTGATTGGGTCTGCTCCTCTACTGTCGTCCCTTAACCTTGCTTTGCTTGATCCTTCCAGTCCACTGGCAAAATTTCGAGACCTGGCAGAAGCAGCTTTATACCCTGCGGCCATGGATTACGATCTGCAGCTTTCTCTACTCCTGAAAGGCTCTCGTGGTATCGGCAAGTTCACCGCAGCATCGTGGGTAGCACAATTCATTGGTATTCATCTTATGGAAGTGAGTATCTCTCCTCTCACCGTTCAAGACAAACTATTTCACTCCGAACGTGTTATTACTTTAGATCAATTGTTTTGATCTCATAGGGGAAACGGATATTCAGACGGAAGGAACGCTTCGAGCGCGGTTTGAAAAGGCGGCCTCTTGTGCACCATGTATCCTTATCTTACGCCATATCGATGCATTGGCACGGACTACCCAAGCTTTGGAGACCGGTAAAGGTAGGTTCAATGCCAATGGCAAGGATTTGAGTTTGCAACAATTATATTGTAGATCCATCCATAGCCAGTGCTTTGCACGAAAGTATATCAGAACTGGCTGAACACTGGAAGCTGACGGGTTACCCGGTACTAGTCGTGGGAACTACCAGTGAGCCGGAGCGCGTTCCTGCCAGTGTTCTTGCATGCTTCAAGCATGAAATCGTCTTCGAGGTAAACTTTCACATCTTCTGAGGGATCCTTGGGCTGACAGACCCCCAGGCGCCCACTGAAATGGAACGATTGAACATTCTGGATCGACTACTCGCCGATGTGCCCCTCGCCCCAGATGTGTCTATCAAAACAATTGCTACGCAAACTGCGGCCATGGTCGCTTCTGACTTGGTGGACCTGGTCGATTTGGGCCGTGCGATATCTCTGAAACGAGCAAAAGCCTCATCGTGCGTCCTTCTATCTCTTCCCTAATCGTCGCTTCTCACGTTGGTGACATTGCCAACATTCTCAGTGCTCATCAGCAAGTCACCGAACGGGATGTTTCTGAAGCAGGTGTGATGCTTACCTCGAGCGACCTTGATGCAGCACTATCATCAGCGCGGATATCTTACTCGGAGAGCATAGGGGCGCCTAAGATACCCACTGTGTCTTGGGACGATGTCGGTGGGCTTGCTAGTGTCAAATCGGACATCTTAGACACCATTCAACTCCCTCTTGAGCACCCTGAACTGTTTGCAGATGGTCTCAAGAAACGTTCAGGTACATGCTTTGAATCATTGTGAAACAACGAAATATGCTAATCAAGTTTTCAAGGCATTCTACTATATGGCCCACCTGGCACCGGGAAAACACTTCTCGCTAAAGCCGTCGCAACGTCATGTTCACTCAATTTCTTCTCTGTTAAAGGACCTGAGTTACTAAACATGTACATTGGAGAGTCAGAGGCGAATGTGCGGCGTGTCTTCCAACGTGCGCGTGATGCTAAACCGTGCGTCATCTTCTTTGATGAACTGGATTCTGTTGCTCCAAAACGTGGCAATCATGGTGATTCGGGCGGGGTCATGGATCGTATTGTTTCGCAATTGCTTGCCGAACTGGATGGGATGGCCGACGGAAAAGGTGGTGCCGACGTATTTGTCATTGGGGCTACAAATCGACCGGATTTGTTAGATCCAGCCCTGCTTCGACCTGGAAGGTAATACATATACTGCCTATCGCTGTGATTGTCGTGATTTAAAACCTTTTTGTTAGATTCGACCGCATGCTCTACCTTGGCGTTAGCGACACTCATGAAGCGCAGCACCATATTCTCCAAGCTTTGACGAGGAAATTCCGCCGTGACCCTGACCTTGATTTAATGGATATAGCGCGACAGTGTCCTTTTAACTACACAGGCGCTGACTTCTATGCGCTCTGCTCTGATGCAATGCTCAAAGCAATGTCTAGGAAAGCAGATGAAGTGGAAATGAAGATATGTTGGTATCCTATTTCTTTGTGGTTGCGTACATGCTTAACAGTCATTTGTTAAGCCGAACTTAATCAACGGCCTCCACCATACAAACACCCGCATCCCATAACACCTCAGTACTATCTCGCAGAGTTAGCCACAGGGCCAGAAATCGAGGTTCGAGTGTCACGCCGCGACTTCATAGACGCGTTGCACGAGTTGGTCCCAAGCGTGACTCAAGATGAAATGGCTCATTACGCTGCGGTCCAGCGGCGGTTTGCTCGCGATACAATCAATTCCGATATTAATCAGAAGAAGCGTGGAGAGGTACTTTTGTCCATTCCTACACCTGCTCACGACAAGGGAAAGGGGAAGGCCATTGCCTAAATACACTCTAGGCTCTATAAACCTAAATGGTAGATTGTTAGCTGTAGTAATCTATAGATTAATATAACAGGGTATCATGGTTATGTAGTGAGGTAGAAAAAAACATTCCGAGATGATCCTTAGAACCATTTGGTAGGAGAGAGGCCTATTTTGCCTAGTGCACCTTTGAGGCCTCGTGTAATCTGGGTGCCCAATGCATTGGATGCTTTCAACGTGACGGGTTGTCCAACTATGGTGTGCCTTGGAAAGAAGGTTCATAAAGTGTGATGAACAGTCAATGGGAGAGACCTACCGCCATTCGGTATGTCCGTTGATGACTACTTCTAACTTTAGTGTTGGTTTCTGTCTATCAGTAGTGTCTATCTCGAAAGCAGACCTAGATAACAAGTTGTCAGGCAGAATTATTATGTGCATGATCGAAGGTATTCGCCCACCATTTATAGTTGCCCAATGGTAAGTATTTTAATACGCGTTCATCAGGTACAAACGCGAGCTCCTGCTGAATGACTTCCTGTCCGGTCTCATTGAGGCTCAGTTTCCGCACCAATTTCTCCGTGAGCCGTTGACTGTGGTTACGCAGCGTCCGAATGATTGGGATGTAAAACCTGCATTCATCTGTCAGAGACACAGTATATTGAACTAAGACTTGAATGTACGTACGCTGAGAGAGGACTAGTACTGAATTCTATTACTTTGCCGCCGAGGAACTCGATTGCAGCAAATTCATGTCTATCACCTGATAAAACAAACACATTGGGAACGGTACCGAGAGCCGTAAGCAGTGCGTCTCGTTCATCAAGGTATCCTGCCCATGAATCGACTTGTGCATCGTGCGTCCAAAGAGATGTGAAAGGCACAGAAGAGACTATGAATTTGAATGTTGTAGTGGTGTTGACCTACGGCCGACTGCCTAAGAAAATGGGGACATGAATTGTGACAAATGACATACCCGGTCTAACCACTCGTAAAGTGCGGAGAGCTGTTGATCGCCTAGCATGGTTTTCTTATCGCCTTCTTCCACAAATTGTCCTGACCTATATAGCCGTGTGTCCAACACAAAGTAAGCTACATCTCCGTACCTGATATAATCTACGTTGTTAGACGACGTCATAAGTACGGGAAGATGGATGGCGAACCTAAACTCATAATAATGACCGCCCTTCATGATCGGATCGTAATTCGCTTGGCCGTTGTATGCATAGTATGCGGAAGAAGCGTTGGGAAAGGGTTCCGTTAATATATCCCCCTGTCCAGCAAAGTTGTTGAAAATTTCCTAGCACGAACTCAATTGTGTATAAATTTTTATATTCATCAGTGCTTACGTGATCATCATAAATATTAAAGATCGCTTCAATACAAGTGTGAGTTTCACATCACAATAGGCAAAGAAATACCCACGTAATCGCTCATACACCTTGCGGAAACTAGGGCTTGCATAGGCTCTTCGGTATAAACGCCTGTACCCTTCAACATCATTTCCTCCATACCAGGGTACCTCTGCATATACAAAGTCACCAAGGAGGAGCATGAATTCAGTGAGTGCACCTGGGGAGTGTGGATGCGGAATGGATGATGGTGCTGCGACCGAAGCCGAAGACTCCGTTTCTGATGCTGAGACTAATTCACGAATTACTTTCGACGCTCCTTCGCCCTCAACAGGTTCAAGTTTAGCTTCGCCAGCGGCTGGAGTCTGAGAGAGGTCTTCGGAAATTGGAGCCAGTGGTCCATCAGACGCCTTTGAAGACGTGGGGTGAGCGTCAGTCATTGGCCAAACATAATCAGTGAGAAGATCGAAGCCTCTAATGCGTTCACTCTTGAACGGTAGATAGGGAAAGTTAGGCATGATACAACTGGAAACAAGGAATTTGAAGTGATTTCCTGTTGTTAGACGGGGGTCTGGGAATGTGCGAAAAGAAATGGGATTATCTGGGTAAGACAGGTGTGTCGAATTGGAGTAGGCAAGACGATCTAGAAACCAATGAATCTTCAGAATACCGCTGAAAGGATATTTGTAGGACAAACATTCGTAAATCGTACTAGGCCAGAGTCCACTGAGCTTTCCAACTCCAACCCAGTCAGTCTCATTACGAAGAGGCACGACTGGGCCATTTTTCCATGCGGCATCCAACGTAGTAGATTCTGTGGAAGCTTGTCTCCAGACGATCCTAATCGCACCGTCTGCTGGATTAGGCCATCTAATAACAACCTTTGCACTATCAGGTTCTACGGCGCCTACACGGGTAAAAATAAGAGAGGTAGCAGGTTCGCGGGCGGGGTGGGTGACAAAATCCGCGGTACAAAGGAGGAGCGCAGTGTTCATTAGCAGTACGATACTTCGAAGAATTAAGGACGAAGTGGGGAGGGAAAGGAATAGAGTCGAAAGGGTGCCGTGAGGAAGCGGTTTCTGAAGGTGTCATTCAGTACTCATATTGAACATATAATGACCAGAGACACAAACCTGGGGTAATACTTTTGGTTTAGAATCCCCGTTTTCTAGTTCATCTTTAAAGTTCTTGATTGGCTTCTCTGACGCGATCGTGGACGGCCCACTGTTAGGTCGGTTGAATAGAGCGGTTAGCCATGTGCCAATATACAAGGCATATAGTGCAGGGATTGCAGGCATGATTCGGGGAGAGGGAATCTAGGAAAAAAGAAATTTATCAAAAATGGGGAACATGGTGATGAACTATTCAACATACGACTCTAAGAAAGAGCCAAGCTACTAATCTGAATAGACAGCTTGTTAACGTCTGACCATCCCAGTATCGTGCAAGACCCATTTTGGGGAGAGGTTGAGTATAAAGAGTATGAACAATGCGCTGCTCCCAGCTTTTGGACTGTACGCCCAGATTACGCCTGCTAGTGGCAAGCTGTCGTACTAGGTCGGTACTAGGGTATAGGTTGTTACGGCTTCGGCAGAGACCGAGCTAGGCGCTTACTAAGTCACAGCTAGCTGAGGAAAACCAGCCTAAACATGAGCAGAGGATTCCGTGGAAGCTCTGGAGGCCGTGGGGGACGTGGAGGAGGAGGTGAGTACTCTGTTTAACGTCTAAAGTCTGGAAATTTTACCTGTTGAACAGGAGGATTCCGTGGAGGAGGAAGAGGTGGTTTCCAGCGTGATACTGGCCCTCCTGACACTGTCCTAGGTGAGCAATGTTATTAAATATTGCTGGTCAGATCGTTTAAGATGGCACTGTTTTAGAAATGGGTTCTTTTATCCATGCAGTTGAAGATGAAATGCTTTGCTCGTCTCTCATGGCAGACAAAGTCCCTTATTTCAACGCTCCAATATACTTGCAAAATAAATCCGTCATCGGGAAAGTAGATGAAATTCTTGGACCAATAAACGAAGTTCATTTCTCCATCAAAATGGGTGAAGGCATGGTTGCCAGTAGTTTCAAAAAGGGAGACAAAGTCTACATCGGAGGCGACAAGTTGCTGCCTATAGAACGGTTCTTACCGAAACCTAAGCTTGCCGGAAAAGGTGCGTTGGTTCTTTGAAGTATACAGGAGTGTCGCTCAAATAGTAGTTACAAATTCAACAGTCGAAAGTGAGACCTACATTTGCAATGCAACGCTTATGCTGACCTTTTTTTTTTTTCATAAGAACGAGGGCGTGGTGGAACACGAGGTGCTCGTGGTGGTCCACCAGGTCGTGGGTTTCAACGTGGTGGGCGTGGAGCGCCAAGAGGTGGACGGGGCTTTGGAGACTCACGGGGAAGGGGAGGGTTTCGAGGAGGAGGGGATCGCGGATGGGGCCGTGGCGGGGGTGGTTTCTCTGGTGGTAGAGGCCGGGGGAGAGGTGCATAATCACTATAAAAATATGTATTGTGTACTAGTATACAGACCCCCGGTCAATACGTTCATGTTACATTGTGGGAGCTACGCCTCCCTTCTATGCGTTTGACCAAAGAGCGAGTCCTGACAGTCGAATGTACTTTCCCTACATGTAAGAGGGTGAACACTGAGACCATCGTCTTCCAGGCAACGATCTAGTAGCCGTCATACAAGCATGATAACAAACGGTAATTCTCACAAGGCTGAAGTGCCCATGGAAAAAGGAAGTCGAACCGCCCTCCCATTAGATAGTAATCTGAGGGAAGCACGTATGAGGGGGGATGACAATATGGTTGTCGTCCTGAGCAATTGCGGCACGTATCCGAGTCGTCGTTGAACCGATCTTTCTGAATCGTCTAGCCGACGACATATCGCTCAAGTCTCGTCGATCTTCTGATCCTCGAGTCAGGCTCCCAGGTGCCATTCGCCCTGTAAAATGATAAGATGAAGAACACTGGTACCATGGGCAGTGTTAGTAGGTGGTCTCCTCGCAAATACCGTTCTGAATCTCTGACTGAATTGCCTTTTTCCCCCTTTTATCGATGGCGTTTAGACATTTGAATAAGTATTGCTCGTCTCAGCCATGCTGCTACTGCACCTCCCCGGCTCGCCAGTGAAACCACAGGTGAGATTTGAACGAGTCAAACATTATTGACTCAGCTGGACCCAAATGAGCCTGACGCGGACGTCCTCGATGTCTTCATATCGCACCACAGCATCCAGTGAGTAACTCTGTCCAAAAACAGATCCGAGTCCAGGCGCGCACTAGCCCACCAACGAATGACAGCTCGCAACTTGAACATCATCATCCCGAGTACGTTCGTGACAGCGACAGCGGCCCACATCAAGCAATTAGTGGGAGTCTATACACGGGCCCAGGCACCTTCGCGGAGTCGCATCGCATCGTTCCTCCACGGCCGTCGGTGAGTTCCTGCCAGTGGCAATTATACCACTGTCCCCGTACACCGCGCACTTCCGATTGGCCCGACGTCCCCGAGGGTTTGGTCCGGCAGTCCAAACTCTGAGTCTCCTCTACCGTAGTTCAGATCTCCCTCGACGGAGCAAGGCCGGGGATCAATACCCCGCATTGATGCATTTGCTTTTGGACAGTCACGGCACGTAGGTGCATCTACGGTCTGGCGATGGATGGGTTTGATGGCGGTCGCTGCGTGGCTTTGGCTTAGAGTTTACTCTCCCTTGAGCTTGAGAGCCGGTAAATGATCCATGCCTAAATTGGCTTTACTTGGGGCAGCGTATCGAATCGTAGCGTCGGCGACTGGGATCATACGGTGGGTATCTTCGTGAGTATCTTCTCACTGCGAACCCCACGGCTTAAATTCAGGAATAGGTAGTGCACGCTGCAGTACCATTACTGTAACACCAAGTAATGCCAATTGACACAGTTACAGTATCAGGATCCATCCAACCCCGGGGCACTCCACACCACATCTAAATCACACTCGACGCCTTTCGCCCCCCGCGCCCCATTTCCCACCGTTCACCGCAACCCTTTCACACAGACCCGCACCACCTGATCAAATGCATATCCATATTCAAATTCTACTACCTTCAAGTTCTACCGCATGCACAAATACAGTAATAGCAGTACATCTCCCGCATATACGAAAACCCGCCACGGGAATCATAACATCCGAGCCCCGCGTACTTACTTACTCACCATAGACCCCGTCTTCCTTCCTTCCTTCCTTTCTTAGACTGGGACTGCCTTCCTTTATTAAGCTTCAGATCCCACCACCAGCAACAGCTTCTGGAGTCTGGACTTGCATCAAACCTGTCACTGGATGCCACGCTGCATATGTAGTCGCGAGACTCCGGTGTTCTGTAAGCATCCAAATTCCAAGTCGGGGTTCGAGTTCAACGGGAGGGGGGGTGACGTTGACGTTGATGTTGACGTTGACGCGTACGTTGGCATCGTTACTTACGGTAGGTATGTTGGCATCTGTCGAGACTCGGAAGCCGTCAACATAATAATACCACGTGCCCGCCATTCCTCCATGGTACATCGACATCGACAAGGCAACCACAACTACATCCCGTTGCGCGTCGAAACGGAAACGAACAGTCATATTCACGAAGGTACATATGTCAGTCGTTTCGATTCTGAAAATCTGTCAAATTTTCATTGATTGTAAATTTGAAGTGTAAGTTTTTTGCCCCCGCGCGACAGTCGATGGTATTCCGAGTCTGGAGATGTGTTCCATGCCAGTGGTGATGATGCCGCATTGATGTTGCACGGTCTGATGTTTCACGATCACACTCCCACTAGCCAAGTATCCTTATCTCGACTTGGGACTTGGGACGGTGCCACTCCCTACGGAGTAATTGAACTCCTGGACCCGAACCCCATTATGCAGTCGCAAAAATCTATACTGTTACATCGAAGGTGCGATTCGACCCAACTCAACTTACTAAATTATGCATACATACATATATCGCCCAATGCCTCACGCAACCTGAACTCGAACTCCATATGATCGACAATCAACAAGACTGTACTTAACATCATGAAGGCGGCCAGAGATGCGTACCCCGAGTCATACATATATAGCAAGCATAATACAGTTACCTTCGAATGATAATAATATACACACATACTCACGGGAATCATCCCTGCGCTTCAACCGTTCTTCCACCACTCTGAATTCGAATGCAAGTCTGAGCTTAAGATGGCAGCCTAGCCCGTGCCGCAGGGTTTTGGACACCGAGGGCGATCATATGATTGTCCCGCGATGCCATGCCGGTGAATTCATACTGACATACATGATATCTACATCCACATCTACATCATCAGTGCATATTTAAGTTATGTGGTAGGTATTGTTCTGTGCGTTGATTCAACGGACGGCCGGTGTGTCGGTGTCGGTGTTCTAGCTTACATGGCATGTAACCCGGTCAGTCTAAATTTTAGGTAGTCTGGTTGGGCGAAGTTGACGTTGACGTTTGACACGACGTTTGACATTGACGTATATTGAGGGGCCTGGTGTACAGTGACGCTCTGCCCTTAGAGTCGGACTGTCACGGTCTTTTCTCGCCCTGCCTGCCATATTCCATCCAGTGTTGTCAGTGCTGTCATGTCATGTCATTTAAACGTGCGCACGAACAATACAATACAATATAATACGATACAATACAATACAATAGATGGACGGACGGACGGACGGACGGACGGAAGGCCGACACGTGCGTTTCAATTTTTTTTCATTTTAGCGGCATGTCAGTGTCAACTGTGCCTATTTTTTTCTGGCATATTGAACTTGCTGTTTTAGGCTGGACGTGTTTTTGAAAATGAATGAGCTGCTGGGACCGTGCATTGGGCATGGGGTGTGCCATGGGTGCACAGGCGCGCGCGTCGTACAGTACGAGTCGTATCATTCCAAAAGTCCAAAGGTCCAAAGTCCAAAAGCATGCATGCATACAGGCGTGTGGTTCGAGCGACGAGCGACAAGCTTGATGCATGGGCCTTAACGGACTCTGGACTTTGGGATTCTGGATTCTAGACTGGACTTTGGACTGTGGACTCTTTACAAGGGCAATGTGCGACGTCACGTCATGACACGGGAGTCCGTGCGGTGCGGTGTTGTGCGCGGGAGACGCCAACGTAATGTGACATCTGCCCCCCCGTCCCGAAGGAAGAAAGAAAGGAAAAAAGAAAGAAAGAAGGGAAGGAAGGAAGAAGGAAGGAGGGGAAAAAGGAAGCAAGGGAAAAAGGAAGCAAGGCAACCGCAAAAGTCACAACAGCTCCGATAGAATCCGGAGTTCAAAGGTCAGAGTTAGAAGCTGAAAGTTGGGAGTTGGGAGTCGGGATGGACCTGGGCAGACCTATTAAAGCTGTGCAGAGAACACAGCAAAACACAGCACGGAAGAAGAGGAAGAAGAAGGAGAAGGCGATTCAAACTCGGGAGTCCGGAGGTTGGAGGTTGGAGGTTGGATGGCTGATGTTTGGAGTTGGGAGGTTGGATGGCTGATGTTTGGAGGTTGGATGGCTGACGTTTGGAGGTTGGATGGCTGATGTTTGGATGGCTGAATGGCTGATGTTTATTTTGACAGCGGTGGGGTGGCGGGTGTCCGTGGATGTTTTTTTTTTTCACATTAGCTGCATGGTGATTACCTTTTACTTTTACTTGTGCGGTGCGGTGCTTGCTGTGCTGTGGGGGCTTTTGATTTTGATTCTGATTTTGATTTTGTACTTTGGGATTTGGGGTTTGTCCTTGCGCTGGAGCTTGGCGTTGGTCTTGATGCGCGGGTTTGGGCTTGGGCTTGACGCGGGCTTGGGCTTGACGCGGGCTTGGACTTGATGCGCGGGCTTGGGCTTGACGCGGGCTTGGGCTTGACGCGGGCTTGGACTTGACGCGGGCTTGGCACGTCGGGTTTGGGTTTGGACTTGGCACGTCAGGTCTTGATTTGGAATGTTTAATCGAGCGTTGTGGTGGAGGGCGTGGTGGGTTTGGAAATTGAGATTTGGTGGGTGCGGTGGGGTGGTGGTGAGTTGGGAGTTGGGCTTGGGACTTGTTTGTTGGGATTTCTCGGGTGGGAGCTGTACACTCCCTCCTCCCTCTTCCTCCCTCCTTCCACCTCCTTCCCAGTTAGCGCGGCTGAGCTGAAGTCCGCAGCGATGTTTTGATTGGCAATTAGCAATCGGCCGCTGTCTACTTATCATAATCATAATCGTAATCATATGTATGTGTTGGGAGTTTGATTGGGACGAGGGTGAGGCTTCTGTATGGGGTGCTAGTGAGTAAGTAGAATTAATACGGGGTTATGCTGCGTATATGCACACTCGCATACGTATCCACACGCACACGCACACGAGCATCTACAACCACATCTCCCGCATACACACACGCACATCCGTATCTAGATCCATTTCGGATGAACTGACGGATGGACGGACGGACGTTGCAAAGATGCTCGTTCGAATGGGCGGACGCGGCGTTTTGGATTCTCCGTCTCCTTCTTGCAGTGTTTTTCCTCGGGGGCCCTGTTCCTGTTCCTTTCCTGTTCCTGGTCCATTCTCGTTCTTGTTCTTGTTGTCGAGCTTCTGGGTGTTTGGGGTGGGGGGTGGGGAGTGGGTCTTGTGCACGATTCGTGGTGTGGTTCGTGGCCCGTGGGTGAGATCTTGCTCTTGCTTCTTGCTTCTTGGTGTGGCGTGATTCTTAGATTGTGGGTCGTGGGCCGTGATGGTGCGTATAGGAGGTTGCGTTTGATATGAATTGCGTTTGCTGTGATTGTGTTGTGGGCATTCCGGCGTTCTGGCGGTATCATGCTGTTAGTTTCTGTTTCTGTCCGATAATGGTTGTGGAGCCTCGGGTGTGTCAGCGTGTTTGGGTGTCTGGGGTTGCGTGCTTGGTCGCGAAAGGTGTGGATGGAACAAGCTCGGTGTGATCATTGACCCGCGAACCGAGCCCATGAGCCGACCCACAAAAACGGACCCGTGTGCCTTCACAATGCCAATTAAAAGCTAAGCACTGTGCTTACGGTACCTGTCACCTCGATAAGTAGCCGAGAGCCAGGAACGCATAGACAGACTATTGCGTTAATAATGAGGATTTCCCGGCGCCGTTGTTGGATGGTTTCATTTGATGCGATGCGATGGATGCCGTGATCATCGGTGATGCTTTTTTTGGGGGGTTTTTCTTGGGGGAGGGGGGGAATTGGGAATTTTGGGTCTTTTTTGGGGGGAGCCTGAATGAAGATGCGGTGGGTGGGATGCGGGTATTCGGGTACTCACTCGTTTGTGCGCAATTCACTATCACTTGCGGTGTGCCGTTGGGGAGGATAGGGGGAGCGATGGTGTGTAGAGTTGGAATGGATGGAAGACGTCGACGGTCCTGGGGCGTCAAGGGTCGCAGCCCTGGATGGATGGGCCCCTAGCCGTCTGAGGCGGCGTTGGGTGTATTGGGAAAGGGATTGGGAAAGGGATTGGCGCTGTTGTTGCTGTTTGGGAGTGATGCGCCGCCAGAGACCATGTCGTGGGTGGTTGCCCGTGAGGCTGCCCGTGAGGCTGCCCTGCTATCGCTATCGCAGCGGGAGTGCCCGGGTGCCTAGAGGACGTGGAAGAAGAGCGAGCGGAAAGGGACGAGTCGCGAGAAGGCGACGCGAGAGAGCGCGAGAGATGTGTGCCGCATGAGGAGCGTGTGTGCGAGGACTCAGGGTCACCCTCGACTCCGCTGTTCGCTCCGGCAAGTGGCCGGACCCGGACCGACGGCGTCTAACGGGAAGAGACCGTTGCAGCTGATGGCTCAGATTTGAACGATCCAAGGCATCCAGCATTCACGCAACACAAGCACTCCATTCGAGGACGAGTACAGCGATTGTCTGCACGTACTCCACTCACCGCACCCTCTTCCCCAGACGCTCGCGGCACCCCGTTTCCGCAGCAAGCGAGCAGCGCGTCCTCGCCCCAACCTCCACCTTGGTCCCCGTAGACACCGATGGCCGAGAGGATAGTCCCCGACCACACACAAGACAATGACTCTCCAAAGCCTGCCGTCTCGCGAGGTGCACGCGCCTGCACCGTCTGTCGCGCTGCAAAGGTGCGTGTCCTGCGCGAGTATCCTGCCGCGGGCGGCGACGAGCGTGTGCTGCCGCGTCTGTCGCAGCGTTCCACCGCTGCACCCCTGCGTGTGTTGCATCGCGCATCCTGCCATCGCGCATCCTGCCATCGCTGACCTGCCATCGCTGACCCGCCCCGCAGATGAAGTGTGTCGGCGCAGAAGAGGACGGCGCAAAGCCCTGTCAGCGCTGCAGACGTTCCAACCTCGAGTGCGTACCCTCTGCACCAGCGCAGCACCCACACTCCTGACGCCCCCCGCAGATGCATATTCGAGAAACACAGACGCGGCCGCAAACCCGGCTCAAAGTGCGTGTCCCCGCACCCCGCTCCCCCCCTCCCACTCACGCTCTCCACCCGCACCAGACTCTCCGAAGCCTCCAAAATGCTCCGCAAGCTCGAAAAAGGCGTCAACAACCAAAAGGCCGCAAAAACCCACGACCGCGACCCAGACATGTCCCCCCCGCAGATCCCCTTCCCCGTCTCCGACTCCCGCTCCGCCCCCATCGACCCCGCCGCCCCCTTCCACTCCCGCTACTCCCCCGCGAGCTCTACGTCCCCCACCCACCCACCCCGCTCCTCCTCCCCCTACCAATCCGCACCCTCCGCCCTCCCCCTCCCGCAACACGCCCAATTCCCAACCCTCACCGCACCCTACGCCCCCCCACCCGCTACACCACCCAGCCCCACCCACAACAATCCCAACCCCACCCCCACCCCAACAACAACAACAACCCCCACACCACCCCAACCCCGCCACCCTCCCCACCCACACGCCCCCCGCTCCGCCTCCTCCCAAAACTCAATGGACGACGACGACTCCGAAGACGACAAGGACCCCGAAGACGCAATGTACCCCGCCAAGATGGTCGAGCGCGAGGGCCGCCGCCAGAGCTTCTTCGGCACCGTGCTTACCAACCCCAACCCCGCGATGGACGTCGGCGTCGCTATGGGCGTGGGCATGGGTGTGGGTGTGAACGGGGGAGGTACAGGCGTGGGGCAGGGTGCGGGTGCGGGTGGGAAAGGCGGCGGCCCCGTGCAGAATCACAGTGCGGGGCTCAAGCCGCAAGAGCAAGGCGGCGGCGGTATGGGATCCGCATCGGGCGTGGTGGGGCAGGGGCAGGGACAGGGCCCAGGCGCGGCGGGCGTGGGTGCGGCCGGCGCGGGGTCGGGCGGCGTGAGCCAGACGCGCCACGACGCCATCGCGATCCCGCGCCTCCCCAGCACTGCGCTCGACGACCCCGTCACGGCCGGCATCATCCCCGAGGCGGACCTCGCGCTGCTCTTCCAGATGGTGCGCGCGGCTCTCTTTGTTTAGTAGTATACCTCTTGCTGACTCTCCTTTCCCGCACCCCTTCCCTTCCCCTTCCCACCCTTACCACCCCCGCAGGTCTTCGTCCGCCTCAACCCCTTCATCAACCTCTTCGACCCCGCCCTCCACACCCCCACCTACGTCCGCACCCACTGCCCCTTCCTCTTCACCACCCTCCTCATGGCCGGCTGCAAGTTCTGGCGCGCAGAGCGCTTCCGCGCGTGCCAGCGCCTCGCGGAGGACTTTTGCCTGCGCGCGTTCCAGGAGGGGTGGAAGCGCGTCGAGGTCGTGCAGGCGTTTATGTGTATGACGTATTGGAAGGAGCCGGATGATACGGTGAGTGGCGGTTTTGGTGGTTTACTTTTTTTTTTTTTTTTTTTTTTTTTTTTTTTGGGAAGGGGAGGTTGGGCTTTCGGGCTTTCTTTCACTTTTCCGTTTTTACTTTTTTTTCTTCTTCCTTCCTTTTCTTTTCTGTTATTCTGTTATTTTTCGTCTCGCGTGCTAACATGATACATCACAGCGAACATGGACCTACATCGGATACGTAAGTCCCCCTCCACCACACCACACCACAGCATACTAACCCCCCCCCCTCAAAAAAACGCTCCCCCTTACCCCACCCCTCCCCCTCAAAAAACCGCCAACCCCCAACCACCCCAACCACCCCCACCCCAGGCCTCCCGCATGGCCGTCGAACTCGGCCTAAACACCCACTGCGCCCTGCCCCCCGCGAGCGAAACCCCGCTGCAGCGCCTCGAGCGCCGCAACCGCGAGCGCACGTATTTGGTCCTGTGGGTGCATGATCGGAGCTTGAGTATGCAGACGGGGAGGCAGTGGATGTTGCCTGAGGTGGGTTGGGTTTTTTTGGGTTTTTTTGAGGGGGGGTTTGGGAGTTTTTTTTGAGGGGGGGAGGGGGTGTTTTGTTTGAGGGGGGGAGGGTTTTTTGTTTGAGGGGGAGGGGGTGTTTGTTTGAGGGGGAGGGTGTTTTTGTTCGTTTTTAGTGGTGGCGAGGTGTTTGCGTTGGTAGAGGTGGTGGAAGAGGCGGTAAGGGTGTGGATGGGGTGTTTTGTACTTTTTTTTTTGGATGTTGGTGTTTTGGTGCGGATGAGGTGTCGGTGTCGGGGCGTTGCACGCTCGCTTGCGGTGTCCCCTCACTGCTCATCCGCCATCTGCCCTCACCCGCGTCTGCCGTCGCCCGTGTTTTTCCTCCACGCGTGTTTAACCCCCACTCACCACACCCTCATCATCCCAGGACGACCTCGTGCGCCACGCCAAAGCCTGGCACAAGGACAGCACGCTCCTCCCCATCGACGTCGTTGTCAGCGCGCAGGTGCAGTTAAGGCGTATAGCGGTGCGTTTGCGGATCCCGTTTTGTGTTCTCCGTCAACTCATTCTCATTCTCATCTCATCTCATTTCACCTCGTCCTCCCACCGACCCACTCCCCCACTCCCCCTCGCTCGCCCCCCAGGCCGAAGTAACAGACGTATTCTACCTCCACAAAGGCCGCATCGGCGCCTCCCACGCAGACGTCAACTACGAGATCCTCCTCCGCGGGTGCAACAGCAAGCTCGTGGACTGGGGCGAGCTGTGGCTGAATGAGATCGGGAAAGGTGCGGTTGAAATTCTCTAGATTCTGTTTCGCGATCATCGATCGTGTGCTTGGCTTGTTCTCGCTCCTCGTGCATCCCTTTCTCTCTCTTTATCGTCTCCGCCCCACACTTTCACTTTCGCTGCCACTGGCACGCCACTGACACGCCTTCCCCCACCTCTCCCCCACAGTCGGCGGCGAACGCTTCCACTTTTCCCTCCTCAACTTCTTCAAGCTCCACGTCCGCCTCTTCCTCAACTCCTTCGGCCTCCAGTCCTCCCTCGCAACCGGCGAACGCAGCCTCCTCTCCCTCCCCGCCCTCTCCGTGTGCTACACGAGCGCGGTGGACACGCTCAAGCTCGTCACCAAGGACTTTGCGACCGTTGATATGCTGGTGCGTGCGCGTCTGGAAGGGTGTGGTGGTGTGGTGTGGCGTGGCGTGGTGTGGTGGTGTGTGCTTTGCGACGTGGTAGCTGATGATTGTTTTTTTTTTTTGGTGGTGTAGCGGTATGGACAGGACTCGATCACCGTCATGACGGCCTACTCGGCAGTATTCCTCCTAAAAGTGCGTGCACCCCTCCCCCAAACCCAAATTCGACGCTGACCACCCCCCCCCCCCCCCCCCCCCCCCCCCCCTCTCCCCCGCAGCTCCTCCGCTCCTCCATCGCAGGCCGCGAACTCGGCGACGCCGCCCAAGAAACCGTCTACCAGCTCATAACCGCCACAGCCGATGCCTACGCCGCCGCCGCCAAGCCCACCTCCTCCTGCTCCTCCTCCGTCGAGTACCACGCACGCTTCCTGCGCACGCTCGTCTCGAAGGATGTCGCGCTCAAGCAGCGCCTTGCGGAGCGCGAGAGGAAGGCGAGGGACAGCGAGGGGCATGTGGGGCCCCGGGCGAATGGGGCGAGGGCGGGGCTCGAGATCTCGCCGACGACGGCTGCGAATAGTCTTTCGTATGCGCAGCGTGCGGGGCAGGGCCAGTCGCAGTCGCAAGCGCAAGGCCAGTCACAGAGCCAGAACCAGAGCCAGAGCCAAAACCAGAACCAGGGCCAGAGTCAGAGTCAGGGCCAAGCACAGGCGCAAGGTCAAGCACAGACGCAGGGCGCACAGGTGAACGGCAGCGCGCATGGTCGCCCTGCAGTCATCACGACGGGTCTGTACCAGCCGCGCCCGACGCATGCGTCCGCGGGGACGAACGCGTACTCGACGCACGCGTGGCACTTTCCCGCGTCGCCGCACTTGCCTGCACACCCGCTCGTCTCGCCTGAGGGGGAGCTCGCGCTTGATATGCAGGGCGTGGGGCAGGGGCAGGGGCAGGGCGTGGGGGCTCCCGGTGCGGGTGCGGGTGCGGGGATGGGGCAGCAGGGGGGTGCGGGGTATGCGCAGCAGGGTGCGGGCGCGGGTGGGGTGGGCATGGAGCAGATGCCTGAGTCGGAGAATCGGAAGATGGAGCTCGCGTATTGGTATAATATGCATTCGGAGATGGGTGCGTGTTTGGGTTGGTTGATGATGCGGTGTGTTGCTTTTGCTGATTCCGTGGTGTTTTTTTTTTTTTTTTTTTTTTTTTTCTGTTGGTTTGGTGTTTGGGCTTGCGTTTGGATTGGATTTTGGTGTGTGCGTTTGGTGTGTGTGTAGGGTATGGGAGCGGTGTGAATCCGCCGTATGTGCTGCAGGCGCCGTATCGCCCGCTCGAACAGCAACATCAGCAGCAACAGTTGGCGCAGTCGTATGGACACGGTGTTGGAGGCGCGTTGCCTGCAGGGTAGACTGCAGGTGTGGAGTGAAGTGGGGGATACTAGTGGGAATGAGGGACGATATCTGGAGCATGGGACTGGTCTGTTGTTGTTGTGTTTTAGAGTACATACCGCGCGTGCGTGTCTGTCTTTTGCTCTCCATGTTTTGCTTCGTGTGCCCCCTCTTCCCTTTTTTCCCCTTAGGATCGCCTTTTTGTTTTGCTTTTGTGTTTTTGTTTTTTGTGTTTAGTTTCTTTCTAGTTCCTAGTTTTTTTTTTTTCGCTGCTCATTGTTTCTTTTCCTGTCTCTCCTTTTGCTGTTGTCTGGCATTACCATCGTACCTCCTACTAGTACTGTACATTGTAGCTTTATGCGGCTTTTCTACTCGGATACGAGGTTTAGGTTCAACTTTGGGATGTGGTGTATAAGTAACAACAATAAAAGCAGTATAGAAGGGAAAGTATGCTGTACGAAAACCGTCGACAGCCTTCCTCACATGCGCCCTATGCACCACCCTCCGGGCCCACCTCAACAACGAGCACATTCCGCCCAATCGCAGCCGCGAACCGCGGGTGCCCAGCCGTCGAGGGCGCACTGAGCCAGTCAAAGTCACGCACACGGTGCGGGCGCGGGCGCAGTACGAGGCGGCGCGGCGTGCTGTGCGCGTAGGCGCTGTTGTGGATGTGGATTGCGGCGTCTTCGAGGGGGGAGTGCGTGGAGAGCGCGAAGAGGTGTGGGGAGGTGGGACACCAGCTAAGAGGCGTGGGTGTGAGCGAGCGCGTGCGCGGGTGGGTGGGGGAGGGCTTACCGGAAGCGATGGGTGCCATGTGTGAAGCCTTGGCCTGTTGCGATGGGCTTGCCGCCTTGCAGGTTGCGCATGTCCCAGATTGACCAGCGCGCGCCGTATGCTGCGCCAACGCTGCATATCATCAAGGTAGGTAAGGGCAGTAGCATGGAGGATACGCAGCGCGGCGGCTCACATGTTCATGTCCTGCTGCTGCCACGCCGCAGCGCCTCCCCACACCGTCTGCATCCCCGTCCTCGCATCCGCCAGCGCGCGTGGATCAATCAACTGCGCAACGCTCAGGCCCCTGTACTGCTCGTCCGCCTCTACGTCCATAGTAGGATCGACGCGCCAGTCGACGACGAAGACGGAGCCCTGGCAGTCGGAGACGACGAGTTCTTTGGAGGTGGAGGGGTGGGACGCGACGGTGTGGAGGGGGTGTGCGTAGGGGACGGCGAAGGCGAGGGGTTGAGGGCGGTTGGTGGGGCTGGGGGAGCGCAGGGGAGAATGAGGGGGTGTTATGGGCGCGGGGGCGTCGGCTGTGGATGGAGTGAGGTCCCAGAAGATGAGGATTTTGTCATCTAGTGATGGGGGTGAGTAGATGCACCAGGAGAATAGAAGGCTACCCACCGGAGACCGACGCGAGGTATCTGTAGCTGTCCTCGCCAAAGCCGCCACACCACGTGAGATCGTTCACTTTTCGCCTGTGTCCGCTGAGACCACCGCCAAAGACGAAGATGTCGTCGGAGGCGTCGTCGTGGGATTTGTTGAGCAGCCTCAAGTTGAGGTCCTCGCCTGCGACCACCAGCCTACAAGGTGATGGGAACACCGTCACAACCACGGCCTGGCACCACAGCGCGGCAACACTCACTCGAGAAACCACGCATCTATCTGCGACGGAGAAGTCGTGCGCGGCGACCACGCAACAGCCGTAACACGCGCGCCGATGTTGAACGACGCGAGATGGGTGCACGAGTCCTCACCCTGCAGTGCAGCGCGTTCACTCACGTGATCAAAGGCACAGAGAGCAGCTCACAATTTGGAGCACCTCGACGGCATGCTCACCCCCGATAGCGAGCAGGTCGGTTGCACTGGGGTTGGTGCACCCGCGCAGGACACTGATTTCGGTTCCGTGCTGGTACTCGAGTTGGATGCTCATGGCGGAGAGCAGCAGGTTATGTAATCGGTCAGCGCCTGCCACCGACTACCATGTCCGAGCGCAAGGTCCTCAACAAGTACTACCCGCCGGACTTCGACCCCTCCAAGATCCCGCGTCGGAGGGGTCCGAAGAACTCGCAGCAGGTCGTTCGTCTTATGGCCCCCTTTTCCATGTATGTGTCAGTTTTGACTTGTCTTTGCTTGATGCTTATGCGGTCTGTAGGCGATGTAATACATGTGGCGACTATATCTATAAGGGGAAGAAGTTCAATGCTCGCAAGGAGACGGTCGATGGTGAAGACTATTATGGTATCAAGATATTTAGGTGCGACTCTCGATGTTCCTCGACCGGTGCCTTACTCATGTTTGTTCTTTCCAGGTTTTACATCAAATGGTAAGATCGTCTGCCTTTTCACATGTCATCTCCTCACTATTATTGCAGCACGCTCTGCTCCTCAGAAATCACCTTCAAGACCGATCCCAAGAACACTGACTATGTCGCGGAGCATGGGGCCCAGCGCAATTTCGAGCCATGGCGGGACGAGAAGGCCGAAGAAGAAGACCGACTCGCCAAGCTGGAGGAGGAAGAGAACAACCCCATGAAGGCGCTCGAGAACCGTACGGTCGACTCGAAGCGCGAGATGGACATTCTCGACGCTCTGCAGGATATCCGGGCGCGGAATGCGCGGAATGAGCGCGTGGGAAACGCACAGGCTACGGAGTTACTGGAGAGGATTGGTATGCAGGAGATTGAGGATGATGAGGAGAGACGGCAGAGGTTGGAGGAGGAGGAAGACGAGCGGTTAGTACGAGAGGTATTCTCGAAGGTCCCCGGCCCATCAGGTCTGAGCTCTGCTCCCGCCGCTCTTCCCTCAAATGGTGCAACGGATGCAGAGTCGATGCCCGACACGCCCGCCACCTCCGTCGACGAACTTCCCCCACCTCGAACGATGACCATCAAGCGGAAAGCAGACGGAATGGAACCTGATCTTAGCACTTTATTCCCAGAACCTGCCAAAGTCCCGCCAATACCTTCCAAGACGTTGCAACCCCCCGCAAAGAAGAAAAAATTAGCCCCGAACTCTCTTGGGATCAAACTGGTGAAGAAGAAGGTGAAGGTGTGACCAGGGATCTCCCATTGCACCGTTATCCCGCATGTATTCTGGCAGAGCATTGTATTTCATTATCATGGTAACCATACATTCAATGTACTGTCTGACCACTGTCACTCACCCCGCTCTACCGCCAAGGCAAGGATAGCGAAAATAATTTTGGTCGCCATCTCCACGTCAGCATCGCCGATACAGCCGAGTCCCCCGACTTCGCATAGCTGCCTTGTTGGCACCCGCTTGAAAGCATGACAAGACTTTGGCATAATTTATATATGTGGGCTCCGAAATAGCGGTTCTTGACGGAAATGGCTGCAAAGTAGGAGCACTTTCTGAGTTGGTCGAGAGCCATTTCGATAGCTCTGGCATCGAATAATAAGTATTTGTCCTGGCTCGCATGGCGCTCGGAAGCCTAGAATGCTTACATTCCTGAGTTTCCGACGTCAAAGCAGTTGAGCATCTCGAGAGGATAGTTTGGAGATTTCCGCTTCTTTCAATAATGCGAATGCGCTGTTCAAGATATTATGACATGAAGCAGAGGAGAAGCTGCTGAAGAAAGAAGTAAGATTTGCCGGTGAATAGAGCTTGGAGGACTGCCGCTTACACGGTCAGTCACACGTGACATACTTCTCATACATAATTTTAATGCACGTACGTGGTAAGCTACATTAATGGTATACATGATCGACGATAAAGAAACGGGAAGTGTTCAATAGTGCAGAGTCTCCACCATAGCGTCCATAATCCTCAATGCATCAGGGATATAGAACTTCTCGTATTGCAGTGCTACCGGGGTACTGTAAGGGGGCGAGACGTGTCAATCTCCGTTCCGGTGCGACGTAGCCTCTGTATGAATCACTCACTCCCATCCTGTTAACCGCCTCACAGGCGCGTCCAGCTTCAAGAAACAGCGTTTCTGTATCTCCGCTGCGATCTCAGCGCCAACGCCCGCCGTCCGACCCGCCTCGTGAACGATAACAAGTCTCCCGGTCTTCTCTACGCTCTTCTGGACGGTGTGGACATCCCAGGGAAGGATTGTTCGGAGGTCGATCAACTCGATAGATGCCGAACGAACGGATTCTGGCACATGATGTGCGATGGAGGGGGGTGGGGAATGCAGCATGGAGAGAGCAGTCTCGCAGTGGTAGATGGGGGTTCCGTATGTGAGGAGGGTGAGATCTGCTCCGGGAGTGAGCACTTCCGCTCGCCCTAGAGGGATTTCAAAGTCATCTGTCGGAACTTGTTCGACTGGAGGAAATTATCGAATTCGGTAGTAAATTAGAAGTAGAAGAAGAGCTAACCTGAAGAGCGATATAAAATCTTCGGTTCCATGAAAATGACGGGGTTGGGATCTCGAATGGACGCTAAGAGGAGACCCTTTGCCTGAACCGGCGATCGGGGGACGACGATCTACTGGCAATTTTCATCACTGACGCAAATATCAATCCATTAAGATTACCTTCAAGCCAGAGGCACCCATAAAAAACCCTTCTGGGCTCTGCGAGTGATATAAACCTCCGTGGCCGACGGACATTGTTGGTGTCCGCACAGTGAGCTTGCCGACGTTGAACTGGCCACCAGAACGATACCGGATCTTGGCCGCTTCGTTCACCAGCTACTTCGTAGCATTAAGAACTCATTTGAGGAGGGAGCAAGATCCGAGACTCACCTGATCAAATGCAGGAAATATGTAGTCTGCGAACTGGATCTCGGCGATTGCAGTGTGGCCCATCGCTGCGAGGCCGATTCCGAATCCAGCAATTCCCTGCTCCGTTAAAGGGGTGTTGAATACACGTTCACGACCTAGGCGGTGCTAGAGATCGGAAACGGCACCACGCATGCGGCGCCTCGACTCACCAAACTCTTCTGCGAGGCCCATGGTACAACGAAACACACCTCCAAAACCCACATCTTCACCAAAAACCACAGCAGTATCATCTTTAGAGAGTGCGATGCTGTATTAAATATCAGTCTCCGTATATGCAACTGACGCCAACCCACACACCTCATTGCGTCTCGTATAGCCTGATACATGTTCATTTTACGCGTCTCTCGCCCACTTGGGAGCACATCTTGAGATCCGAAGGCTACTTCGTCGATCCAGTGTATTCCCGGTGTATGCAGAGACGCTTCTCGGGTATTCCTAAGCAGCTTCGATGTGGCCACAGACGACAAGTGACCTCCAGCGGGAGGTGGTTCAACGCCAGCTTCGCTAGATTGCGCACGACGAAGTCGATAGGTAAGAAGATGATGAGGGTTAATGAGTGACCTCGACAATCTCGGTTGTTTGAAGAGGAAGCTCGTAGTCGGAGGCATACGTACCTGCGCGTTCCTAGCGCCCGGCTAACAACGGACGTCGACGACGGTATGGAGAATGAGGCGACGTTTGTCGCACCGGAAGGGGTGTATTCGTTGACAGAGGAGCAGAAACCTCCGGCGATGCATATCCAAGTGGTCAACTCTATCCATGGCCCAGTTTACGCACGACTATCCACTGTCACGGTGCGCTTTCCTTCTACCAAGCTGCCCACTTCGCAAGGCTTGTCTTCACTGCTTGGAGGCGGCAAAGACGGTCGACTCAAGGACAAAGAGAAGGATAAGGATAAGGAGAGCATCTCTAGCAGCGACAACTCCCGCGAGGATGGCACGTCAGACGCCAAACCAGACCTATCTACTGCTACACAGTCAGATAATTCGATGGCCAAACCTGCGTTTCCTCCTCCATCTCTCTTTTCCCCTGCCCCAACCATTCCTGGAAAGAAGAAGCCTGCCTCCCGCCCGAAACATAACATTAAGACTACATCGTCTACATTCGTGACACGACTTCAGAGTGCCGAGGGCCTCAGCAGAACTTTGCAGGCAAAGCAGGGCGATGTGACGTTCCTCTTTTACAATAATTCGAAGAGCTTCTTTTGGTCTGAACCGAAGGCAAAGGTAGTACGAGTTGAGCTTTGTGCTGGCTGCATGCTGAGTTCCTCTACAGGACCCTTTAGCACGAATCACGTTTTCGGCTTTCCCAACTTGCCACGATGTGAACCGCACAACTGCATCACATGATCATCTAGATGTTGTAATTGGTTTTAGTACCGGTGACCTTATCTGGTTCGGTGAGGTATTACTCTCTGGGTACTGGGACTAATGACTGAGTGTGTCTTGAAGATCCCATATCATCTCGCTACGTGCGAATAAACAAGCAGGTTAGATCACTCCTTCTTAAACTCCGAGTTCAAGGCTTACCCATCACAGGGCTCCATCTGCAACTCGCCATGCACCTCAGTACGCTGGGTACCCTCATCACCCACGCTCTTCCTAGTATCGTATACAGATGGTTCCATCATAATATATGATAAAGAGCGTGAAGACGGGACGTTTACTCCGCAGGATCCTAACAAACGCCCCGAGGCTTCAAAGTTGGATGATATTACAGTTGGCATAGCTAATGCGCCTACATCCCCTTCCCTGCCCCCAGATCCTCGTACGTTACCAATATGGAACCCTACAGAAGAGATGTTTGTATCGATGCCACCATGGCACCCTTCCTCGCCGGTTCGAGATTGGGTTGGCAAAAATGAGAAGATTGGTAAAAACCCCATTAGCCACTGGAAACTGTCGCAACGAAGCGTTGTTGGTGAGGTCACGGCTCTACCATGGCGATCTTTGCTCTTACGGCCGTATTCCAGACTTTGTGTTTTCCCCAGACGTTCGTTACGTGGCTGCGGTTTCAGAGGATGGTTGTTTGCGCGTAATCGATACATTATCTGAACGGTAACTTGATCCTTAGGCTGTTCTCCCTTAGCTCAACTCATCATATTTGTCGTTATGTTAGCCTAGTTGACACATATGCCTCTTATTTCGGATCACTCACATGTGTTGCGTGGTCCCCTGACGGGCGATTCATATTGGTCTGCACATAACTTCCTTATCACGAATCTCACTTATGATGTCACTGTTCTCAGACTGGTGGACAAGATGACCTCGTGACAGTCATTTCACCTTGGGAACAACGCATCATTGCACGATGTCAAGGCCATTCCTCCTTCGTTTCCTCTGTAGCTTTTGATGACCTCCGATGCGACGGGCGAACATATCGCTTTGGGAGTGTAGGCGAGGATAACAAATTAATCTTGGTGCAGTTCTTATCTCTTAAGGCAATTCTACCCATTGTTCTGACCAGAGCTTCAGTGGGACTTCTCCAGTGGTGCCTTACATCGGCCTAAACTTCAAGTAAGCATTCTCGATTTATACTTGGTTTACGAGTTAATGAGTTGTTTTTACATCGTCTCGACTAGCCCACACATCAACGGCTATCTATGTCTTCAACTGTATCGCTCGTTTTGCGTAAGCGAAGCGAGACGATCGATCGCTCTACTTTAAATTTGCCTTACAACAACGATGGCAAGATAATACGATATCACCCATCACCGTCACGCAACGACGTGGCGGTGTTCCAACCTGTATTAGTAAGAAATAATTCACCACAGTATGAGCAAATTGCGTCCCCTAATATCGTGTTTCGCAGATTAAACAAGTCGAAGGCGACATCCTTGCTTCAATATCATTTCTTCCAACCGCTGTCTTGACTATTACAAGAACAGCTCATATCAAACTATGGGTCCGACCGCTGGCGATCCGACCAAACAACTCGAGAAGGGGCTTAAGATAGTGAAGTATAAGAAAATATAGGGATGTATTCATGAGGAGTTATACTGTTTTAGTATTTATCGAATGTTATACATTTCATTTAGTGTAAATGTTTTTGGCTGGGAGAATCACTAGGAGGCAGAATAGGACCATAGAAAGCCAGACAAACCATAGATATAGATATGTCATATATTATTCCAACCGGTCTCGAACCAGCCCTGGAACGAGACCGTAACCTCCCTGGGACCATCAGAGGTTGCAAGAATGATGATGATAGGAGGGGGAAGCTACCTCAGTAGAGTTGAGCGGGTATCGGTATCTCATCGGAAACATCTTCGATAGGAACGATCCTGACGAAAAAATAAACGAGACTTACACCACGTCCATCCCAAAATATGCTCCATGTATGGAGGTGAGTTGTGACCGTAGGTAGAACAAGTAATCCTACACCGCACAGTGGACCAATCAGGAGAAGCGGTTGCATCATCGGCGCCAACCCAGACGCCGTGATATCTAATATACTACCCAATTTATCCCTGGCTTTGGAGTGCGAACCCTGCGACACTCTGCCTGAATCCACTCTTTACATAATTACGCTGTTGATCGTATTGCTGGCTGCCAGTATATCTGCTGCGGTCAATGATATGAGGTCAACTTGAACAAGCTCCTAACTCCCGCGTTCTGACCTCTTGTCGATATAATTATTCGAGTACTCACCGTATTAAAAGAACTAAAATGCATGTAATTGCCACAGGTTTGAAGGCTCGTCATGTCGTCTCTGAAAATTCCCACTTTCGATGGCACCCTTGGGGCACTTTTCATTGGTTTCAATCTGACTACTGCGTGAGTCAGGTTTCATATTCTGCACCTTTAACGCTCAGTGCCCTTTCAAGCTTGTATGGAGTCACCTGTGTTCAAATGTTCATTTATGTGACCTCGGAAAGAGGTACCAAAGACAGACGCTCTTTCCGTTTGTTTGTGTATACATTATTGTAAGTGCTCTACTGAGTCCGCATGCTTCACTTCGAGTGCTCAGCTATCGAACAGTGTGAGTCTTCCAATAACTTTATTGTAGTATCCATACGATGTTTATCACACTTCTGAAGCTTCTCGACACTGGTCAACAAATCATGACATCTATGGGCATGTATCGCTATCTAATAACCAACTACCTCAACATAACCAGCTTGGTGGAGCAAGGACCAGGTAGCCCGAGATGGTACGTACTTCTCCGATTATATCTTTCCCAAAAAACCCATACTTTCAAGGATATTAAATGTGAGTCATACCTAAGTCTGTTCCCGAACGATCTGACTGGACACTACAGGAGGAAGGGATCTTCGGGGTAGGATATCTCATTCCTGTGATTCCACCAGCGTGCATGCTTACAGCATTATAGCTCATTATCGTTGTTTTGGTGCAACTGTAAGTCTGTGTCCTTGTTCTCTTCACGATCTAACCGAGGTCATCAAGATACTTTGCCTGGAGAGTCTGGGCATTCTTCAACTCTTCTCGTTCACCTTGGAAATGGATGTTTACAGTATTGACCGTCAGTATTAATGTTTCGATATGAAAAGGATCCATACTTATCATATCCACTGGCAGGGAGCTTTGGCCTTATTTAGTTTCGGTGCGAATACTCATTTCCCATTCTATGTGACCTTATTTAATACAGATATTCAGGCAGTAGCCTAAGTTAGTCACATCTGAATCTAAATTTACAGCTTCTAACACCATCCAGCCGTGATAATATTGGGGTTCACCCAATCCGTTGTATCAGCCGTCCCCGGGCAGAATTCCACGGTTAGTCACTTTTCAAGAAGCCGTAGTGAAGTCCGAATTTTCTTGCAGTCCAGCTGGATTCTTTCCTGGAAGTTATCTATGTCCAGCACTATCGCATGTGATTCCATTATTACAGGAGCCATGGTTGCCAGCCTATACAAATCAAGGACAGGGTTGCCTGAGTGAGTAGTAACCTGCTATCCATTTCGCAGACACTGATTTATGAAATATATACCCAGGACTAATAACACCGTCAATATACTGATTCTATTCAACGTGAACACCCTTGTCATCACCACGTAAGTCCATCTATTTAATCCAAGAGGATCCTCCTGAGCAAGCTGTCCTTGAAGCCTATTTTCGATTGCAACTCTGGTGACTGTATGTGTGGGTTTTGGAATGAGGCAATGAGCTGACACGGTTAGTAGTTCTTAGTGCTTCCCAACGATCTAGTTTATGTGGCATTGCAATTTGTTGGTCCAAAGTGTAAGTGACTAAACCCTGCGCAGATAAAAACGCACCCTGATGTCTTTGCTGTAGCTTACATCAACTCGGCGTTGGCTACGTGAGCTCCCCCCTGATACCTTGGATATGTGTGCTAAGCTCGTTCCTACCTAGTATCAACTCTAGAGATTATATAGGAGGAAAATTGACGGATCAACTGCCAACAACGGCAACGATTTCGACTTTTCAATTTACATCAGTGAGAACAAGGATTTAATATTTAGTAATTGATGGCTGACTTCTATACTTTCGGTAGGTGCCCACCGGCTCTGCGGTACCAGACAATTATTCCAGCGAGATCTCGTCAAGCAGTGTTTTGAAGGAATCAACCTCAATCAACACTGAACATTCTGCGCACAGATAAATGTGCTGAGCCCCTGTCGTTTGCCGTAAATCAGGAAAGTGCTCGCAAGCGTGGGGAGGTTATGCTTTACAGGATACTGGAAGAAAATGCAGTACCTAGCTTTAAAGAGATGTAAACTGATAAAAGCGATTAAATCAGTCATTGCAAATGACTGTATTTCTAGTGTACATTTAGACTTGTACTTGTTCTGTAATCACCACACACTGGTTGTGTAAAGTTGGTTCCTTTTCCAATAAAATTTGGCACCTCAGCGACATCCCCTCTGGTTTGATGGTTTGAAGATGCCTTAATACAGATAGCAGATCCAGCCTGATCTAGATGCCGAGTTCCAACAAGAGCCTCTCTGTGAAATTCCACAGCTCCAACTGCTTCTCGTCATTAAGGGCGGTAGGACTGGACTTGGCTAGGGTCACTTTGGGCTTGAGGTACGAGCCATGAAACTTCTCGGGATTCTCACGGATTTCAAGGGATGCTGCCGCAAATGATGTCAGATGTGCTGCCTTTGTTGGTTGTAAGAAGAAAAGCCGCGCAATGGCCACGATGGGTGATGATAATGGCAAACTCTTTAAAGCCGTGATGCTTCCCTCCTGAAAACATGTCATTAAGGATGTGATTTGAGATCAAGACGCGCTCCTACGCTGAACAGTGTGCCCGGGTGTAGAATTACAATTTCTATTGGGCACTTCTCTGCATCCATGAGCTTAACGAGCTTATTGGACCACATTTGGAAGGCCAATTTCGAATAGCCTTCTGATAGCTGTTGAGATTACTTCTATTAGAGTGGAAAGCCACACACAATACCGAGAAAGAGACGGAATGAGGTCTCGTTTAAACTCGTTGTTCCAGGCTTCCTTCGAATCGAACTTGATCCCTGTATCTCTGTGTATAATGTGACCATCACTTCCTACATTGACTATGCGGACATCAGATCCTGGCGCTGCAGCTGTCGACTTTAAGAGCGGTAACAAAGTCTGTGTGAAGACAAATACTCCTAAGTAGCTGCCCCGAAGTCAGAATGTGCAAAAGTCTCGAAGAACAAGAGACGTGCTTCGTTGCCATGGTTTCAATGATACCATCTTTGGTCATCTTTATGACGCCAAGGTCGTTGACGCTGATGAGATTTAAGGCATCTATCATGACTGTTGGACGTTTGAACACCTACATTGCTGCGCAGTTGACTGGGCATGGAATGCTTTCTGAGGAGGTTCAGCATTCGATTTTGTGTCATGTCTCACCTAAAATGTCGAGTCGACTCTCGAGGGAAAGGACCTTCTCGGCGGCCATTTTAGCATTCCTCGGATCGGAGAGCTCCAGTTCCAGGAAGAGAACAGGACCGTTCCCTGGTTCGAGCCCTTCTTTATCGAGTCTGGCTAATGCTGAAGTCGCTCTCTCCTTGCTCCGAGTGGCAAGATATACCTTTGATGCAAAGTAAGCAAGCCTTGCGGAAAACATATTATGGGCGCGCCGTCTACCTTTGCGCCTTTTTTGGCCAGATGTTGTACGGTAGCATACCCCAGGCCAGAGCTAGGATAATCAAATAAATGTCTTTTGAATGTGAAATTTCATCAATCGTCCTTACTTCCCTCCCGTGACTATCGCAACCTTTCCCTCAAGGTTGGGCAGATCTCTCGAAGGGTTGAACGAAGACGAGTTTGATCGCATGGTTGACTCTATGCAGTATGAAACCACGGTGGTAGTTGAGTTTTTTGAACTCGACACTTCAATGGTGTGGATCCGCAGCAATTGTGTGAGAACCTGCAAGTCGAGCTTCTTGGAGGCCGCATCTCAGCCCAGCTGTGTGCACTGTGGAATCTCTGGCGCCTCTTCCACTATCAACATGATCACAAGCTCCTTGCAATACCTGGATGCCAGTGGTGTCAGTATTTCAGCTTGCCCTGCCGTTTGTCAATGTCATGTGCTACTAGCACGGAGTCATGGACGAACACGTCGCGGTAGCTTTGGGAGCTCCCCGGTGGCACCATCTTTGCCATATCTTCTTTAGTTGAGGCAGTAGATCATCGTGACTTTATGTAGTGACGGAAAGTTTCAAACCCAACTACCGTCCTCGGCCTCAGCCCGCCAGATAGGGTAGTGGTTGGGGTTAGCGGTTAGCGGTGTTGTATTACATAACTCGTTCTTGCTCGCTCTCCTTTTCATTTATTTTTCCTGCCTTTCAATCGTGCGCACAAGACTCCAAAATCTCATCCTAAGACGCCAACCTCGAATACGCCGCCGCCCACACGCTCTCCCTGCAGGTATGTATCTCCCACCATTGACCTCGGTCTTCTCGGCTGCTCTGAGCTTAAACTTTTAACCGGGTATGTGACGTTGGCGCGTAAAAGGACCTTAGGTAGTTCGCCATGAAATTGAAGGACAAGATCGCATCACGTTTGGATACGACACCGTTCTACACTTTTGAATTCTTTCCTCCCAGGACGGACCAGGTTATTTCCTGACTTTACTTCCTAGGAACATACTGCTGAGACACTCTTCTACCAACAAGGGATTTTCTAATTTATTGGGTCGAATAGACAGGCTTGCGTCCTTGCACCCTCTTGCTATTAGCATAACATGGGGTGCTGGAGGGTCAACGAAGGAGCGAAGCCTGGACCTTGCAGGACTTACTCAGTCCGAATACGGCGTTGAAACTATTCTACACCTGACTTGCACTAACATGGAAGGAGGTATGATAGACAACGCACTCAAGGTCTACACTTCGTTTCTTTTCTAGTCTTTTGTTGAGCAATGGTTTTCTCAGGGCGCGAAAGAGCGTGGAATACAGAACATTCTTGCACTGCGTGGAGGTATGCTCTTTTTTACAAGTGTCCCAATCAATTGATGAAAATTACTCAATAAGACCCTCCTCGTGGATCTGAATACTGGATACCTACAGACCCACGTTTCGTTCACGCTGAGGACTTAGTTTCACACATTAGGACATCACCCGAGTATTCGTCTCACTTTTGTATAGGAGTTGCAGGTGCCCTAAAAAAATACCATTTTCCGTGTCTGTCTACTCATTTTGCTTCAGGGTACCCGGATGGTCATCCAGACCAGGAAGTAGACCATGAGCAAGAACTGACCATCCTAAAAGCAAAAATCGACGCTGGGGCTGACTATATCGTTACACAATTGTTTTATGACGTGGACTCTTTCCTCCTATGGCTGAAAAGTGTGCGCAGTAAAGGTATGGTTGGTCCCGATTGCCCAAACGCGACAGCGGAATGATAGATTACAGGAATCAAGGTGCCAATCATTCCAGGGATCCTGCCAATACAGAGTTATGCCTCATTCCTTCGTCTCACGAAGCTTTGCGGTACTCGAATCCCTTCCGATATTCTCGCTGCATTGGAACCCATTAAGGTGAGTTTGCCACCACGCGAGCTTTGCAGTGATTGATGTTGTCTAATAGCACGATGATCAAAAAGTCAAAGATTACGGCATTAGTCTAGCCATCAAAATGGTACGACGACTCACGACAGAAGGCCAGATTCCCGGCTTCCACTTTTGTACCCTAAATTTGGAAAAGAGCGTTCATAGAGTGCTTGAAG
Source organism: Ramaria rubella (assembly GCA_015039355.1). Taxonomy (NCBI): domain Eukaryota; kingdom Fungi; phylum Basidiomycota; class Agaricomycetes; order Gomphales; family Gomphaceae; genus Ramaria; species Ramaria rubella. The sequence continues at coordinate 327,256 of MU134308.1, forward strand.
GTCTTGGCTGGATTGGTGGGAATCAACGGGTTCAAGAGCAGAACAAACTCATCTCAGTTTCGCGACTTCCTCTTTATCGTCCTTACTTTTTCCATCTTATAATGTCTTTTAGGAAACACCCCAAACGATCCAAGAAAACATCAGCGATTCAGACTTGATCATTACCCCTCACGATGCATCCGTGTCTGCGACAAACAGTTTGGCCGTGAAGCCACCTTCCGATTCAGGGTCAGCAGGGTGGGGAGAACTCAATTATGCCGCAACATGGGATGAATTTCCTAATGGACGATTTGGGGACTTTAAGAGTCCGGCATATGGTGTGCAGAGTCTATGGGATGGTGGATTAGGCGTAAAGGTAGTCCAGCCGTTTGATGGTCAGTAAGACCATACCGTTGATTCTCGCTTAGCCGGAGCAAGCTCGATCGGAATGGGGACAACCAAAATCTGTGGGAGATTTAACGAAGTTTTTTGCTGCATACCTGCATTCTAGGACCGGGACGACACCCTTTTCCTCGGCACCACTTTCTGCAGAATCTCAGTTGATCATGCCAGAGCTGGAACGATTGACCAATCGTGGATGGTGGACAGTAGGATCCCAGCCGGCTGTAGATGCAGCATCATCTGAAGATGATCTTGTTGGGTGGGGACCTAAGGGCGGATATATCTTCCAAAAGGCCTTTGTGGAGTTTTTCGCCGATCCGGAAGTAGTAACTTGGTTGCGGGACCGAATTAATCAACGAGGATGCGGTCTAGTCACTTTCCTCGCAGGTAATCTAGAGGTCTGTTCGTTCCCTTTTTCGTTTCAAAACTTCATTCCTTAACTATTCATAGGGCGATATTGAAAGCAATATGAGTGATGAGGATACGAACGCAGTCACATGGGGTGTCTTTCCTGGACATGAGATCGCGCAATCAACGATCATCGAACGCGAGAACTTTTTATCCTGGAAGGTTCGTATCAACTTCGTGCAACTGTTATGTATACCGTACTTATACCCCTTTTCAGGACGAAGCATTCTCGATATGGTTTGAGTGGGCACAAGTTTATCCCCCGGGTTCCGTTGAACGACGAATATTAGAGCAAGTTAGACGAGATAGGTGGCTCGTCAGCGTAATTCATCATGACTACAAGAACTCAAAGGGGCTATGGGACTTTTTGCTACAAGATTAGATCATTGCATATGTTACAACTTACAACATAACTATACATCTTCTGCATCGCGCACATAATCTTCCGATGGAATACTTTACTCTCCTATACTGTCCATACTCGCATTTCCATCTGCTATATCCTGGTCACCGCCCGTGCCATCTTCTTCGTCTCCCTCAACATCGTCCATATCCACCATGCTTGCGTCTAAATCTGGGGCTGAGTCATTTTCTGCATCATCCACGTTTGAAGGAGGACCATTGGATGCCGATCCTGACTCGGACGACGACGAGGAGGCCTGCAAGAAGTCACCTTAGGATACAGTATATGTTAATCCTGATCACACACATCGTTCTTTTCTTCCTGTAAAGTCAGCTGTTTGCCTAAAGGTATTAGCCAGGATGAACCGCGGTTCTTAATCTCATTGCGCTGCGAAACGAATGATTTGAGGGCGTGAAAGAATAGACTGAATAAGCCTCACCAGTTCTTCCAGTTCATTTTCCTCGTCGCTTAGGTCGTCGATCTCTTGAACTAAATCGCGTCGATCATTGATTCTTCGTGAACCTCGACCTATCGCTGGAAGGGGTATGTGATGCGGCTGAGGGGGGGTGGGCAATAGCAGTGGAAAGCTAGGAAATGGAGGTATAAGGGTAGTGGTAGTGGCAATACGAGACATGCTAACCTGTTACATAAATGTGACCTTTCGTGACACGCGACGACGTCACGTTCTCGATACCCTTCTTGAGAATACCACGGGTATCTAGAGATGGCATTTTTCTGGCAGCTCTCCGGTCCTGAAAGTCACCTAAAACGCAACTGGAGAGACCCTAAAAGCACAGGAAATGCTGCGATCTCTGAAGCTATCTTCAACCTGTTTTCCACACAATGTGAAAGCGGGAGAAACGGGTTGGATTTAATTCTAGGTGCGACATTCATTGTATTTTCTTGAATCAGTACCATCAAACTATATCTGAACAGGAATTGAACCGTCGGGGGCGTCACATATTCTGATCCCCTGCGATTGGAGAAGCCGCTGTAAGTATCTTAATTGGGGCGCCGAGCCTCCCTTTCCGAACACAAAATATGCATCTCTATCACCCATCTACATTGATTCCACTTTGAAGCTTCAAGTACTTCTGGAGGAGAGACAAAACACAAGTAAAAATACAAAGGCTAGCAAAAAAAGAGGAGATAGATCAAAGGCAAATGGCAGGTTTTGGGATGGCCCATCTAATCCAGCTAGAGCTACCTTTGAACACGGCAGGTTCTGTCTACTTTACATATTTTAATCATGGTGATTGTAATTAATGTATGCAGATGTTTCTGGAGGTTTTTTCAAGGGGAATCTCAGCCTCGTGCATATGGTCTGCCAGATGCGCGATGGTCTAAAAATGTCGCAATATTCAGCCTCGCACTCAACTTTTGGGCCCCCGATGGAATTAAACCCACCACAAACTTGATTGATGCAAGTGTGACCAAGTTTACTTCAGATTCGTCGCACAAAGCAACTATAGGTCCAACTTGGTACTTTTCCGCTGAAGAAAGCAAAGGCCTGCAAAATTCCGCTCGAGCTGAAGTCAGTGCAACATCATTTATTCCCAATACATCTAACATCTTTTAGCAGGACGTGATCGTTTCGGATAAGTGGCATGTCCGTACACTCCCACAAGCTGATATTGGACCCAGGATACAGATGCTACTCAGTGAACACTCACCAATACATATGAGTCCACCAGCGCCACTTATATTATTGGTCCATGACTACACCACAGTCAAAGAGCATTTGACAGCGCTAGGTTTAGAAACCATGGACTGGTCCATCAATATCAAAGAACTCCTTGGGTTCCATTCCCATCCGCTGCACCAATGCAAGCAAGAGGATTCTTCCTCTTCCTTTCGTTCAAGGTCTCGCTCGCCTCGTGGACCAGATTTGATGCCCACTACATCCTCAAGAAAATACTCATCTCCCTCCCCTTTACGGTCATATGCACCGGTGTATGTCATTGATACCGTGTCAACTTTTAAGGCAATGTCAGGGTTCGGTGATCATCCGCGCCGTATAAGACCTGTTATTATTTATAATGCAGTGACTGGTCATGATGAACTTGATACCTGGTGCGCGGGCTATGACTCCGAGTGAGTACCTTTTATTAGCAGCACACCATCTCACGCGTTTAGCATACACGATAGGTACATTTTGCAGTCGTGGAAAGGAATGGTGCAAGGGCCATCCATTGATGAGCAGAGAGCATTACTAGAGGAATACACACGCTTAAGCAAGAGTGTGACAAATCGCGAGATTTCGTCAAGAAATGCTGATTCTGAAGCTCCAGAAGCTGAAGGTTTGCATGAAGCACATGAAAGTGGGTACATCGATAAGTTCAACGACGGTTCGGATTCTGATGAGGATTGGTGGTAAATCAATGAACTGGGATCACCTACAATTGTTCTCTCGTAATCACTGTTCTAGTTTTCTGCTCTCTGTCCACCTGTTGAATCAAAGGCGGTATTTATGTTCCCATACATATTATAAAGTCCCTGGATGTATTCACAAATATTGTTGCAGGATACTAAGGCTCTGCAGGCTTAATAACGTGAGAGAATACACGAACGTAAAACCATCAGCAGTTGCACTGAGATGCTTCAGGTACCTCATTGGCCGGGGTCGAGCTGACATCGATTTCTGGAATAGAACTGTATATAAACTTTCCGGAAAATTAATAGAAGGCGTACTAGTATTTTGAGTGTCTGTTGCTTGAGACTCTTTGTCCATACCGGGCAAGGTTAATGCTATCTTCTTGAAGAGACTTTTTACGTTGTGACCGGCCTTTGCGGATGTTTCCATAAACATAATACCAAGTTCTGTTGATTTTGTGGTGGCTTCTTCGTGTGTCACTTGTCTGTAGGTGCGCCTAAATGAGCGAGTCCAGACTGTAGAAAATATCCATAGCCACCGTTTATCCGACAAGTCTGCTTTGTTTCCAACAAGCACAACAATCACATCGTTTCCTCTTTCTGATCGAACGTCATCTATCCACTTAGAGGTCGATAAAAATGACGCGCGGTCTATCAACCATGTTCAATACATTGTATCAGGCGAGGCAAGCCTGTCACGCACTTGTGATATCGAATACTACGATCGCGACTGACGAGTCTCGGATATAAGATGGAATCAAGGATCGAAATCTCTCCTGCACAGCGTCCAGTAAGAGGTCTGCAAAGTAATAGAAAGGAAACATAGATCCTCGCCTGACCCGCAGTATCCCATAACTGTAAACGTACCGTACGGTCCTCAAGATACATTGTCTTGCTTAGGAAGTCGATGCCAATCGTGGCTTGATATGTGTTATCGAAGGTGTCATACATAAATCTAACATTCATGAATACATGATCAGGGAGAAAGAAAGAAGCAAAGTACCGCGTAATCAAGGAGGTCTTCCCTACCGACTGATCACCCAGTAGGACTATCTTCGTCCGTTTCAGCGGGGAGGACGAGAAGTCGGTAGTTGCAGGTGTAGTAGGTGCTGACATTGAAGAATCCCGGAAGGCGTGCTGAGACGCCACTTATGTCAGTGAAAGTAAGAGGGTGTTTCTCAGCGCGACTTGAAGGTATTCGAGGCGACTCGTGCTCAGCGTCGAGTCTTACGCAACAAATAAGACGGTTGAGTGATGAGGTGGTGGTACCTCGGCTGGTCAAGCGCCGGGAGCAATCCTCCAAAATGTCTTCCAGCTCGACAAATATTCCTATACGGAGTTTGTTCAGTAGGGCTCTTCAATCTGCATCTAAAGCGATGAATCTGGCTACTATGAATGATGGGACGCAGGTAACTTCCATCCTCTTACATTCTTTCAAGCCGACGAGTAATCAAATTGGCCAGGATTTGATCGTATCTTCTCTTCGTGACCTCGAGATCCTTTCAAAGGGAATTGATGTGTCTGGGATGTTCAGCCCTAACGAATCGCTGGAGGATCTTGCCACACGCCACCTGCCTTATTTATTAGTCGAGTACGTTGCGGCAGAAATGGAAGGGAGGTTAAGGACAGTGGATCGGGGAGAACGCTTGAAGAGGCTCGGAAACAGCCAAGTGCGCTGTTCGATTGGACTTTCTTACAAGATTAACATCCGACTTATCTGCGATGGGTAGCGACACCTACATTCATTTCTTCATCGAGTGCGCCAGTACGAAATCATTCCTGAAGAAGAACAGATGATACATTCCAAGAAAGCATCTGGCATCAAAGATGCTGCTAAACGTCGAGACTTAAAAATCAAGCAATACAAGGCCGAGAAAGAACTTCACGCCAGCCTCGAGGCAAGTCTATCTTCTTGACTATAAAATTGGTTTGTTCATAGTTCACGGGGACGCAGGCATTCCGCAAACGCAGAGGGCAGTCGCTTCCAACCTCAGACCCTACCAATGATTTTGGCTTAGTGGCAGCCATGTTACCTGTCTTTAATTCATCCAACGAAAAGCAGTACGACGACGACGATGACGACGACGATCTACGTCACACATATCTTGCTATTACTCGACTCATGTGGCTGCAGGCGCAGTCTCAACTCGAAAGCATGGAACAGGAACAAGAACTCCTACGTAATGCTCCACTGCTAGAGCCAGACCTACCAAGACCAAGGGTTGATGATGGAAATGCAACATGGAGATTAGATCCGAGTGTACCTAGAGGGGGCCCAGATGGTAAGGGACCATTACTAGACTCCAGTGGCAGGGTGAGTAACGTATTCCTCGTATGCCATTTCGCTGCAGCTTATAGCGCCCCAGCCCCTCCGTCCCTTTACAATTCTTCCCGGTAATACTTCTTCAGAACGATCGCGAATGCAAGCGGAAGTGTTTCGGCCGGATCACAGGTTGCCAACTATGACGATGGATGATTACCTTGAGGAGGAAAGACGTAGAGGCAATATCATTACAGGAGGAGGGTGAGTCGACCATGAACAAAGTCATCTTATTCGTCCCCAACTTAAACGACCCTGTTTAGCCCGCAATCGCAGAACACTCCGACGCATTCCGAACAACTTACACTTGATTCTGAGATGGATGGAACAATGGAAAGCGAATTGAAGGCAGAAGAGAAGAGAGAAGAGGACGAGCGTTGGGCTCAATACATCGATATGCATCCTAAGGGCGAAGGTAATACAATGAACAGAGGATGATTACGAATGAAGGATATGTACGGTACAGTACGTATGTATGGTGCTGTGGGTCTATATGTATAAACGTGTACGCGTTGTCTTCCTAACGTTATGAAACGATCAGCGCGCGATGAATCTGCTATGGAAAGGCCTACGAAACAAAACCGCACAAAGGAAGATATCCCGTCAGGAGACTGTTTTTCGGACGGATGTGTTATAAAGGCAAGTGCTCTTACCGCTAGGGACGACGTCCCCGAAGACAAACACATTGCTGGACAAGTCTTCATGCTGTGGCCTGTGATCAACAATATCCTCAAACTACAACTTAAGTCGGAATTAGACTCTCTTGATGTTGTTTTTGAGGGCCCTGGTGTTCAAAAGCTCGATTTTCTGACTAAAGACATGGTGCGGATCTCACTGAAGGGGGCTAGGGTGGAGACGAAAAAAGCAGCGACCTCGATGACTCTTCCTTTCAGACTCGTATTCTCCAAAGGAGCAATTGTACAACTGCTTGCCTCCCAGAAACGGGAGAAGGAAAAACTTGTGGATTTATTTCAAGGTAGTTCTGGTTATCTCCTCATAAGGCCTTCTGAGAAACCTTCTGGACGGAGCTAGATGCAGAAGAAAGAAAGAGGAACAAGGATGACGATTGGTTTTTTCCTTCATCTCTCGCGCATACTTCTCCCGTGGTGGATTCGCCCACTATCGCCCGGATGTCGTATGAAGCTCGCGAACACCCACAACATGACCCATTTCCTGCACATTTATGGCAAGATTTTCCAGGAGCATCCATGTCTACAAATGTTTCACCCACAGTCCCCCTATTTCAGCAAGAACCCCGACACGAGTTTGTGGACAAGTGCATATCTCGTAATACGGAGGACGAAAAATATTTTCTACACAAGCCCAATACAGGTCGAACGGCCTCTTGTGAAGCAATGAGCACAACGTCACTACACAGCAGGAATCTCTCTGTCTCTGATGCCTGCTCGGCAAATACACCACAATCCGCCGCACACGTACAACCCAAAGAAAAACGCGTGAAGAAACGAGATACGCGGCACACAAGGGACTCCTCGAACCCCACCCCCGTCAACGCAAAGGACTTATCGGTTTCAGATTCGCAAATCCCATCAGGCAAAAAGGCAAGGAAGAGGCAGGCATCGAAGCTGAGAGCTGAGGTTGAGAGGGTCAACAATCGATCTATGACGCCTCTTCCTCCCCCCCGAGATCCTGCACTTGATCTGGACGCAGGTTTTTATTCAGAACATGTACGTCGAAGACGAGCCTCGTAAACCCTATGCTAACTCTTAACTTAAGGGAGGTTTGTACACGCCACTGGCGGGGGTTGCCCCGGGAAAAGCCTACTCCCTTGTAGGCGTGGTTACAGACGTAGGTCCGATAAAAGTGACAAGAACGGGCGGTAAGGCAAACTATTCACAACGATTGATATTCGGAGTAATAATTGCCTCAGAACGCAGCAAGTCATTTCTTCTGGTCGACCCCTCTCAGTGTAAGGAGGGCTTGACGGTCGTCGTCTTTGTATCCCCTTCAGATGAAGAGCTTCTACCTTCTGCGAAGCCGGGTCAGATTCTATTGCTAAAGCAAGTGAAGGTGAGCCAAAAATGGATGCTCTGTTCAAGATGATTTAAATCCTCACAGATCAAGGAACACCTGGGTAGACTTCAAGGAACGTGTTATAAAGACAGCTTCAGGTGGTGTGGTTATGACCCTACCCAAGGGAAACATTTCTACACTATTTCGGAGTCTTCCAGAAGGTCCTCCATTTCTGAATGGAACCATGATGCCTTCTTTAAAGTTGCACCTGCCGAACTGGAATATTTTGTGAAAATATCGGACTGGTGGCGGTCACTGCAAGAGTCACGGTGCGATCCCCTCGAGGTCCACAGTGATTCCGGAGGGAACGTTACGACTCAAATTGTCCCTCGGACCTTAGGTAGACGTCATCGATTAGTCACCATCTCCGAGTTGAAGGTTGGCGAATTTGTTGACTGTGTCATCCAAGTGAGCAATTCTTCATTTTAGTGCATACTCAGTTGATGGACAGTGGAAACAGCTTCTGGGGATCAATAGTCATGAGGAGCACCATAATGCAGTCGTTCTCGTCACGGATTACACAGAAAATAAGAATCTCCCTCACCACTCTGAGGTACAGAGTTGTCCGATGGGCCGGAGAACATTGTCAGTAACACTTTGGGATGGGGCTTACAACATGGTAGACGACTTAGAAATACATGGCTACTACCTCCTCGAGAACTTGAGAGTAAAGGACACGCCAATGGGATACATCGAAGGTACAATAGGCTATCAAGACAGGGGAATTCGAAAAATAGGATTGAGCTCAACCCATCAAAACTTTGCGGAACTCCTCTTGTGAGCTAATCGGCATGTCCGCGTTAAATATAATTGAACGGGATAATCACAGCCGTAAAAGGAAATATGAAGAAAACCCTCACCTTTCAGAGCTTCACTGGGAAAAGGACCTTATCCAAGTGCCAGAACCTATTTTTCAAGGTCACAGTCTAGAAGACGAATCAATAGCAATCACTCGTGGCGGTGCGTCACGAATTTGTATGTGACCCTCTATAATCTCGGACTTACCAAACTACACAGCGGTGGAATGCCTCCACTTGAATCAGAAGCTAAGCTCAATCGAAGAAGTGCTTCAGTGCCCCGTATCTCCCAATAAGTTTCGCATACGAGCACGGATCGTCGAGTATTACCCTCGACATATTGGGAACTTTGTGACTGTTGAATGCAACAAGTGTGCCAAAGTGTAAATGCCTATATTATAATTGACCTGCACTCTTCTTATCGGTAAAACGTAGCTTGGGCGACGAATATCACCTGTGCCCAGACTGCGGAGACTTGACTGAAGGATCGACAACTATGAGGTATCAATTCGCACTCAGGGTGGCAGATGTAGCAGGTACAGAGTTGAACATTAGTGTCAGTGGCAAAGAAGCTGTGAGTCGGGTCACATGTCAATTGAAAGCGAATGTTGACCATTCCCAGGATGAGTTTCTGGTGGGTCTATGCGCCAAAGACGCACGAGATGATGTGGAGGGTTTGAAGATGCGATTCCTCCCACTACTCGGCCATCTAGAGAAATGGCATGAGACTTTCGACGAGGAGACGAAGAACGAATCAGGGCCCTGGTTAGACTTATGCGTGTACGACTGGGTCTCGGATGCGACGAGATCGTACAAACTTTTCGGATGTTTATTGCGTGCCGCGACATCTTAGCCTTATTGTATGAGCTAGGGCTCTTACATTAATATTTATATGTGTACTTTTCTGACTTTGATTGCCCTGACCTGGGCTATCGCAGCAGGGATTACAACTCAACTCCCAAGAACTTTGGAGCTCGTGTGATTGTGACTGAGCGTGACTGACCTGCGGGACCACAACCTTCAGCCTAGCATGCATCTATATTTCTGCCTTCTCTTTCAACTTTTCTTTCCTTTTGCTTCAACGCAAGCTGTACCCCACAGACCTTCCTACTCCACTCATAATTACTATGTTCTCGAGCACGATCCTTCTACCCCAGCTTCCGTGACTGATGCTGCACAAGCACTTGGTGTAGAGCTAATACAACAAGTCGGAGAGCTGCGGAATCATTGGCTGGTACGTACGCCAATGGCCATCGGAAGCGGTCAAGATCCAGTGCTTTCCAACCATCGAGCCATTCAGGCGAGAGCAACCTCATCACCGCACCTTGATGCTCGGTCTTCAGAAGCACTTCACGCTCGACACGTCGCAACCTCTATTCGTGCACTTCTTCCTCAGAATGTTCGAAGGCGTACTAAGAGAGATGCATACATCGCGGCGCGAGCGCCCCCCCCAGTCCGCCCTACTAAAGAAAAGAACGATACATCTCCAGCTAACGCAGCAGCGCTGAGGCTTGGCATTTTTGATCCCAGATTCCCTGACCAATGGCATATAATTAATGGGGAACTTCCAGAGCATATGATGAACGTTACCGGAGTGTGGGAGGAACTCGGTATTACTGGTAAAGGAGTCTATGTTGCCATGGTTGACGATGGTGTCGACTATGAGCATGAAGATATCAAAGATAACTTTGTAAGTACCTGATACGTTATCGATCTTAGATCTACAGGCCCAACGATCTGTAAACAGTTCGCAGGAGGCTCTTACGATTTCAATGGCCACCAGCCTTTACCAACACCTCATGGTTTTGAGGATCACCATGGTACTCGTTGTGCCGGTGAAATATCTGCCGTCAAAAATAATGTTTGTGGCGTGGGCATTGCCTACAATTCAAAAATAGCAGGCTTGCGCATCCTGTCCGGGCCTATTTCCGACGTTGATGAAGCTGTGGCTCTGAACTATGCGTACCAGAATACGTCTATCTACAGCTGTAGTTGGGGTCCACCAGATAATGGTCGAGCAATGGAGGCACCTTCTTACTTGATCCAGAAATCTGTGTTGGAAGGTATAAACAACGGTCGTGGTGGCAAAGGCTCCATATTCGTTTTTGCGAGCGGAAACGGCGCGGGGAGCGGAGACCAATGTAATTTTGATGGATATACCAACAGTATCTATTCAATCACCGTTGGAGCAGTCGACCACAAAGGACTTCATCCTTATTATTCGGAAGCATGTTCTGCGAATATGATCGTAGCTTATAGTTCAGGTAGTGGAAAGAATATTGTGCGGTGTTTCCTTTGTTATCCTTCCGCCCTAACGTTGGGTATCGTTGCAGGTTACGACGGACATCGGCAAAGGCAAATGCTCGTCATCTCATGGAGGTACATCTGCTGCGGCCCCAATTGCATCAGCTGTATTTGCCCTGGCCCTGGAGGCACGGTAAGCAGTGATATGCATGCGAGAGAATTCGATCAAACTAATGCGGCGGGTGTGTTAGGCCCGACCTCACTTGGAGAGACATCCAACATCTCTGCGTCCGCACTGCAATTCAGATAAATCCCAATGACCCCGACTGGGAAAAGACAGCGGCTGGGCGACCGTTCAGCTATAAGTATGGTTTTGGAAGACTAGATGCTTGGCAATATGTGAATGCAGCGAAGTCATGGCAGCTTGTGAAACCCCAAGCCTGGATTGAAACGACTATATCCGAATTGGGTGGCGGAAAGGTTGCTTCCAATGGTGCGATGTTGGGCGGACTGCCAATCATCCCTGGAGGCGTTCGGGACAGCATGACCATCTCGCACGACTTGTTGATGGAGCGAAATTTTGAAAAACTTGAGCACATCAATATCAAGGTTTGGATTAATCACACGAGGAGGGGAGATGTTGAGGTTGAGTTACAAAGTCCGAATGGCATACGGAGTATCTTGGCTGGTTCGCGCAAGTTCGATAGTGACTCACACGGATACAAAGGTTGGACCTTTATGACCATTAAACATTGGTAAGTATTTTCATTCCGTTGCAGCGGTAAGCGAATACTTACATAAATTCTAGGGACGAGAATCCCATAGGGAATTGGACATTGCGCGTTTATGATCAAGATAAAACAGGGAGCTCTGGCAGTTTCCTCGGTTGGTCAATGACGATGTTCGGGTCATGCATTAACCCATCTGCGGCCGTGCATTATAATCTGAGCCCGGTGACTGCATCGCCTGGCAATCCCCTGCCGCCGCCCTCTGCCACGGAAGGCGGTACTAAATCACATTCCAAGCCTACTGATCACCTCCCTGGTGACCATGGGATAGCACTAGGAGAGGCTGATAAGCCCGCGTTCGGATCGACAGACGATGCCGAAGCAGCAGCACCATCAATATCAACTACTCCAGACGAGGGTTACTTTCAGGGAATGTCACGCCTCCTTTCAAATTCAAGATGGCTCATCGGCGCCTTGGGAGCCGTGGTTTTATTCGGAATTGGTGCAGTAGTGTTCTTTTGGCGTCGCAGCCGCCGAAATCGTAGACCTTATTCTCCCGTGGCTGAAGGCGAAGATGTACCCATGGTTCGCCATGGCGGTCGTGCAGGGAGCCAGAAGATTCGCGATGGAGGACGGACCAAAGAACTTTATGACGCATTTGGTGAAGTTTCAGACGACGACGCCGACGAGGAAACGAGCTTGCGGAGACCTCTGGACTCCGGTGGCATCAGATTCCACTCAGATTTCCTAGAGGATGACGACGCTCAATCCGCGACCCAGTCAGGAGTACCCTACAAAGACGAGCCGGATGAACGGCAACGACCTGCTGCAGCTGAACCAAGTCAAACACGTTCTGGAAGTCCAGGAAGTGGGGATGATGGCAGTTGGGAACATGCATCGCAGCAAGCACGAGTAGAATAATTATGCTGTATGTCATTAACTTGTTTTGATTTTGCCATACTACGACCAGGCAGGTTTATATAACTAATATAGAATACATATCCACACAAATCGCATACAAGAACCGGATACCAGATGACAACGACAACTTCACATGTTCTTGTCTATAAGCCATTAAACCGCAATTTTTGGCCATTGGCCACACGTGTCCAAACATCCAATTCTTCGTACTAAACAAAAGTAAATTATAGGTCCTCTGTGAGATATAAGGAATTGTTACCTGGAGGATGGTGTCCATAATAGCAGTCTCTGTGTGACCCTTAGCTTGACAACGAGCGCGAATGTCCACCATAGACAGTTCTTCGCCGGAGGCATCAGCATCAATATCAACATCCATGTCGGTTTCTCCTCCAGGACCTTTTCCCATAGCTGTGACCCCCTCAGCTGCCATGTCCTTTATCAGTCGATATATGACGCTCAGTTCAGACTGGTCAGATTCGCGTTCTTTGTCGCCATCGTCAAGAAGACTCTCTTTGCTCACTTCCATGAGACGCAAAGCTTCATCGACGTCGGCAATCTCAACGGTGTCGGCGAAGCGCAGTCGAGCGAGAGCCTGAGCGAGCCGCAGGACACCGAGAAGCGTCCGTGCTGAGGTGTAGGAGTGCGTCTTGTTGTTGTCCTCCTGTTCCTTTTGCATTTTACGCAAACGAACGTAAGCTTTAACCACATAGTCGGAGACCTCACGAGGTACTGTTGGACGTCGTTCACGCGCAAGCGCAATATAATGGCTGTCAGAGTAAACGTACCCGTTAGTTCGCGCCACGCTCGTAGGTTAACCTGACGAACCGCATAAGCACAGGATCAATTGTGTCATGTTCGAGTTCAGGATGTGCGTTATGCATGTGAACATATGTAACATGCTGAGCAAGCCTCTCATCATCGTCTCTGTTTGGCTTGTCTAATATGAGGAACATAATGTCGAACCTAGACAACAAGGCGGCAGGCAAGTTAATATTTTCCACAGGTGAAACCTTCGGATTATAACGTCCATAGAGAGGATTAGCTGCAGCAAGAATTGACGTTCTTGCATTGAGTGTAGTTGTAATACCGGCCTTAGATATTGAAATAGTCTGTTGCTCCATGACTTCGTGGATCGCTGTTCGGTCCGACTCTTCCATTTTGTCAAACTCATCAATGCAGCAGATTCCATTATCGGCAAGGACCAGTGCTCCACCCTCTACCAGAATGTTGATCAGTGAGACAATCCGTACCGCTCTAGGGACGCACCCAAAACCATTTCGTCCGTCACCGGGTCCCGCATCACTGCAGCCGTCAAACCAACGCCAGATGAGCCCTTGCCTGTAGTATATACTCCACGGGGTGCCACTTTTGAAATATACTTCAGCAGCTGAGACTTAGCTACACCGGGGTCGCCCATGAGACAGACATTGATGTCTCCCCTGATCTTCATGCCGTCACCCATATTTTTTGTGACACCACCGACAAGGAGTAATAATAGTGCTTTCTTCACGTCAACATGTCCATAGATCTCAGGCGCGATACTCTGTGCCAACTTTGAATAAAGGTACCTGTCGTCCCGGAGTTCAGCCACGGCGGCCTGGATCTCGGGCGTGAGCTGCATGTCGCTGTACTGTTTTTTGAGTTGATGAATATGATGAACTTCGAGGTATGTATCAGTGAGTAGACCGGCTCTAATAGCCTGGAAACCAGTGTATGGTGTAGGCAAAAAAACACCACCAAGGTGAACGACATCCCCGGGATTCATTGCACGGGTTTGATTGCCATATGTATGCACCGTCATAGACCGTGGAATATGCCCGACGGGTACCTGGTCTGCCTGGAAACGGGTATGAGCTCATCCAGCAGCCAATGGAATGTGTGAGTCGCGTATACCATTTCCTGAATTTTAACCTCTTGGAAAGGACTGAACCTGCAGGCCCTGGTCTGCATATGCAAGGTCCCTTTCCGATTGTTCTGTTTACACATCTCCACATTCGGACAATCAACCAGTGGCGTAAATTGCTTGTTAGTTATCTCTTGAAAGATTTCCGAGCCACAGCTATCGCAAGTATACGCGTTTACAAGGAGCAAGGGTTTGACTTCTGAGACGCGAGTGACTATGCCTCGAACCGTAATTAATTTGCCTAGGTTAGCACCTTTTACATCGCGCACCGCCATGGCAACGTCAGATAAAAGAGGTTGAAAGTAGAGGTTGCTGCATCCACGTCATCACAGCTGTCAAGTTGAGATAAAGGATCGAAGTCTCACTATCGTCTCATTAATTCTGGCGGAAAGCCGGGCCTGCCTTCCTCTTGATTTTGAGCGTCTCGCTCTTGTCGCTGGTGTAAAATCACATCAATGACTTCGTCGTGATGTGTGATGTCTCGCGTTGGTGCTGGCATGAGTTCATCGACGGCTTCGCTGAATAACTGCGCGTATCGACGCGTATTATTGCGTATGCGAACGACGAGTTCGGCGACAGATTTTTCGTGCTAATGCAGGATTTGCGGTCGATCCATATCATATAAAGGAAGGATTGGCATACCTCTGCTATATCCTCCAAATCAATAGAAAGCATCTGTTGATCACGATTTGCAACGCGTTGCTAGTAGGCATGTGTTGAGCGCCATTAAGTAAGAATAGTGGCCTTCCTCACCAATTGGTCCATATACTTCGGGCCTTTTCTGCGACTGTCATCCCCACCGATATTCATGCCAGCAACTCTATCTGCGAGATTTTCTCGCTCAGTAACAAAACCAGAGAGGAAAGCCTTGATTTTTTCTGGAAATGTAAATACCCATTGAGGACAAACGACGCGTGGATTCGCGTGAAACCCACCTTTCTCATCATTGAAACTTATAGCAACTTCATAACGGGGCAAACTGGCCATTGTAGCGCGTTCCACTTGATGAATGCAGAAGGGAAGACGCGACAAACGCGTCGTACTCAGTCGAAGCGCCGCCACAATTCAGACACTTCTACGTTGCCTGTCCTCGGTTTTCTACCTAGCCCTATTTTATTTAGCTGTATTTCGTGAGTAGAATGTGCATGGCATATTCCTATCCCAAGGTGGGCTCTTCAAGGAAGGAAAGAAAATCAATGATCAGGTAATGTCCTTTTGCGTGTCAATATCATCATCCTAAAGCAACCGCAGAGGGGAAAGATCACTCTCAATCGATTCGTTACGAGACTCAGAGGACGATTTGTCAGGAGGAACATTAAAGCCTCCTCAGGCTGTTCCCAAAATCGCATCTCGTACTAGTACGTTAGCCAATGCGCCGGTGGCCAGTTTGCTCATTTCATAACATTCCTCAAAAGCCTACAAACACTCTCGCCGCTCACTATCGATCGACTCCATCCCTGATACACCATCTTATACGTCCCATTCACAAGATGATCAAGCACGTCAAATTATGGAAGCCGTTGTAATAACACCCAATGCTTCTGTTCCGGGTATGATATGGCTCCTTTACGTTTTGCTGGAAAAGTCACTTCTTACTCATAGATCCCATTTATCGACCTTTTTGTGATGAGGTCGAAGAGACCCATGATCTGCAAGTTCCCGGCGAAGGCCATCGCAAAGAGAAAGATAGAGGTATACCAGTTCGGTTTCTTGATCATTTCACATGCTATGACGAAAATGGGACATATGTGCCGTTCGCCTCTGTTGCTGCATACCTTGTATCGGGTACGACCACGAGGATTCGAGCCTCAGGGCTGGTATCTCGTTGTCTTGAAGATTGGGAAGACGGTGATTCTGATCTTTCAGAGACAGAGGTCCAACTCCTTGTCTCTCTTCAACCGCTCGAAGACTTCTGGACCAATTATGAGGCCCATCAACCGTGAGGCATGTTTCGATTAATTTACAGAAGGTACCTAATTGGCAATGTGTACAGAAGGGGTATATGGACTGTGCAGTCAGTCGGAATTGCAACTGCCCATGCATGGTATATCTTACAACAACCAGCTCCGTTATATGCTACGTTCTATCAGCCATTCTGGTTGTCACACCGTTTGACATGGCTTGTTGCCAAAGCAATTCGAAAAGATCCAACAATCACATATAATTTTTTCTGTCAGCAATTGGAATGTGCGAAAGATGATGAAGCTGATCTAATTATGGGAAGAGATTTGATACGAAAGGACTTGACTGGGGATTTACCAGTGCATAGCTCATCCATATTTTAATTCTTGGACCACTCTAACGACCGACGTCTAGATTCTTTACATCAAAGATCACCTCTCGGTCAAAGGTTCAGTGAAGGATTATAAAGAGCTGCTATCGTCTCCTCTTCTACAGACTATTCTTCATCGCGCTCACACTATTGGTAAAACTGTGCAGGAGTTTTTCCATCTAGATGAGTACGCCTCTATATCGGACCAAGAGATCCGAGAGAAAAAGAAAAAGAATTACTCTAGCAAATCTGTCACAATCACGACTCCTCGTATCCATGAACTTACTACGGGATTATTCTTGAAGACCTTGCTGAAGGCCGGAGTGACACTGGATATCCAGGATCGCAGAAACGATCTTATACAACCTCATCAACCACCTGACAAGCTGCACCCCGACCCTCCAACTCATATTGAGTGGGAGAATCCGGTCAGTGGAGTTCGCGGGTATTTTACCGGAGTGTCTTTAGATGGAGAACCATACACAGTATGTTTTTCTATTCAACTGATTATGTCGCTCATAATTTTGCGCAGGTTGGTGATGTTGTTATGGTATGCTTCTTAATACCCAATTGGCTTAGATTTAATGATCTGCTTCAGGTAAATCCCGGGGAAGATGAACTCACACACAGAGCAGTAAGTGCTCGAGAGGCACATTCGCAGTCTCGTAAGAACAACCTTGCTAATGAAGTGTGGTATGTCTTATGACAATCTCGTGGCTTGTCATACCTATCCTGTCTGGATCACCATGCAGGTTTGGGAAGATCATATATATGTTTGATAAACCTATGTCATCGGAGTCACACAATTCACAGAGGGAACCTACATTTCACGTACAGTGGTATGAACATGGCTCTAGAACTATTCTTCAAGAAACCGCACATCCTTATGGTCTATTTGCTCTGGCTGAATGTGCAGATATCCCAGTTGGGTCCATTTTTGGGTCCTGCTCGGTTCAGCATCTGAAGCCAGGGGATGAAGAGCCGCAAGATTATCATTGTAGGTAGGTCTTCCACTTGTGACGATTTCCTGTAGTACTCACATGATTCTTCAGCTTTTTGTGGGATGCCCAAAAGGCATGCTTCCTGGACCAGTCAGTCCTTAGACGAACGGGTGCGGTCATGGGGTTTCCACATTGTCCTTGCTGCTCTTTCATCAAGAAACGAGATCAAGAAGAGACCCATGAGACACTACTTCACTCGGATACCTATGCTGAAGTGAGGGGGGTCAAATACCACAAAAATGATTTCGTTTATATCGCAGCAAACGAGAGCTTCCCTTACTTGATCGGCCAGATTCGTTGTTTCACTGTGGATCGAAATTTCACTCTGGACAAGTCGAAGGTAGAGTTGACTCTGCTTGGTAGATTTGACGATGTCGCCCGTGCTCTAAATGGATCAGAGGTTCAGCAGGACGAGGTACGCCAGTTATACTTACTCCTCGATTGACTAGATCTGACTTGCTTTAGACTCGACTTTTCATGACGGAACAGATGGGCACCTTCCCCCTTCCGTTTATTGAGGGAAAATGTTTTGTCCGTCCAAAGGGCCTTGTCATATCTCAGGACTTGCCCAACCATTTCTACGTTGACCTGTGGGCACCAAAACTAGACATCCGGAGCTTGGAGGATCTCTTGCCTCTCGAGGGTCAAGTGATAAAAACATGTAAACCATGTCTACAAAGCGAAAGATTGGACCAAGAACGGGTGCACTCTTACAAGTCATGTAACGCACCTCTGAAGACCATGGAGCTCTTTGCAGGTCGGTTTGACTGTAAGTTACTTTCATCTTCTCATCCTTAACTGTAGGTGCCGGTGGGCTCTCAACTGGCCTTGAACAGAGTGGGTTCATGAAGACAAAGTGGGCTGTCGAAATAGTCCCAGGCCCAGCAGCTACTTTTCAGTAAGTGCCTAGTAATTCCTGTCACCTTTCCTCGTAATTTAAATGTGTTTTAGAGCGAATCATCCAGATGCAGTTGTTTTTAATCAAGATACTAACGTTTGCCTCCAGAATGCGATCGATGCACGGGATGGTAAACCCTGTATCCCGTTGAAGAGCATTGGGGCCGGAAAACAGCTTCCCCGCATGCCTCAACGTGGCGATGTGGATCTCATCACCGGTGGTTTTCCTTGCCAGTCATTTTCAGGCATGAATCACCAACGGCATGTGAACAGCCATGATGATATCAGGTGAGTTTATCTGAGATTGCTACGTTGCTATTCTGACATTGGTATGCAGGACAACGTTGGTAGCCAATATGCTATCCTATGTCGAATTTTATGAGCCCCGTTATGTGCTAATGGAGAATGTCAAAGGTCTTCTCCAACATCACAGCCGGTTGGCTGTTTTGGACAATGATGACGAAGAGAACGAAAGTGACGACGACGAACAAAAAGTTATCAAGATGTCCATAGTAAAATTCGTTCTACGAGCATTACTTCGTCTCGGGTGAGATGTCTTCTCGATTTTGTTATTCTTTCTCAAACGATGCTGGTAGATATCAAACGCAATTTACTGTGCTCCAAGGTAGCTATGATAATAAGGTCATGCCATTGCTTATTTTGAGTTCCTGTCATACAGCCGCGGACTACGGCTCTCCTCAGCGGCGTGAAAGAGTCATATTTTGGGCTGCCCGGCTGTCCGAGATCCTTCCCGAGTTTCCTCTACCCACGCATGTATACCCGGGTTATAAATCTCGCGTCCTCTCGTTGCCTACCCACGACAAGCTCAGTCCAGTACAGCGATCAGAAAGAAATTGCGCCCCATTTCGTGCACTCGTTGTCGCGGATGCTATATCTGATTTGGTACGTTTTATCCTGATACAGCTGGCTTTGCCATCTCATCAGTCGTGCAGCCGAAGTTTGATTGGAAGAATCCACACATTATTTGTCCGGAAGGCGAAGCAGAGGCCGAAGAGACATCACGGAGAAGAAAGCGCTACAAAGAACGCACTGCTGTCTCTACACCAGCACGTACCCTCGCTGGATTCTTGGAACCGGTACCCTATGCAACGTCACCAAAGACAAAGTATCAACGAATACTGCGTGGCGACAATGAAGTGGTTACTCTTCATTGCTCCCGTACTTTCAGGCCGACAACAGTAGAAAGGTGAGTGAGCATATCTATCCCAGTCTATATTTGTTGAGTGGCGCTATCCGTAGGGTATGGCATGTTTGCAGCGCCCATGTGAACGGACCTCATGGTAATTCCAACTCGAGAAATAGTTGAATTTTACCACCACATGGTTGATTAGATCTCCCCCGCGAGCTATGGCTGCCGGCATGTACCAAGCTGTCCACGGACGAAGCAAAACTACAGCAAAAATGGCAGGGTGACTGAATTTCAGTTCCTATCTTCTGAAACGTGGATGAAGCAATCATCTATTAGCACTGTTTTCCAGACTCAAATGGAAGGAGCCTTTCAATACTGCACTAACGAGTTGCCGGCCCTTCATGAAAGGCAGTAAAGTCCTGCATCCAACGGTATGTGCGTTCGTACTGTGATCTAGACCAGCTGATTAATCATCAAACAGCAAAAACGAATTATCACAGCGCGAGAGTGCGCGCGCTCTCAAGGTTTTCCGGACTCGTATGAGTTTGTTCAGACAGATGAAGACGGTGGGCCAGCGGCTTGGGCGAAGCTCCTAGATGACGTACGTATTGGCATGTTGATGTGACATTGGAAACTTAGTCCTCATCGGCCCTAGATACATACACAAATTGGGAATGCCGTACCCGTACCGCTTGCCTGCGCTCTGGGCAAGTCGTTGGGAAAAGCCCTTGTGACTCGGTGGTTGCAGGAGAATCTAGACGAAGGGGAATCGGATAAGGAAGATGCTTTGGTGAGATGGTTAGTCGGTTGCTCTTCCCATGAACTTACTGGACCAATTCCTGTATCCTTCTGGTTGTAATCCCATAGATCATGCGCTCGTAGAGTACGACAGTATTTTGGGGGTAAAGTTGGGAGATATGGATTGAGAATAGAGGGGTTCTGTGCTAATAAATTTCAGACGAAGGGGCGAAATCCAATCATGTGGTGATATGCATTAATTACCTATTTAGTAGCCAATTTAGCAGGTATACATTTGTTCATTTATCACAGTGCTGCTGGAGTAGTAGACCCGTTCTGTGCCAACTTCAGACTTGCGTGATACCTCAAAGAATCAACTATGAATCACCGAGTTGTTTCAACTGTAAATACCGTTCTTAAGTTTAATGTTCGACACGGGGATACGAACAGCAGTTTCAAGATTATTGTCTGGACCGATCATGTGTTTACTTTCGAAGATTGGACGATGTCGGCGTTGTTGCTTCGTTGGGCACTCTTAAGTTGCAGCGCGACATCTACACATGGCTTCCGACAGTACATGAGAGCTTGATGATGCGCTACCCTAGCCAGTATGGGGCAGGCAGTATTGGAACGAATTGGAATCGGGGTGGACGGGAACGCGTGAATATACTCAATGAGCCGCAATATGCCAATGTTAATAAGTTGAAACACCTATAGTGACAACGAAAACCACAGGTCCCACTGCGGAATGTCGGGCGCATACATATAATAAGTCTTGAACGTATGCTCTAGGGAGTTCTTGATTCGACATACAACTGTTCTTCAATTAAGGCCGTGTGTGACTTGTAGACATTATTTCCCAAGGGTGAGAATCTCTTCCACTCTCCTGACTTTGCCTTCGTTGCCTTGGCCATCCGCGATTTCCCTATCCACACGAGTGCCTATTCTCACATCCGTAGCGATACGGGGCGCTCCCATGGCGTGGACAGCTGCGTGGCAAGCGTGAATTGCATCGCACACTGCGGACTAGTAGAATGTAGAGGGGTGAAAGTTGCTTGCTGTTAATAATCATAAAGAACGTTGACAAACCCATGGTCCTTCGACATTAGTTCCATATCCGCTTGTGGAGATTTAGCGAGAGTCGCGAAAGCACCGGCGCAATACTTACTGCATCTATGTGACAGATCAGCCATCGATAGGTGCTGGACCACCTACTCCACGAACCTTGTACTTGAGGCCGGTCTTTTCAAGGACCCGCTGGCATTCAGCGATGTATACTGCGACCTGGGAAGCCGCACGAGCTAAAGGTGAGTTGGAGACTCCGGTGATTGGGGCTTACGGATGGGTCTGAGAGGCCCATAGGGATGAGACAAAAATCTGAAAGAGGAAACAATATACGGAAAGGAACTAGAGTTGTGGGAAGGAGGCAGACCTGCAGTGGCGTAGAGCTCGGACATGGTTGACGGCCGCCTTTGATTGCATAAGCCGGCGTAAACACAGAATCGCACCAGCACAGCGAGCGGGATACAGAGAGAATAATCGATACCCTTCGGCCTTCACGATGGCTCCCTCGGCGTCGCTGCAGTCGAGAATAAGTGCATTTGAGAACCTCGAGGCGAATGGAAATGGCCATCCAAAGCAGCGAGGTGCAGTACGCCTCTCGCCTTCTACCAAACCTGCCCAACACCAGATCCTCGACACGGAGTCTCCAACGGCCGACTCACTCTTCGCTATTCCTCCAATCCAGCCCAGTCCCTCCCCATCGAGGCCATCGTCGCCTCCCGCTCTCGGTCGCAAATCGTCTCTCATACACTTCACCGAACTCGCGTCTCCGAAACCCAAGCCTCCTACCGCTGATGGAACAGGGTCAACCACGTCGTCGCTCTCTCCTGTGGATACATCTAGAAAGCTCCAACTACCTCCCCGAGGTACTCAACAGAGACCGCCTTTACCACCGCGAAAACCTTCCATTCCCTCGTTGCAAGCCATGTCCACAGCGACACCCCCGCCTCTTCCCAAGCGCCACGTCTCTACACCTATGCTGTCAGTTTCCAAGAACCCCAGCAATGCTTCGCTTCTCAACGCGCCTGACTCACATACTTACCCACCTCTGTTGACGAGAGGGATCACCTCCCCTAGTTTTCAAAGCAGGCATATGCCTAGCTCGTCAACCTCGTCTTTTCATTCTGTGTCTTTGTCTTCTGATGGCGGCGACACGCATGACCATGATAGTCTCGATGGCTCGTATGAAGCCGTCAGCTCTACAGCGGCAACAAGTCCCACCATGTCCACACAGTACGACTGGGACCACAATTCTGATTTACCCAAATCGCACCAGCGACCGTGGCGAAAGCAAGGCGCTTCCCCACCTATTGCCAATCCCTCGCCTGTGGCCTCTCGTCGCCCGCCTCCACTTCCGCCGCAGCGGAAGCTTGTCAACTCCAATCCCCAACCAGTAGTTCTAGTCCATCACCGTCCGGCACCCCTTCCTCCAAACGTGAAAAAACGATATGACGCTCTCTTTGAGCGTAACTTACCGCCCTATACTAGGAAGGGTCGCTCTTCAGGCTGGCGCGGCGTCTCTGTTGACCTTCTTACGAGTGGTGATATACCCGAGTTCGGGGACGATGTGGCTAGGGAAGAAAGGTTAGATGGCGTAATTATAAAGCGCATATGGACCTGTTCCAAACTCCCAAGAGCGCGATTAAGAGAAATTTGGTGAGGGGAGCCCTACAAAAAATCTAGTTTTCATGCTAATTCAAGCATCCAAAGGAACGAGTGTGATCCTACTAGTGTCGGGTCGCTAGACCGAGATGCTTTCGCTAGGGGGATGTGGCGGATCGATGAGGCTCTCAAGGCTCACCAGCAGGCGCAGAATTCAACCTCGCCGCTCACCCCCAAGCCCCACCTAACTTCTTACACCCCTCGGGCACCACCTCCGCCTTTGCGGCAACCCAGCTTCCCTCTACGATAATACCTCCTTTAAAACTATTTATATTACTTCAGGGTTGATGTTCTTGGGGGTGGTTTTCGTGTCGGACATTCACATTCAGCATGATTCCTTCAACTGTTTTATCATCTGACCGGACCTCGTGTTGGCCTTATGCATAACACGTGGCTCTCCCATAAATTACAATGCTGTCCGTCCCTGATCATATATCTGAGCTAGGAGTCCTAATACCCCAGCATCCTGCAGTTCCCCATCCTCTTGGTGTTCCGACGCAATCGGTAAAAATGTCTTGCCAGTCTTCCTCATGGCTATCTCATCAACGTATGAATCGCCCAATTCGCTTCCCACACCGCCATCCGCCGCACGATCCCCCTCGCGTACCGCAGGAATGGAAATGGACTGCACAGGGGTTTGATCCGCCGATTTCGCAGCGTCTCGAGTGGATGCTCGGGGTTTACCAGCAGCCCTTCGTCGCGAAGCAGCTCTTGCCATGCTTTGCTGCAAGGCACGGTCGTAATCTTGCGCACGATTCATGCCAATCTCAGTCCCATCAAACCGATTATGCGACCCTGACCGCCGTGCTGCACCTGGGAGGTGCGCAGCTGCTCCATAATCTGCCAATCTGCTAAGATAGAGCGACCCACTCGGGTCTGTGGGATTCCATTGGGGGTTGGCAGCCTTAAGGTCATCGTGAGGTTTGAATCGAGAATGGCAAATAATGACCGCACTTTGAAATTAAGGAATGATTTCTCCATTTTACCTTCCTTGGACATGAAGCGGTCTTCGTTGACTTCAGTGGGCGCGCCATACTATCCAATGATCAATGTTAGTGACCCCTTGGAAAACACTACGCGAAACGTCATCTCACCTTTACATTGCCATGTCGCTTAAAGTCGAAGACGGCGAAACTGCAGACATAGTCTAGGCCATCAACATGAACAGAAAATTCACGGAAAAAGTCCACAATTGCGGGAGCGCAAGGCGGAAGGGAGTACCACAGAATGAAAGGTGTTAGCACAACAGAGAGTAACTCCTGTGCAAAGATCACGACTTTCATCTGGAAGAGCTGTCCAAAATCCTTGTGGACCTAAGTAGCGCGGACTTCAGTACTGTAATCTGCAAATGATGAGAATATACCGTTTGGGAGTG
Source organism: Ramaria rubella (assembly GCA_015039355.1). NCBI lineage: Eukaryota > Fungi > Basidiomycota > Agaricomycetes > Gomphales > Gomphaceae > Ramaria > Ramaria rubella. The sequence continues at coordinate 351,925 of MU134308.1, forward strand.
TAGCTTTCCTTTCCATTCCACCGGCATGTAGTGTGTGTAGTGGACAACGTCAGTCATCAGCAACTCCGGGTCAAATACCCTATTGTCCTCGGGAACCATTCCGCGCGCAGCGGCGAGCACAGAGCCAAAAACGCCCAAGTAGAACAGGACGGTTCTGTGGGGCGTGATCTCAAGCCCAAGGAACAAATCTGGGTCAATCACAGACGCCAACAGAAGAACCGCAGCAAACGAGCCCGCAATGAACGCAACGAATCTAGTGAGTGATGTCGGAGAAGGCCAGTATAAAAAATAGTTTTGTGCAATCACCTCATAACTATCGCCACTTTCTCGTTCGGAAACTGTCCAATGTACATACTTGCTGTGGGATACGACTCTGCTAGACGTCGGGCAAACAGGTGTGGGAGCTCGTTGAATTCACGGAACTTCCATTCTGCAAAGGGGGTGTATTTCCGCCCACTGAGCGACGACGGATTCTTGTGGTATTCCTAAGAGAGCATGAATACCGAGGAGTATGGGACATAATTATGGTCTGTACCTCAAAGTACCGAAAAAAAGAATGCAGGAGAATATAAGGGACGATAAATGGTACTGAGATCGCGTTGAGAATGCCCATGAATATGAATCGTCGTTTCAATCTAACCAGATCATCGGCAAAATGATCATATTATACACTGTGCACACCTACTGCTCAATCAATGCTTTGCGGTTTCTTTCCTTGAGGAAAACTCGGTTGACTTTGCCACTTCGGTCAAATAACCATCCCATTAAACAAAAGCGAAGGTTCCACTCTAGTACTTGAGTCAAGGTGTCACCCTTTCCTTCGCCATGGATGCTTCCGCCTCCATGCGTACGGAGTACACGAACAAGAAATCTGGGAAGGGGAGATCGCAGGTCCAAAAGTTCTTTATTGAACAACGCGATTAGATAGTTCTCCTGCCGCATGATTCTATTTGCTACGTCATGTGCATCCAGCTTTGCTGTCAACGGAGAGAAACCTGGGTTGGAGTCACTAGCAGATGACATTGCGGTAACAGGATTCTCATCTCGAATGGCTCCGAGGCGGCGCACGATTTCTGGCCATGATATAGTCTGGATGTCCGCCTTCGCATATAGAAATGAGCTTAAGAACTGGGATGAACATAAAAGCACCCACATCGGGGATGCCTAAGAGGTGAGTGTAGAACCGATACATATCTATGAGTCGCAGAATGTGAAACACAAATTGCACAATTTGCCAGATATAGAAGGCACCGAAGAAGAGAAAGAAAAGCAGAGTGAAACCTGAAAACCTGACAGGGTTACATCAGTCCGCGTTCGACTTTGGAATTTAAAGGTTCACTTTGTAATACAGCGATCTACCACAACGTCAGAAAGTCGTGACATGTGCTCGCGTCCGTGACGAATTCGAGAATAGTCAACACAGCCTAGTAAAAAAGTGGAAAAGCCAATGACAAATCCGACTGTTCTGCAAGTAGAAAGCGAATAAATGTGCCGCATTATGAGAATGAGACAACACGAACAAGAGATTGAGTCCTTGTGACAGTGCAATGCAGAATATCCCTTTCCCTTCGTAATAGGAGTACACCTCCTGGAGATAGAGATCAAGATTGTAAACATTGACCCAATTCCAGAGTGCATGCTCATATTCATCAAGTCCTCTCATGACTTTGGGTGGGTCCACTGGGTATGCTTCAGTGACAGGTGGCTGAGTAAGATCTGAAGGCTTTGGGGGCATCGATACTTGTACAGGATGGCTGACAGGAAGTAGGCTTGAAGAAGATCGTGAGGGCTTAAAAACTCGTGGACTTCGAGAGCTCGTTTGTGGTCGTTGAGTCTTGGGCGGGGCAGAGGCTTCAATCATAAGGCTCTGCGGAACTTCATCATCTGAGGATTGGTCTTCATTGTGTCTCAAGACATTCATCTGTGAGCTGGCATCCCACGAAACGCGGCGAGGTGAACCAGAAGGAAACACGGAGCCTCGTTGAGTCTGTTGCGCGTGCTCATCTTCATCTTCTTCCAGCAATGACGCGGCTTGGGAGTAACCTTGGTAGTGGCGTCCCATGGGGTTCAACAAACCAAGAAACGGTCGTGATCCTGAAGGCGAACGAGAACCTGAGGCACGTGAAGATTGGGATATGCCATGTAGACTACGCGACGGACGTGACGCTGAGTCCGCCATAAAAGAGGAGTTGAACCCTGAGCTCACTGGAACATCGGACTTGGGCTGCTTCTCCGCTCAAAGTTCTAATCTCAGAACTTACATAACAACACTGGCCTTTTGCTCCGCTTCGCATGAATACGTGAATTAAGTAGCTTGCAAGGTCCACTCTCCACCTAAAAATATGTGTAAGATACGTGTCAGAAAATCACTAGGTTGTGTAAAAAATCTAAAATTCGTTGAAAAATGACTGTTATAACGGTATTTAGCGCAGTAGCCACTATGCAAGCCTGGCTAGTCGATGAAGAACTGTTTCAACACCTGTCCAAAAACAGTTAAACCTTTCTCTATCGTCTCATCGGTGCCAACGAAGGTTGTGCGGAAATACGGTCGCTATTTGTATCGATCAATAATTGTGCATGTATAGTATAACAGTGTGCAAGTGCGCTCACATCTGTAATATGATCTTCACTGGATATCATGTCTGCAATTGACTTATCTGTGGGCTGCATAGCAAACAAACCTCCCGGCATGACCAAAAGGCCACTGTTATAGCATGATTTGAATATCTCATCCAAAAGTTCTTTAGTGTTCGTCTTTGGACCTGTTTGCGGCAGAGGGTCGGTAAGAAGGAATCGTGGATGATTTTCAATATGAATCCTGATCCAGAAAAACATCCCTGCTATAGGAAGTTTAGTACTGGCAAATCCATGTACTCCAATCTCGCGCTGGAATATCTCAAAGAAGAGATTTCGTCGTCGCTGATATTCATTGCGGAGTCCCCACACCCACCGAAAGTACCCGTCCATCCCCCATCCAGTCGGTGCAAGTATCTCGGCCATGAATGACTGCCCAAGTCCGTGCGGGTGTTGAGTGCTGTTGTCAGTGAGGATCTCCAGTTTGCGCGAGAACAGAGGGTTGCAAGTAATCCATCCCAAGCGCATGTTTGGGGCGATAATCTTGCTTACTCTGGGGGAATGTTGTTGAAAAACACAGAACCTTCGATGATGGGAACATACGAATCAACACGGACGACGCGGCCATCAACATCCAAAGAGAGAAAAGAAGGAACCAATCCTTTTAAGAAATTAGTGGCAGCCCCGGCGGCATTGACTGTGGATTGCTCGGCCGTGACCGAAACACCTGTGTCATATTGGAGAAAATAATACGGGTCTGGATGACAGTGTTAAAATGGCTCGGTGTTTTTGAAGACAACTTACCATCCTCCAAGATAATAATATCATACTTTCGTGCTAACGCATATATCGCGCGTCGTCTTTCGAGTGGAATAGTTGCACCGGTAGGGTTCTGTCCGGTGCTATCCAGTTTCATCTAATGGGTGAGTGCCGAATAAAAGCGTGCGCCAGTGAAAAGAGTAGACGCACGGAATACAATAAAGTACATGCGGCCTTCGTCCTCTGACCACCTCATCCCACGAGCTTAGCGTGGCCTCCATGTCACTAGGAATGAGACCCATCTCATCAACTTTGACAGGCTGCCACCTTACACCCTGTGCAATTGGGGCGTTTGTTAAACCGCAGAAGGAATACTCCTCCACAAGAAACGTGTCCCCTGGAGACCCAAAGAGACGATATAATTTAGTTATGGCGTCCGCATTTCCAAGAGTTAGTATGATATTGCTTGTGGTTTGATTCGGGTGGTGTAAAAACTCGTTCATTGTTGACAATTGCTCTCTCAGCGTGATTAATCCCAGGCCTGTCCCGTATTGCATAGCTATAGATAGATCTATGGTGGATTTGCCACTCCCGTTGAAAGCACTAAGTTTCTGAGTAGGGGCAGAGCGATCAATCCAAGAAGAAACAGAGCCTAATGTCGACACTGCGGGGACATGAAAATCGACCTGCGACATGGCATAAAGGGCAGCGTGAGGGTCTCCTATGGGTCTTCGCATAAGATAGGTTAGGTTTTGACCTAAAGTGTCCATAACTGACCGTTAGCAAGAGATATCATTGACAGTGCAGGTGCGTTTTCCAATGAGCGAAGAAACGTTTTCATTGTATTAGGTAGCCGTTCCTGAGCTTCATGGGACAGATGATGAGCTAAATCTGGGAGCGAAGGTTGCTCCATCTGGATCGTTTCGGAAGGCATGATAGACAGGAGGATACACTTTTGCTGGTTTATAATAAGCGACACATTAGAACCCCACGAAGCAAGTTGAGTCTGAACGGAATTGGCAATTGAACTGTGCCGGATGTTCTCGTGCAAAGAATTGGTCTTCAAGTTGCATTGAGTTTGTGAGACTGAAACTGGTGCTATTTCCTACCAGTCTTATGACACGATGAACTTTCTTTCGCGCGAAAGGATACATAGTTGAAGAATATATAGACATACACCCGACGTACAAATTCTGAAGGGTCCCTCGAACCCTAGATAATCACTTCTGGAACGCCCTCTTATCATCTTAAACCTGTGAAAGCCGCTTACTGTTATCCTAACTGTGCACCCTTCGACACAGAGTGAGGCGCTGTTTGCGCTCGTGAGGGCGCAGAGGTTCTTGGAAGAATATTTGGCTCCACCTCTGCATCACCCTCGGGTACCTTGCGTGCTTGTGCAAAGAAAATTTTAACGTCCCGTTGACAGATGTTTTTGATATAGTATTGATTGCCTGCACACATGGGACGGTTTTATGAGTCTCGCAGATCAGCTGTGAGGAATGACCTCACCACGAGGCACCATGAACATGCCACCTGAAGCCAGAACGAAACTTGAGCGATGTACTTTGCACTCAATTGCACCTTCAATCACGTAGAATATCTGGTTGATTTCACAGTAAGTGCGGGGTTTTCAGCCGAGGGTCAAAATATGCACGTAAGTGTTATCTTTGGCAGGTTTCGCAGGTTTTTCTTCTCCGGGTGGTATAATTACTTGTCCTGCAGCGAAAAAATTGGCATCGCCAAACACCTTTTGAAATTTGTAATTATTCCCCTGATCAGCTTTGGGATTGATCATTTTTGCAGTATACGCCACACCTATCGGTCGAGATGCTCAGCGATCAGATCACCATAATAAAGGAGTCACCAACGTCGGCCTATTTCCGTTTGTGTAACCCAATCCATGACGATGCCGAATGGATCAGTTTCGCTGTCCCAACCAACCTCTGGATTCTCAACCTCGATGACACGAACTTCTTCTATAGTTGGAGATGCATGGCTTTTGCTTCTCGGTGCATGTGTTCCGCCCCGTTTCCGTTTCTTCGTTCCTAAAGGTTCAGGTAATGGCCTTGGGATTGTGATAATATCCTTGATGACAGGAACAACTGAACGCCCATGCTCACGTCGCCCCCAAACGACCTTTTCTCCTCGCCAGCCATCCAATCGGGGGTAACGACGACGTTTGCTCCTGCGTAAGCCATTTTCATCTAGGGTTTCTACAGAGCCAGCGGCTTATCGAACGTATATAGGGGGAAGAGTGCAAATTGGCAACCTACCATACATGCTAACTCGCGGTTGTGCCCGTGATTTCTTAGGTTGTGATTTCTTTGGACGCTCATTCGTTAGTGAGTGATCAGTGGGTGGGCTGCCATTAGTTTGTCGAGGTTTCTTCTTGCTTGGTCCCGCTCGGTCACGTTCTTGGTCCTCGTACGTGTCCTCAATTTCTTGTAGGCTCACAGCGATATCTTCTTCAATCTCAACGTCATCTTCTGCCCGGTCATCAAATTGAGCGTCGTCTTGATCTTCTTCGCCAGAATCTTGGATTTCAGCGCGTCCTTTCCCTTTATCTGCTCGTGAGGACACGGGGGATAAATCATCCTCAAGGATGTTGTTATCATCGTCCTGAGCTAATGCGGTGAAGCTCAGGTTAGCATGGGAGTTTGGGGACGGATTGTCACTCTCGGGTACGTCATCATCTCCAAGATACTCAGCACCTCTTTGTTCGTAGCCATCAGTAGCGTAGGAGTCCAGATTAGATCTCGAGGCTGAGCCACGACCGACCTCTTCATCGTCTTGTATCTCTCTGCGAAGACGGCTGGGATTTGAGGGTCGAGAATTCGTCCCGGATCGAGGAGAGCTGCGACGCGGGGGCTTCGGGGAAGGTACAAGGTCATAATCCACCTTGGAGCTGCGGGGTAGGGGTCGAGACAACGAACCAATGCGTTTTGCACTAGAGGGCTCAGCTGAGAAAAATTAACCTTTAAAGCGTTTACTTTACCATTTTAGTCGTGCAAGAACTCACGGGCAGCTGTAGAATTGAAGTAGACTGATGGGCTGTTGTGTGCTGTAGATCCCGCGTCAGACAAATCCCGCTCGGAACGGAGGAAGGGGATGCTTACCGCTATCAATGTCCATAGACAACTCGCCAGAGTCATCGCCATTATCTGATCCTTCTGTATGACCGTTCAACACAGTAGACCTGGGGTTGACAGGGCGAGGTACACCTCCCCCTTTGTACGCCTGGTTGAGTACTCGGTCAAATGGTTCAAAATCGTCCGCATCCCGAGAGACATGGATCACTGCCTTTCCTGTTTTTCTAATAAACGCGATCGAAGATAAGCTACGACGTGTCAAAATCCGAGAGGAGACGAGACTGACTTTCCGTGTTCTAAGTCATCCCCTCGATATGGTATGTGAGCTTTCTGAATTGCTCTTCTGGAGCTCGTTCCTAAGCTGCTCTTCCTCGATGCAGTGGGTGGCATAATATGAATGAATTATACGTAGACGAATAACACGCGACTTGTGGTCACTGTCACAAGTTTGTTCCAACGTCCAACGGTCACGTGATATACAGCCCGTTTGTCACGCGTCAGACTCCTGATGTACAATGAGAACCCTCGTGCAGGCCTATAAGCTATTTCATTCGCGATGTGTTCATAGTTATACTGGTACTATGCAGACGCTAGGTTGTCCAAGAAAAGGTGACCGAGGTAATTCGTATCCAAGTGGAATTGAGCTGCAGCTGTTTAATCAAAGTCTTTTGCAGTCGTCATAGCAATGTCAGGAGGTGTGGATTCGTCCGTGGCGGCTTTGATACTCTCTCAAAAGGTTGTTTATATAAAGCGTCGACTGGTCCACCGTTGATATGGAAGATAGGATTACGACCTCTCAGCCCTTTACATGCGGAATTGGGACACACATGATGAATCTGGCTCAGAAATTGGCTGTGAATGGGAGAAAGACTGGGAAGATGTACAACGTGTCTGTAGCCGCCTTCATCTCCCTTGCGAGCTTGTACGTGGTGGGCTTGTCGTTATCGTTCATTTGTTATCTTTCATAAAACACCTGCAACAGATCGACTTATCAACTCAATATTGGACACGCGTTTTCGAACCTGCTCTTAAGGATTGGGAAGATGGTTGTGCGACTCCGAACCCTGACATCTGGTGTAACAGGGAAATTAAATTTGGACTTCTCATGGAAAAGGCCTTGCGCAATGGCGGAAACTGGTTAGCGACGGGCCACTATGCTAACATTGCATGGTCACTGGATGGACGGCCGAGGTTAATGCGCGGTCGTGACTGTACTAAGGATCAAACCTTTTTTCTTTCGTCTGTTCCAGAGGCTAGTCTATACAAGGTCTGTTACACCTCCCAGTGAGAATCAGACTTTTATCAAACACATGCAGCAGGCTCTTTTCCCTTTGGGTACTTTGCTGAAATCTGATGTCCGTGAAATAGCTCACAGGGCCGATTTGCCAACGGCTCGACGGAAGGAGAGTATGGGGATTTGCTTCGTGGGTGAGAAGCGGCGATTCAATGATTTCCTAGGTTGGTTATCTCTCGCTTATCTTGCTGCCAGCAATTTCACCATCTCTTCAGCCCAGTATCTTCCACCGAAGCCGGGTGACATCGTGAGTCTCGATGGCAAAGTATTGGCTCAACACCAAGGGTTGTGGAGATATACTATAGGCCAGGGTGCTAAAATTCGAGGTTTGCGGGAGCGTATGTTTGTAGCTTTGAAAGACCCGGCCCTTAATCAAATACTAGTTGTCCCAGGAAGGTAACGTTTATGCCATGCACCCATCCAAGATACTAAAACTTAAACGGTCAATAGCAACCATCCAGCTTTATTTCGCAAGTCCATTGTGATGCGTGACTGGAACTGGGTACAGCCGGACTTTCAGCCTCCATCACACTTCCGGGCTCATGTGCAGATCCGACATCTAATGTCTGCGGTTCCCTGCTGCGTTGAGGAAAGGTAAGGAAAGGCTTGGTCAATTCACCAATTCAATAATTCTCAAATTTAAATTAGCCAACCGGGCAATTTGAAAATCACATTCGAACAGCCAGAAAAGGCCGTTGCGCCCGGTCAAGTTGCAGTCATTTGGGATCAAGATTGGTGTTTGGGTTGCGGTACTATCGCCGAAACATTTCAATAAACCTTAATGCGACAATGTATTTAGGAGTTTGGCACGCAACAGGAGCGCGAAAGAAGGAGGAACTGGTAGCTATCAATTGGTCAATAGCCAGGGCAAGATGGAGAGAACAAGATGCTCCCTCTGCGGACTCGTCGGGAGGGTGGGGAAGTACGGTCACCGTTTCATTAGTGCGTCCCGCATTACCCCACCATCGCGGGCGATGTGCCGTAAGAGAGTTGCTCAAAGCACAAGTGGAGCTGCTGCCTTGGTCGGGAAGGCGCGTATTCGGTGGTGACACCGCGCCATCTGCAAGATAATAGCGCCTATTGTGAGTACTGATTCCGTGTTTTTCAAAACACCGTCACGCCCGATTGAGTGCCCGCATACTGGGACTTCACATCGTCGTCACCAACATCATCTTGGCTTTTGTAGTCGAATGTGGAGAGGCTGCCCAGGTCCGACGCGCCAGCCAAAGATGAATATGATAATCGGCGGCGAAGCCGATCCGATTGGGAGTAAGCCATGCTGCTTGCTCTATCTGAGGGCACAATGCTGCCTGCGACACTACCTGTGTCCGCAACACTGCTAGGCCCAGCCTCTTGAGAAATGATGGAACTGGCATAGCTGCCGTAAGTGCTGCGCTTCGCGCCACTTGAGGTTCGCTGCAACCCTTGGCCGAAAGGACCATTGGTACTTGTGAACATTGGCAGCCCGGACGAATACGTTGCCTGAGACTTCAGAGATTGGACATCAGAGGGAATGTATCCAAGAGGGTCGTGCGTTCGGTAAAAGCTTGCGTCGAAACGGCTAGGCGTACCAGAGCGCCGGCCTATACATATATTTATTAAGTACAACACTTTAGAATGTCGGGACTGCCCTTACCGTCAAGAAAACCAGAAGAACCTAGGGCCTCTTTGGCGTTGACTTCGTGTCGACGGAACTGATCCATAGATTTCATCAAAGTGCGCCTAGGCTTGCTGAACTGGATCATGCTGGGCTGCAAATTGCTAAGAGGACCCTCCACAAGACAAATTTTCTCCTTGTAGTGCGTCAACAAGTAGTGCCACAACGGATGCTGTACACCAAGTCAACGTGACACAGTAGAAAACTTCGATACTGAAACTCACCTTGCTTAGAACCTTCGGATTGCCTAGAATGACAACTCCATATTTGGCACGCGTAAGGGCGACGTTCAGCCTCCTGGGATCATTCAAAAACCCAATGCCCTGATGCTCGTTACTCCGGACGCAGCTCAGAATAATATAATCTTTCTCCCGCCCTTGGAATGCGTCCACGCTTGCCACTTCAATTTCTTTGTATAGATCCTTCTTGAGTGAGCCATTGAATTGCATGTAATTGACAATGTAGGAACGCTGGCCCTCGTAAGGTGTGACGACACCTATCTGACCAGGAACAACTCCTGACTTGAAGAACTTAGTGACTATCTTTTCGACATTAGATGCCTCTGTCCTATTAGAGAAAAACGTGGTCAGTAATCGATGCGAGAGCGGTAAGTTGAACTATCAGACCTATTGAGGAAAGACGTTCCACTAGAGGATATCTCCTCTTGACCCAGGTTCTGATAAAAGAACATGGGAGTATCGGGAACGGGCCAAGGAAAATCGACATTTTTCCTGAGTCGTTCAGGAGCAGTCACTCCATTTTGCAGAGTTCCTTCGTAGAACATGTTTGATGGAAATTCGGACAGGCAAGGGTGCATTCGATACTGCACTTGTAGACGGATGGGTCGGTTACCCAACACAACGAGACGTTCGAATAGTGACTGGGTCAGTCCTGCGCGAGCGGCCTTCTTATTCATTATAACAGGTCCTAGTTGTTGGTGGTCTCCGACAAGAACGACTTGTTTGCATCCGAGCACTAGAGGTATCATACATTCTAAACGGGTTGCAGATCAACAGCACACTAACTTAGGGGGGAAGCCATCTTACCTGGTTCAGCTGCCTGTGTTGCCTCGTCAATCAACACGGTCCTGAATTTGAACTTGCTGAGTCTCGGATCACCCGTACCAACGCAAGTGCAGCATATTACATCCGCCGCGCTTAAAATCTCCTTCTCGCAGGTCCTGATCAAGGTCTTGTATTTCCTCTCATCATTTGAGCTTAATTCCCCTTGTTCGTTCTTGAGCTGAATGAGCTTTTGCAGTTCCACGTGCGCAGTATTATTCGCCACTTGTTTATGAAGAGTTAAAAATGAGACGGAAGAGTCGAGCGCTTCGCGTGATTTTGCCGTCAATCGCACGACTTTGAGGCCGGTTGCATGAATTTTCTCGGTTAACTGATCCACAGCGACGTTAGAAGGCGCGCAGACAAGAACTTGGCCTGGATTCATCTTTGCGAGATGATACACGATAGACGCAGACGTTACGGTTTTACCGGTCCCTGGAGGGCCCTGCGAATAAATGTCATCAGGTCAGGACAAGCAACAGAAAGAGACGACATGCCTGGATGAGACTAATGGGTTTCTGTAGTACGCTTTTGACGGCATACATTTGAGAATGGTTAAGCTCGGGAAGTCCAGGAGCAGAAAATCTAAACATAATGAACAATGGAGATCAATCAATCAATCAATCAAACTACTGACCTCTTAGGCATTTGGGTCTTCAGAACTTGTGGCTCAAGCTCATGGCCGAGAAGTTTATGGTACTGTAAGAACATTAAAAGGTGCAGCTTAGATGTTCAAGAGTGGATCGAACTTACTATGTAACCACTAACACTCTTTTCGTCTACGGCAAAAGTCTTCATGGCAAGTTGCATTCGATCAAAACTAGTACTCTTCCAAACAAAATCAGCGGAAAAATTGTGAGTGCACTCTGAGGGCACTCCCTCCGTACGTCGCAACTCAAGACCAATCTCATCTGAGACATCTGATCCAATTGGGTGTCATCGGCGAAGTTTAATACTAATCGAGAGAGATCATGCGTACTGTTCGGGATCTTGATAACATGACCGACACCCTCCCATGTCTTGTGCATCTCGCCAGCGTATCTTAATCGGAGTTCATCTCCCACAGCAAGCCTGACTTCGCCACTCTCGAGTTTAGGTAGATTGAACCAAGCCACCCTCTTCTGATTTAGTCCAAGGTCCCATCTAACAGTTATGTCCGTCTGAGTCTGACTTTCTTTGAGACGCTTATCGTAGTCAGCCTCGATCTTCACAAGGGGCCCGAAGATGTTCTGGTACTGGTATGCGTCTTCATACCTGAGGATATATGCGTCAGAGGTAAACAAGTATCACACGCATTCATTACCGACCTTAAAAGGATGGGCTGCGACTCATCGTCTACTCCTGGCTTTTCGAGATCCTCGAGAGTGGCACTAGGCTGCTCACGCCATAAGTCTTCAAGTCTGTTAATCTGAGCAAAGGAAATTTGGCGTGACCGGAGTTGTTCTGTCTCACTGGGTGGTTTGACGAGCCACGATAAAAAGGAGCGGTCATCGATTAAAGGAGCCCAAAGAGACGAGTTCCAAGATATATCTTTCGAAATAGCAGCACATGGTTGTCTGTTATGCGTTTTAAGGACGGATTGAAGGATGACAAATACATCCACTTACCGACAGAGAAGTACAACAACCGTGTCACTTTTGGCGGGTATAAACCCCAACATGAAGACGTTCTTGCTTCCACAATTGTAACATTCGGGGGTAGTCTCTCCGAGAGGACTTTCGGAGTGAAGAATGACTTCTTTATGCTTCGCACGCACCAAATGATTCACAATGTGCGACGCAGAGGTGTTCCCACGGGAGTTACAGAACCATTTGGAACAAATCAAGCACTTTACAACTGAAGCCGGAGAATGGATACCGCAGTAACTTAATGGATGTGTTAGCACAACCTTGAAACCACTGTAACGCCGAAGCTCACCTGCATGCGTGAGGAGGTAAGTCGACTCCGCCATCGTCCTTCAAGTCATCCAAGACGCCATCAAAGTCTTCGTCTAGGACCTTACTGCTCGGATGAGCATGAGATTGCGTGTTGCCTTGAGCGTGGCCATTGGCGTTGGCATCTTTGTCTCCAGAGATGGAGAGGCTGTCTAGATCTAATTGTGGCAGATTTTGTGTATTTGTGGTATAGCCCGAGAGCATAGAAGCCGTATCATCAGCCAAACCCGACGGTCCATACTGCGAAGCTGAATCCCGATAGTTGTCAAAACTTTCCATGCTCGTTCGGAGTCAGCGATTACTAGCGCTCAAGAGCCATCTATTGAAACTCCGCATGTATTTTACTCTCACAATCTCGATTTCATTACTCGTGGCGAAATCTGGAGCACCTAAACAAGCAAAGGTTGGTTGCGCATACGCCGTTGACCAGCCAGTCGCTTATCAGCCTCGTGCCCGAGGTTCGGGCATCAATTCTTGTGAAATCATTATCAGATTGTTACAGTAACGTTAGTGAACGCAGCTCTCACTGTCAAGGAAGCATGGATAAAGACGCAGTTCTCACTGTCAAGGAAGCTGTGGATAACCGGCAACCGCGGCAGAAGTCTAACGTGAAGGACAGAAGGTCGAACGCAATTCAAAAGACTTCGCCACATGGTAGGGCCGTGGCGGCTCGTGGCGCAGAAGCTTGAGGCAAAGTTCAAAACTGTAGTCGTCGGTCAGGGTCGCTGCTTCCCAATGTTCCCTTACGGAAGTCCGTCAGGCAACAAGATTCTGTCCCTGGCTCTTACAAGCTCGAACACGACTTCACTCCCGTCAAACATTGTTACCCGGACCTGAAAATATCCTTATTTCGCTAATTTTAATTCTTCAAATACTGTGACATCATTGTTCCCGAATCCCGACACTAGCAAGTTGCACAAAATTACCCGAGAATTGACACTCTCAGGCTGTCTGTCCGTTCCTCTTAAAAATTATCTTTTCTTTTTGGTCTCCTTGTTTATATTACCCCGCCACATAATACCTTCTTTTCATCATCCATCGGGATCGATGATCTCGGTTTGACCCCTCCGTATCCACCACGATTTGTGTCGTGTCCATCTCGTCACTGGGTGGAATGGAACAAGCGGCAGCACCATTGACGTGTGAAGCTAACTACCGGCGCGGCACGGTGAAACGGTGTACTTCAGGTCGTAATGTTGAGTGTATGTTCCAGTCGCCCCCCCTGCTCATTTTCAATTGTCTCACCAATTTCTGACCTCATGTAGCTTGGCAGTGCGACCTGGGCTGTGCGTGCCGCCTGGATCAGTGGCAGGCTATATGACGCTCCAAGGGTTGATATTTAGAATCTGGTAAATCGTACAGACATATAGGACGTTATGTTCGTTCCCGTCAGGTATGTGTGGTAAATATTTTGAGAAGATACCCACCGTGAGCTCACGGGCCAACCAGTGTGCCGTCAGCTCGCTCATAGAAACGCTTTTCGAATACCTATTATCTACATCTATAATTGATTGTCGCAATTTTGCAGGCATTATTCGTGACCATCTCACATGCTTAAAAGGCCTGGATTTAGATGAAGGCACTTTCACGCCCTCTTGAGTCGCCAAGATTAATTCTCTAAGTGATCCACCGACGTGAATAAAACGGAAAGCGCTGGCGACGTAGTATACTTTCTAACTTTAAAGTTGCTCTTAACGACCTGCTTCTCGCCCTGGTGAACGCCGGAAATACGAAACGCGCTATCGGTAGAGATAAAACGAGGCGCCTAAGGAGGAAAAAAATAACGGCTTAACGGTCTCGAAGACGCAATTGGGCATGTCGATTTCGGTAGAGAATCAACGTACCGGTGTGGCACTCGCTCTATTCCGAACTTGTACGCTGTGTGGTTTATATGATCGAAACCACATTGCTGCAAGGGTCACAACGGTAGAAAGGTTTCGACCGCGGGGTTGCGCTCTTCGTACATAAAGTACCACGCTCACTTCTTGCTGAGGCCCAGGACACACGCTCAGCTCGAATCGAGATTTACCATTTTGGATGGGCTTACCTTACACCTCTCCTAGATCTCATCGTAAACGGGGCGGCGAACTTTGTGTGATGCGGCTCTTCGAACCCGCACCTTCAGCGTGCCGTAGCCTAACTGGCCCCCACGCACTCACACCAGTCAGTATATGCAAATGATGAATCCTTACACGATGATGGGCTCGCATGTCTCCAAGCTGGGCGACAAGCCCGCGCAGCTAGCCTCGTTGCCTGAGGATTATTCCGTATCTTGTTCGCTGCCGTCAACCTCGTGAAACCCCTTCGATCCTACCGAGATTTTCACATATATTTTCCACCCTCACCCAGGAGTATAAAATGGAGGGTAACTCCCGCTTTTAACTTCACGTTAAACGCAAGACGCCTCACCTCCCCGTCTCCCTGTCAGCCTCAGACGCTGTATAAAATGACGCTTCGGATCCCCCCTCACGAAACTGTCTCAAATTTCACATTTTCTATGGTTTGCGGGCGGTTATATCAGTTAACCAGACCCCAATCTTTCTTACTCCACTCGATACTTCGAATTGCTCAGGCTGGTTCGACGCAATATCTACCAAAAGATTTAGTAGACAACTTACAGACCCTTTATCTCTTCACTAAATCTGACTTCAAGACGATCTTATTACCTGTGGTGAGCTCTCCGCCATGTATATGCACCTGGAACCCGGTTAAACATTCGACAGACCATCTTTGCAAGTATTATGGCGCCTATACACCGTTTTGACCGTCTCCCACAAATCATATTTTGGATTTGGTTACACTTACTACAGTTCTGTGTCTCAAACCAGAGCATCAATCCCGAAGAAGATGCCATCAACAAACCATGGCGTCCCATTCCCACTGGTCGCGTCACTGTCGAACAAGCACAGAACCTCAGATGGTTCCTTATAGTTTCATGTCTCGTTCTTTCGATATATCGTGGCGTACTCCCCGCAAGCATCCTTATATGCCTGTCTACCATTGCGTACAATGATCTTCGCCTTCATGAGCATATAATGATGCGCAATGTCTGCAACGCCGTTGGCTACGCAAGCTTCGAGCTAGGCGCCACACAATTAGCCGGTACGCTCTCATTGCATTCTCCCTTTGACAGTCCATATTGATCTGGGGTAATGTTATGTAGGGGATCGTTCCATTAGTTCGTCCAGCATTGCTGCACTGATAACGAGCTCTCTCATCGTCTTCACCACGATACATGCCGCCGACTTCCGAGACGAAAAAGGTGACAGACTCGAGGGGAAAAACACACTTCCAATATCTTTCCCGGAAGCATCTCGCATAGGCATGCTGGTATCATTAGTCCTGTGGTCTAGTGCATTAGGTCGTCTCTGGAACGTCGACTTCATCCTATCCTCAATACTTCTGGTCATGGGGACTATTGTAGGGCTTCGGTTCATGTGCCAGCGAAATGCTGCCGCTGACCGTAAATCCTATTTGTTGTATAATGTATGTTTTTTATTATTATGGCCGTCTCCTTACTTATCACGGAATACAGCTATGGCTATCACTTGCGCACATTTGCCTGGGTATGGGCCAGTATCATGGACGAGTAATACCTACTTTCCGTCATCCAATGATGTCGAAGTTACTTTAAAGGCTATCCTTATGCACTTTTATATTACGGTGGGCGAATGTATGTTTGCAGTGCAGCATCCATACGTCCACTGCGACTCATCGAGACATATGCCTCGCATAGAAGCTACATAGATGCAACTTGCTAAAAGATAAATACATTATTCATTTAAATTCTGCTTATATGTCTTGGCTATGGAAAGTATAATGGAGTAATAGCCAACATTAGTGAGCCGCAAAAATAAAAATAAAAAATCATGCGACTACATACCTAACTTACTAATGTTCTTGCGTTGAAGATATGGAATTCGTTGAGGTCTGAGTTTTTAAGGCTTTACATAACAATGGGTCACAGTGTGACATAAGAAAGGTCCTTACCCGCACAAATCACAATGGCCACTGCCCTCGCCGCGTAAGCAGTATTGATCATGTTTTTCGCATGTCTCTGATACTTTGTTACTCAAGTGTGCTGCCAAAACCTGTTTATACTCGCGAAGAGGAATTGGAGGAAGAGGAAATAGTTCATACTGAATCGTCCCGTGCTCTCGCATCGCGCAGTGTCATACCCCCGTATGGGCAACGGCAAACGTGGAGACCATTGAACCCAGAGGATTATGGTGATGGCGGTGCATATCCGGAGTGCCATGTTGCTCAGTATCCGCTGGAAATGGGCAAAAAGAAGGTGAGGTCAGCGATGTTCACATTGTCACCCCATCTAAAATATGCGACATGTGTGGAGGCATCCTCTGGGAACACACTAGCCTTGCAGGTCGACAGCGAGGGAAACGTACGGTATGACGCTATCGCCCACCAAGGTCATCGTGAAGGGCGCATCATCCAATCCCAATTCAAGGACTTGGTTCCCGTTGCTCATCGCACTGACATAGATGAGGCCGACCGTGCCATGGAACGCCCATCCGAGGAGGAAGTTCAGGCCACCGCTGACCGCACCCGCGCTGCACTCGAAAAGTTGGTTAACGGTAAAATCAAGGCCGCACAACCCAAGAATGTGCCAGATAGCCAAGGGAAAACGAGTTTCATCCGGTATACACCTGGTCAGCAGAATAGTGAAGGAGCACTCAAGCAAAGAATCATCAAGATGTCTGAAGTTGTTGAGGATCCCTTGGAACCCCCTAGGTTTAAGCACAAAAAGATCCCCCGAGGTCCTCCAAGTCCTCCTCCGCCTGTTCTGAGAAGCCCCCCTCGAAAGGCAACTGCGCAAGAGCAGAAAGAGTGGATGATTCCCCCTTGCATTTCAAATTGGAAAAATAACAAAGGCTTTACCATCCCACTTGATAAACGACTAGCTGCTGATGGTCGTGGCTTACAAGACGTGAGTCTCTGTACCGTATTAAGATTTATTTTACACTCAATATTTACTTTAAAGGTTCATATTAATGATAATTTTGCCAAATTTTCTGAAGCATTGTTTGTAGCTGATCGCCACGCTCGCGAAGAGGTTCGTCAACGATCCCTTATGCAACAGAAGCTGGCACAGAAGGAAAAAGCCAGCAAAGAGGAGCACCTGCGCATCCTTGCACAACGAGCACGAGAAGAACGTGGCGGCATTGTTGCCCCAGGTGCTACGAGCAAGCCGTCCGTTGAAGGCCGCATAGCATTGAATACAAGTCTAGCTGCTTACGGCAGTGACAGTGGCAGTGGCAGTGAGGCTGAAGACAGCGCGGAAGACGAGGAAGCGAAGAAAGTCAGAGATGAAATGCGACAGGAAAAGAGGCGTGAACGAGAGAGAGATATGCGTATGAGTAACATGGGCACTGAACAGCGAGCGAAACAACTAGCCAGGTATGTTACGATTTGGTGTGTCATTTCATCGCCAACTCACCCGTACTTCCTAGACAACAGCATAGAGATATCTCCGAGAAAATTGCTCTTGGGCTCGCCAAGCCAACATTGTCGAAGGAATCAATGCTCGACTCTCGTCTTTTTAATCAAGAGTCGCTATCTAACTCATTTGGAGATGAGGAGTCCTACAGTCTATATGATCGTCCACTCTTCCACGGTTCATCGGCTGCCGCTGCGATATACAAAGCGCGAGGTAATATTGCCGATGGAAACGAGGAGTCTTTTGGCGGGGGTACGGAGGAAGGGATTGGAAAGGCGTTGGGCAACGACAGGTTTGGCCTGGGACAAGCTCGTGTTGGCTTCGAAGGAGCGCAAGAGCAAGAGGTTCGAGAAGGGCCTGTGCAGTTCGAGAAAGATACAGGAGATGTGTTTGGTCTCAACCAGTTCTTGGACGAAGCTAAGAGCGGCAGAAAAAGGGGGCTTGATACAGAGGCGTAAGTATCTCACTCAATACTTTACACGGCTCGCTAAAATGTTATTTATTCCAACAGGAGTGGGTCCCGCAAACGCCAACAACTTGAAAAGGCTGGCGATATGGATTAGAATGGCTGCCTTGTTTTTAAGTATTGTATGATATGGTGCACGAATGAGTATACTTCTCGATATCTGATTCACATGCTCAGAACCCTATTTCCTGCAGCGATATACTGGCCACCATCCAATATTTCTAAATCGAGCAATCGGGGATTGGGTAAATGCGCACTGCGAAAGGAGTCTGGCTGGTAGTAATGAACGTGACAAGCATGGTGTGAAGCAGTCTGCCAGGAGTCTACCAACATTTGGACTTATTTCTGCAGGCTGTTATTTCAGCCGATGCGTGATTATGGTAATTATGGAGCGCTAAATGATCCGGGGCCCCAGACTGGTTGCTACTCTTATTTTTCTTACACACACAAGGGGATGCCACGGGTTTCAGAAAACTGATGAGGATCTCTTGTAGGTCAGGGAAATTATCCCCGTTTCGGATGACACCGGAAGCGGGACCTTTTTTGCGATTGCCAAGGACCATGCGGGCAAGTAAGCAATCAGAAGGAATAGGGTGTTGTGAGCGAGCAATACCTTAAACGTTAAACTACCAGTAGATCGACGATCTGTGCATGTGAGTACGCTAATATAAGTCTGTAGATTAGTGTCACCGCACCGTATTATGCATATGATAAATCACTATAGAAGATGGGCATTGAAACAGGTCATATTAAGTCTACATTGGATCATTAGCCAGTTGGAAGGCGAGACGTGTTCCTCCGCAAGACAAGCTTACAAGGATTCAATAAAATAAAATGGGGCTCACACGATGAATGTCTAGACTCATCCTCATGTACAGTTTTAAGGAGCTCCAGAACCAAGCAGGGCATTGATGCGTAAGTCGAATCCTTCACTTCGTATAGGCATCTCAGGGGTTTGAAATGGGTTTTTCATGACCGCGTCGGCGTAGGCTTCATAGACTTTCTGGAGTACAGAATCCGCGGACTGATTGCTGAGAGACGTCAGCAAAACAAATTTGGTTCCTGCACCCGGCATTCAACACTTAGATGGGTGTTTGCGACCCAAACCAATGATTACTGATTACCTGTGGCAGTGAGGAAGATAGTCATCTTGAACGTTTCGGCTTCGATAACGTGTGCTCCTGAGCTAGTGCCAGTTGGGGATAGACGACTGGTGATTGCGTGTATGCCGTGCAGGGTTCCCGCTAATACAAGATATTCATTGGAAGTGAGCTGAGCGAGACCATCTACAAGTATATTGTGGTTCCATCCGAGAGACAGGTGCGATGAAACTTGCCTGAGATGTTCCTTTGATAAACCAGACCGCCCGCCTTGTTGATAACCTTAGGTTTGTGAGCCAGAATATGATGTGTAGAGTATACAAACGAAGACTCACCCAAAGACCATAGATAGTCATTTGGTGGAATACTATGTGTGACACAGTGTGACATTCATGGTTACTTTCAGAATACCATGGCGGCGACAAAGATTATGGATGTTGCTCGGCCCAACGTTTTCTTTATATCTACTTATAATATCTTTCATATGCTCTTCCTATCAGATCCTTCTCAGACGTACTCTCACGGAACTTCCCACTGCCTACTTGGCTGCTCTCGTGGCAATTCGAGATCCAGCACCTAGTGTAGACTTTAGCAACTCTAACTCTCATTTATCCAAAATTTTGATACCACGCGCATGTAAAGCATCTTGTTTGTTCTCCATTGATAGAACACTCATACAACTGCTCATTAGCTGGTACGGAAAACAATACCCTTGTGAAGGACTATCTGGCTTCCACCCTTCGCGCTCTGAACTGGCAAATAGAAGAGGATTCTTTCACTGATATAACACCGTATGGAGAAAAGAGGTTTACCAATGTTATTGCCACGAAGGATCCAACCGCGCCGAGGCGGTTGGTTCTCTCCGCTCATTTCGACAGCAAATACTTCTCAAGCTTTCCACAAAACCAGGTTCATCTTACCAAAGAGTCACCGAAAAATTGGCTAAATACATCCCGGGCAGTTTGTAGGCGCTACTGATTCTGCTGCCCCTTGTGCCATCCTATTGGATGTCGCTGAAGCGTTGAATCCATTACTTGACCAACGACGAGAAAGACTTGATCAAGGTCTGGAGGATGACGAAGATATTGCTGAGACTACACTCCAGCTGGTATTTTTCGACGGAGAAGAAGCATTCAAGGATTGGACTGCAACTGACTCAGTATATGGTGCACGGTTCGTGAAGGATCCTATATATATATATATATGCCACAATTTCAATGCTTCCTAGTCATTTAGCTGAGAAATGGGACACTTCATATATCCCTCGCCATCCAAAACGCAAACTCATGTCTTCTGAGACTCAGCTGTCAACAATAGAGCATCTTGTGCTCCTTGATCTTTTAGGAGCGACCAATCCACGGATACGATCGTATTTTCTATCTACTGCGTGGCTTTTTGATTCTTTAGTGTCTGCTGAGCGTCGCTTGGGACAATCAGGAGCATTCGGGACGAAAGATACTTGGAACAGCAAGGCTAGCTTTTTTGTCCCACGGACGGGCCAGGAGCAGAATTATGGATATATAGAGGATGATCATGTCCCGTTCTTGAGGAGAGGCGTCAATACTTTGCATGTGATTCCATCGCCTTTCCCTATAGTTTGGCATACTCTCAAGGTTAGAACACACGCCCTTTAATTGTACCATGTTGATAACGTTACTTGATCAGGATGATGCATCTGCGCTAGATCATTCCACACTACAGCGATGGAATCTGATCTTCAGGCTGTTCACTGCAGAGTACTTAGGCTTGCGACCAGAATCAGGTCTAGATACTCGTGCTGAGCGTGCCAACGACGAATTAGTAAGCATTTTCTTGAGCTGAGAGGCAAACGGCTGAGAAGCTTTTGTGGACCTAGTAGCCATCATCAGAATTATAATTATTAAAATAGATGGATTGGTTACGTCCTTACTAACGGCTCCTAGCGGTATATTAGAGGGTGTCAGGCCAATCACCTACTAAGCTATCTTCAACCAGGTTACTTTTTAACTCGTACTTATACGCGAGCTGACTGTAAACTTATCGCGATGAAAACATTCTCGATCAAGTTGTACTAAAAGTCACTAATATTACTATTCTAAGTATGGCCCATGAGTGCAGAGTGCGATATTATGCCAGATTAAATCGAGTAAACTTGTTGTGAGTTAGTTTACCAACAGTCTTCGAGAGATCACCCGGTCTCTCCTGGCTCTCCTGAAGCTCGTCTAAAGCTCTGAAAATCAGTTCCAGAGCAATCAACCCAAAACTCTGGTGTCCGAATTCATTGCAGTTCGCACGCGAATAATTCCATGCCGTCCAAGCCATGTCTAACCTTTCGGTCGCGCACGTATCGGGTCCAATCAGCTCAGCAGAGATAAGTATCACCAGCTGGCTTGCGTTGATCCGCATCTGTTCAACACGGTCTTTGCGCCAACGAGCTTGAGCGCATTTCGCCAAGATCGTGCCAATAATTATCTCCTCTTCTCTCAACCGTATGTCGGGATCGTGGGTGAGTGTGTGTGTAAGACATATGTACTTTAGCTGTAAACAATACCTGCTAAAGAGGACTGGTATTGTAGTTGGCACATGTGCCTTAAAGAAGTTTCGCAGATGTTTTTCGACAATAGGCGTAAGGGCAGATGATATGGCGTCGGTAGGATCAAAGGACCTCCCTGTTGGCCTTTCCATCTTCTTCAGTATCGATGTTTTAGGGTCGAAGGACAGTTCTTTGGTATTTTCTTCAAGAGTAATGGCACGAAAGAGATACCCGATGGCTCGAGTGGACTCGTAATAATCGACTCGACGTGGATTAATGATTTCATCACTTTTCCAGTCGGGCTTGTAGGGTATAAGGAAACGTGGCGTATCATCCATGTTCACAGGCATCCCGGATTTAGGGTAATCCACTGCAATACTGCATAGTTCCGCTAATTTTAGGCAGTTTCGATCCAGAGTGCCAAAAGAGCCTGTTTTATGAGGTCGATACATACACATACAGAGATGGCATCGTGGATGACTCACTCTGGTCACTCAGAATGAGATGATTGGTGGAAAGCAAACTGCGTAGATGGTCATTGCCACGGACTTCCGAAATTCTAATCTAGGACAGACATACCCAACCAAGTCCGAATTAATGTATTCGACAACAAAGTCAGCAACATCATCAATAGTACTCGGTCTTCCAAGATCTTTTCTTGTGGTTGGTGGATAATCGCCGGGAGCATGGATTTTATTGAAGTCGAGAAGCAGACCTGGGAATTGACAGACTAGATAGAGATCCCCTTTGGTTTGCCGTGTAAGTATTCGCAATATGAAACCGGACTGGGATTGACACACCGTCTAGATCTCCACCTCCAAGGCAGCTCGCAAGGTCGCGTTTTCCTGTAAATCCAGTTGGTGATCTTAGCAAAAGAACATGATGCAATTGTTGGCTCATGGTCACCTTCACAAGGGAAAACGACAACGTTGGGCATAGGCTCTGTTTCGTACATGGAACCGGGCGGAGGTCTACCAATTGCCGTGACCTAATTTCGTAATCAGTCTTAGAAAATCAGGACAAGGAACTTCACAGGTAACCATTTGAACGTCCCCAGGATGAACTGTCGGGCTGCGAGAAATCATCACTGGACCTTCCAGAAAGATAGGTCTCTCGGCGCCCTGCTCCCATATGCATGCTAGGAATTACATCAGTAACACATTGCATCTGAGCTGTAAGTAAATTTCACACCATAGATCTGACCTGGGCCCAATATCCCATCTTCGTCTGCTACACCGACAAGGTTCCAGCTCTGTGGTACAGGTATGCGCGCGCTATGTTTTAGGTCTCTGAGGACAGATAGAACTGCCGTATCAATGAGTCCCCGAAGGAATGGGGTACCAACCGCTCTTGCTGGATCGTGGTGCTGCAGTTCGCACCCGATGCTATCTAAAGAGCGCACGAGATAGGATAAAGAAAATGCTCGACCCATCGCATGGGAATCGAGGAGACTTGCGAAATTTGAGAGCGAATTTCCTGCAGTCTGAACATCTGCGACAGCCGCTGCTTGCAGGTCCAGAAATGTTTCTTTAGGGATGCCTAAGTCTTCCAAGATTTGTATCAAAGGGCTATAAATTGAAGTATCAGAGAGGATTTGCCCCAAAACTCGTCAACATACCGGTTGAGATACATTCGTCCCGGATATTCAAAAGCGCGAGCAATTTCTAGTGGTATGAGTTCACTCTCATGAACATGAAATTTCCGCATGGAGGGCCTTAAGCGCATGAAGATCCCAGTCAAGCGAGGATCGACAGCCACCATGCCTTTATAACCCCCAAACCGTATTTGGAAGGCGACAGGCGAGAATGGCGCAGTTGGAACTCTCTGACGTCGTTCACAAAGTTTCTGCCATATTAATTCTGTGAGTCCTACGGAAATCGTTCCGACCCCTTCAGTGAAAACACGGTTGTGGTGTGCCACATCATCCATCTCCTCCCATTGATCTGCATGAAGCCAGACAGAATCTTCTGTGCCGCTAAAAGCTTGAGAAACACGAGCAGCATACAGAGCCGGGAAGTTGATGATATTGTCGAATATCCCGAGCTCTTGACGTATTCTCGAGGCATCAATCCACCCCTTTGTCGAATGGTTGAAGGGACACATTGCGAACACAGAATGAGTACGAAGTTGTGATTGACTGTATCCCAAAAATTGAAACTTGCGGCCTGCGACTTTAAAGCCATGACGAAGCAGCGGACCGACCCGCTCGCGCACAAAACTCGCGCCGTCTACCTCACGATCCCAGCGGTACTGCAGGCGATCTTCGTCCCGAAAGTCCACACGAATGAAAAAATCCTGGTAATCAGCGTACATTCGGATCTAATGCAGGTACTCATTTAATTTTTACGTAGCATTGAAATGGTCATGTAAAACACCCACAACACGGTTGCTCTGGTGAGAATAAGGACCTTCCAATCTCATCGCAGTGGGTGTAAAACTGACATGGTGAGCATCGAAAAAGGCTGGATCAAGTGGCATCTTTTTGTCAATGAGCAGCTGCTGATATTCTTGTACCGCTCGTTCATATGCAGCAAGAAAGGTCTCATCTTTACGAAGAGAGCGCATAACCGTATGGTAATGCCGCAAAACTTGCGATGCATATCGAAAGTCTCGTTGGGCAAGAGATTCAATTTCCGGCTGAAGTTGCAGCAATTCAAGTGCATTGAGCCGAAGGTTGCATAACAAGGCTTCACATTGAAATGCAACTGGCCAGTCTAAGCCCTCAAGAAAAAGGTTAATTTTTCTCAAGTTAGTAGAGGAAAAGATGTCGAGTCGTTGTATGTCAATAGAGCCGTCAGGCACCTTGATCGGGATCTGGATTTCAGCCTTCCTACACATGTCAGCAAAATGCTGTAGGTCCGTTTCTTTCTTTAGGACGAGCCTGACTTGGTGTGCAAAGGGAGCTATACGTGCATGTGCCTCGTCAAATCCCCCAACTCGATGTCGAATATGTTTGTTGTCTTCCGATGATCGATACAAGCTTTCTGTTTCTAGAGCGGGAGGCGACGGTAAATGGAACAAGATGACTGACATGGAAAACATTTTAGCTTCCTTCGGTGCAAAGTTGGAATACGAAAACGCACATGGGCTTCCAAGATCCCACCCGATATAGATCCTTTTCAAACTGACAAATTTTATCACCACACTACGGGCTTGAGTGTCACTGTGGTCTCCCGTTTTCAAGCGGAGCAATTTATGTTCGTACTCGAATGATAATCGTGCATCGCCTCGTTCTCGATAATCTTGCTCCCACTCTGGTGAGAATACAAGCCGAGGAGGTTGCCTGAAAAATACACCAAATTGAAGTGTGCGAACAGGGAGTTGATCGATGAGCTCTGCCAGGATGGCCTGTTTGGCCTGAACAATGTTTGGGTCCTGGTAAGGGACCTTGTGTAGAACAGACCGTGTTCAGCGATATTGCTGTCCGCGCTGCCGAATAAACTCACCTTTTGAAGGGTGTGCACAAGGCTGGGCCGAGGCACCACCGAAGTTGGTAAGAAGCTCAAACGACGTCCCAACACCTTGACTTTAACGTGTCTGACGCGCAAAAATTGGAGAAACTTTTGGCCCAATTCGACGGATGGTAAGGTGAGGGTACCAGTTCCACCATTCCTAATAGAGTTTGGGACGTTATCTCGTTCTAGATCAACTGAGAAATTGACTAAACGCGACAAGTCTAGACAATGGGCAGCGATGAAAGCATCCCCGTGTAGTACTTTGGCGATAGCACGCGTCACGTCGTAGACGTTCGCAAGACGCGCCACATCCTTCAGTTGGATTTCCATAGTTGTGTATCTGTAGGAAGGATAAGAAGAACGGCAGCTTGGAGTCTAGATGTAACAGAATAAATGCCACAACTGCGCTTACCACGAGGCATGCAATATTCGACGCGAAACAAAGGTATCAAACACGATCGATGGGTCGCATATGGATGGAAAAGGAAATCTTTGGCAGATTATGAGCCACGTTGCTTGACCTATATGTGGTCCAAGTGACTCCGAAAAAACTTGGGTGTCAACATGGCTAAATCATTGAGTTGCTCGACGGTAGCGCTTCAGGGTATCCTTATGTAAGTAGATGATACTAATGGCTAGCAAGACGGTACAGCATAGTGCCAGGCGTACTTGATACTTAACGCATTACAACTCTCGCATTCAAATAGGTAACATGTTTGTATGGAGCAAACGACAGACATGTGTGTTTAAGACGCAAGGAGCTACTTTAGGGTCCATGACGCTCGCCCTTCGTTTCAGCATCCATCGTACACTACGAAGCATCACGAACCCTCGCTCGAGCCCTGATACAGATTTCGAAAACAGCAATGGGAGGATAGGGAAGATGCGAGCGAGGGGAAACGAAGAAAGATAGGAACAAAACCACCTTATACCATGCGCAGCAGCGACGGCGGCAAGTCCTAGCAAGAGTCAAGACAAAAATGCGATGAAAAAAATACTTCACCGCATAGGGCCCGGACCGCCACCCGGCCCACCACCGCCCTGGACGTGCAGCATTTGCTTCTGCTTCTCTTGCTCCAAGCGCTTAAATTACAGAGGAAATCAACAGTTAATAATCTCATGTCCACCCGAGTGCAACGAAAAATACATACATGATATAACAACCCAACCGCCATCTGAATATTAGCGGGCTGCCCAGTAATGACAACCAATCTCTCATTTTCACTGCCACTCGGCGCGGCACCACCTGGTTGCCCGCTCCCGCCATTCATGCCAACCCCCACTGCACCAGGTTCCATGATCTTGATTTGACTCGCGCTCATGTGCCTAATTTCGTTTATCTTGCTCCCCCCTTTACCAATGATGCACCCCACTAAGTCGTTGGGGATGTATATTTGCTGTGTTTGCAGTTGCTGTGGAGGATTGTGCGGGTGTGGTGGTTGGTGAGGATAGGTGTATGGATTGGAATAGGATGGGTAGCCTCCAGGCCCCGCAACAGCAGGAGGGGGACGAGGGGCGCGGTTTGAAGGACGGTACGATGAATTGAGTGTGGAGGGCATGCGATCATTAGCTTCAATCAGGATATTGCCGATATAGTATGTAGCAATGTGTATGGCATCGGCCACACCAGCCACACTCAACACACGCTACAGAAGCACACTCAGTAAGTATAATCCGTGAAATACATTATAAAACAAAGATGAATGCTAACCTCAGTTGAACCAGGCAGCATTCCTTCACTAGCATTCAACCTAGCGCCGCTCGCATCTTGAATTTCTTTTATCTTAGTTCCCTGCTTGCCGATCACCGAGCCCATTCGTGAATTTGGAATCATGAACTTGATTGTTACAGCCCTGCTTCCTGGAACAGAAGGAACATCAAACGGCTCATCGTTTATCCTACGGACGATGAGGCCAAAAGCCTGTCGGACAAGCTAAGTCTCGTGAGGAAGGACTGAATTCCGTGGTAAAACATCACCTTTGACACAGCATCTAATGGCCCGCTGACGTTTAGAATTCTCTCAGGATTGCCAGGGATACTTTCCGATACCATAACTCGTGCGCCACTTTTTTCTCTAATTTCATTAACATGCGAACCTCCCTTGCCAATGATGATTGAAGCGTCCTGAGTAACGATGAGGCAACGCATATGTATCTGCGCTGAAGTACCACCTGATCCACCGGAGCTCGTGACTGTATTTGAATTGTTTCCAGTAGCAGACGAAGCGCTGGCAGAGGTCTGTGGCGCAGCAGTCACCGCAGGACTAGAGGCGTTCGAGCTCACAGCAGCAGAGACGTTATTGCCAGTATCAGCATCACCTTCAACCTTTATGCGGTGGCCAGACAGTGGTGCAAGCGCAACCTCTGTTGTAGATACGTCGGGTTCTTGTTTCGTGGAACCACTAGAGTCAATCATAGGAACGTCGTTCATCGTGGAACCGACACTCGACTGGGCGACGACCAGGACGGAGTCATCCGCGCCGGGAGATGCGCCTGTATTGGCTCTCTTGTGTTGTTTCTCGGGGGTTTCGTCGGAGGGTGAGCGGGACCTCTTCTTAGCAGCGTTGTCTGAAGACATGGTTTGTAGAGTGACAGATGTTCAATTCGTTTGGATTCGCGATTGAGAAATTGTTAGCAAAGAATGAAGACAACGAAAACGGGTTGGAGGATGAGGAAGTCTGGTTTCGTAGCAGTGCATTGCAGTTTTTCGGGGGGAAGAAGTTTGTGGAGAATGAGGACATGGGAGTTGGTGCGAAGGAGTGGCGGAATGAAACACGAAATGCTCACCTCTCAATCGTAGCTTCTGTATACCTAGAGGTTGCTGGCGACGAGGAGGCGATGATCTATGCCGCGAAGCTTTCCCCCCTTTTAAACTCCGCTAGTCCGAATACTGAAGTTCAAGCACGCTCATCAACGAGCTACACCTTCATGGTCAATTTTCAGGTCCACTATCATGCGTTTTTATGACCTCTACACCAGTCGACACGGGGATACCAATGTAAAAGAGTGAGTCTCTTGCCAGTGCTATATCGAGGTCACCGTGACAGATCTTTTGGATCTGATATGGTCTTTATGCCCGGGGTGATTTAGTAACAGCTTCTGCGGCTTTCTAGTCTTGTTGAAGATGATGCTACCAAATTATATATAGCTGGCAAGGGTCAATAAAACTGCAGTGAGACATGTATGATTCATCCATTATTATTGTAAAGAAAAACAAGACGGAAGAAAATAGCTGGCACAGTTATCGCGCTTCATCGATATTTAATTTAAATTTGGCTTGCCACATCGCTTCAAGTGAAACGTACATATACTGTTTCAAACCATTCGCATAAAATTGGGAAAATCACGTGATCGTTCTACAATGTCCAATGGTTTCCTCAGGCGATGAACTTGGTACGTCTATATGCCTTGCTTGCGCGCATTTGTGCCTAGATGAAACTAATAACCTGACCATTAGCCTCCTATGATCAGTCACCCCATATCAAGGTACCAGCCACCGCGAATCCGATAGCTGGCCCTTCCAGCAAACGCAAAAATGTTCTGCTGCCTGCAGGTGGTGCAGAAAAGAAGACTATTTCTGCAGAAGCCATTGCGATCTCCTCTGATGATGAGGAACACCCCGCAACTGTTAAGCGAGGAAAGAATGCTGCTGTTGCTACTTCTAGTGCCGCTGTTAATGGCCGACCCGCTAATCTCAAAGGGAAGACTAAATCATCCGTTGCTCTCGCCCGACGACCTAAGATAGCAAATGGTGACGGTGCTGGAACTTTAGAGGAAACTGCTGCCGAAACGGATGATATCAGCGAGGTACCGCGCGGTGTCGGTAGGGCTATAGGTAGCGATACCAAAGGCAAGAGTATCGAACGCGTGAACGAGCAAATTGTGCGACTAAGAAAGCAACTGGACGACGTGAGTGGTGTACCTATATTATTTTGGGGCTGTAAATGATGCGAGGAAGGCAGACTCGGCAGCAGCGCGATAATCTAGCAAAACAACTGGATGAGCTTTTTAGGTTACGGCAAACCGAACCTGAGAAACTACTGACCGAACAAAAAACTCAGTACGAAGCTCAATTGAAAGGTCTGACTTAGGCTTATTTAAACGTAGAATCTGTAACTCATCTATCTTGTAGCCTGTGACGATACCATTCAGGAGTTACAGGCTTCTCTGTCTCGTGTCGATGCTCTATCTCAGTCAGGAGGCACTACGTCTCTTCATTTTCTGACCCGTGAAACAGCTGAAGAGGAAAAACAAGATGTTCAACGTGAGGTGCTCAAATTAAAGAAATCCCTCCAGGACAAGGAATATTTGATTGCAGAAAAGGATAGTAAGATTCGGGAGTTAGACGATCTGAGTATGCTCTTGTTCTTTTTTGAACGATATAATTATCAAATTATGATATCAATAGTTCAGGTCTTGCGCGCGGACTTGAAGGCCGAAATCGAGAATACCAAAGCCCTAGGTTCTCGGAATGTCCCTTCTTCTGCTTCAAAACAAAACTCGAAATCAGCTGATCCAAAGATCGCCATGGTTATTCGCCTATACGAGGAACTAACAGGGATTTTGATCACGAGTGTAAAGTATGAGCCGGGGATGTACAAAGAGGAAAGTGCAGTGTATACGTGTGTTCAAACCACGACTAATAACAAAAGTGAGTTTTATATATCGGTTGTCTTGTGATAGAGCTATATATCAATTATACAGGTCTAAATTTTACTTTGAAATTCTTCCAGGAGATCGTGGAGGATACTCCTTCGAATAGCAAAGAACAGGTCGTTGACAAGGTCATCTATACTCCTCAACTGTTAGATCAGGAGAGTGAAGAATTTGTCGCGCAATTAGATTTTTTGGCTGGTCCCTTTACCTTCCAAAAGGCGCAGATGAATGTCTTTACGAAAACCCTCACGTCATATTTGGAAGGGGATTCGGAAGGGGACGAACAACAGAGTCAGGTGGAGGTTGGAGAAGATGATTAGTATATCTTGATATCTTGCTTTTTGGAGGAGCATTTAATATGTAACTCGTTTTAATCTAGCTTCTATCTGGACATGCCGTCTATCCCCTCGGTCTCTTTCTAATTGCTGTCAATACTTGCACCGGCTTTGAGCCAGATCTGAAGGAGCCTTGGTTCCGCAGATTGCTTTAAAGATCTCGTGACCGCCAGAGAGACAAAACCGCTCGTGACATCGGAGCCCCCTAAGAGTGCGCCTGCATCCATGAGTTTATCTACAATCATTTCATGTCCCTGGCGTGCAGCCTAGAAATCAAATCACACTCGTATGGACATTGGGAAGTATGCCTGAGAAGACTCACGTAATACAAAGCAGTGTGATCCAATGAATCTCGCACATGTACCGACGCGCCTGAGTTGATCAATAACACTGCAGCTTCATCATTCCCATTGAGCGCTGCTATATGCAAAGGAGAACGTCCAGAAGCGATGTCAAGGCAGTTAATGATGCCCGCGGCGCGGGCTGCAGAGGTATATTCCGCTTTTGTGGACGAAACATCGCCGTATGCAGCAGATTCGATGCACCACGAAAGTGCCTCAATGTCATTTCTTGCAGCTGCGAGGTGGATGAGTAAAGGCAGCAAAGCAGACTCAGTGGTCATTGTATCCGCATTAGTCCACGACCAAGGGGCTGCTGTGATGCTGCCATCATCCGAATCCGCACTTGAAATGGTCTTCGAGGGCTTCGCTTTCAATGAAGAAAGGCGGATAATATGGGAAAGGACATCTTGAACATTTTCCAAGCTTGCATCCACAGATGCCTGCCTTTCCAGTAGTGGAATCGATAGGGTGAGCTCTCCTCTCAAAGGTGTTCGTATAAGGCCCCGAACCTGGTCCGGTGATAACCCAGGCTTTGAGAGCAAGTAACCCAGCTTTGTCAGGGCACACTATCTCAAATATTTAACGACCATACGTTGAAAGAAACCCGAAACCCTACTTCTGGTGTCATGTCGCCGCCGGGGACTACTCCCGTCTGGAGCAATGTTCTGCCCGTCTCGTACGTGTCTGAGACGGAGCCTTTGGTACATTGGGAAATTGCAACGATGACCAACCCCCTTGAGCAAGCCTCTCGCAGAACTTCCAAAAGGTCTGCTCGATTTGGCGCATTCCCAGAACCAAAGGTTTCCAGGACTACCCCTTGGATAGGAGCTAAGAATGAACGGACGGCTAAGGCGGTCATTCCAGGCCACAACCGTAAAGTCGCTACAGGAATATGAGCATGAAAGGGTTTTTTTATTATAAAAAAAAGTCAAGAATATACTTACCAACATTTGTACAAATGTCTAGCATTAGAAAAATCAATTATTCGAATCAAAGTCTCATTGCTTCTACAATCACAACGTGCCTTTGTGTGCGTGAAATTTTCTCGGGCTGGGCTGGCGCAGCACCTGGTTCCAGTTGACAACGACATCTATTCCAACTGAGAGAAGAGGGGGAAGTTAAGGAATTAATGAGCATGGCATAATTCATACCGTTCACGAGTGGAGGGAAATTAGGACTGCTAAATGCGTTAAAATCGAAAGAAGAACTCTTTGAAACACGATTCCCTCGATAAAGAGTGTGATTAAAGAATAAACAACATTCTACAAATATTACCTTCAGTTCACAGCAGCCAAAAAATAACAATGACATTACCTGGAATGATGTATTGGCCGGCGATGCATAGTGCACCCAAGAGATTATCTACGGCGTCGTTTCGGAGTTGAGATAACGGAATCTGTGCACCGGTCAGAATCTTAGGGCTGTGATCAATTTACCACCTGATCATTAAAGGGTAAGGAGACAGCGTGTACCACAGTCTTCCCAAGGTCTTCAAGAAGGAAACTCAAGGCACTGGAGCTGTAAGCCATGGTGTCTGATCCGCATACTTAATTAGTGTGATCATATAAAAGATTCAGCCGAGAGACGAACCTGTGCCGTGAAGAATTACAAATGCATCAAACTTTGTATAATTGAGTTCAATTTCAGTTGCGATTCTGACCCAGTCTGTGGGTTCTAGGTTGCTGCTGTCAAGGAGCGGACTCCACTGCATATGTTAAACATTGCACGATCTTGCAATTGGCATAGTCTGTACCTCAAGAATCGCATACCGGATCCTTGGACCATTTCCTCCGGGAGTTACCAGGCTAGGAAGGTATGCCTCGTAGCAATCCTCTGAAATTTTCTTACAGGCCATAGTAGACTGAGTGATGGTATTCCGAGGTAGGACAATTGGTCGAGAAGAGCTAACTAAGAGATTTTGTACTTTAGGGATTTCTACTTGCATCGGAGGGGTTGACGCCTGGACGGGACTGGAATGACCACTGGCATTTTGACTCCAGTTTCTAAAACCTTGGACTGTACTTGAATGAGAAAACAGCGAGTCTTCGTGTGGATCGTGAAATCGTGATTGTGCCCGCAGAGTCTCGGTGAGGTAGAATGGCTCCGGAACGTATCCCTGCTTATCGGATTTGAGCATACCGATAGTTCCGCCACAGAAAATCACCAGAACGCGCGACTCGTTCGACATCCTGAAGCGTGAGGCCTTTACGAGATGAGGTCCTTGGAAAGAAGTTGAGAGAGATCGAGCTTGAGCTTAAGTTCTTATAACAATTAGCAATGTTATAAGCTTGTAAGACGTAAAGATTAATAACTGGCCTGCAAAACCGACCTTAGCACCTAGTATTATAGCACTTCCAAGACTCCCTGTCTTCGTGAACGCTCAACGGCCCTGTTCTCGGAGCGGCGGTTATCGGGGCGCTTGTTCAAGGGACACCACATTGCAAATAAATCGACTCGCAAAAACGACATTAATACTATGGGCCCGATACTATGATGCCTCTGTAATGCATGGGCTCAACTACTAGTAGTCTAAGTAGTAGAAGCGTCATGAGAAACATGCTCAATGTGGTTGGTCAAATTACGTTATATCCGTGTCATGATCGCCACCGGGTTATATAAGCTCACCGATTTCGATTGACTTGGTGACTTGCTCACGATGACCGAGCTACTGAAGAGTGTTTTCAAGGCCAAAAAGGCGGAAGTACACAATGTTCACTTCTTTATTGACGTTTATAACATCCCTACTCACAGAGCGTACCCGCTTTCGTGACATTTGTCACTGCAGGGTACCCTACAGTCGATGCTACTGTCCCCATTATGTTGGCCATGCAAGCTGGTGGCGCAGATATCATCGAACTAGGAATGCCTTTCAGTGATCCTATTGCCGATGGCCCAGCCATCCAGGAGTCTAACACTGTTGGTTCTTCGCTTTTGACTCACAGCCTTGTTTATGTGTAAAGAGGTCTGCATCGATAGGCGGCTCTCAAAAACGACGTTGAATACTCAACTTGTCTGTCACAATTGCGGTCAGCACGCCAGAAGGGCTTGACAACCCCCGTATTACTTATGGGTATAAAAACTGCTTGCAGTCCGGTCGCTCAACTCATTTACTTGCTCATAGGTTATTATAACCCCATTCTGGCTTATGGCGAGGAAAAAGCTGTGAGAGATGCACAAGAAGCTGGAGCAAATGGATTCATCATGGTTGACCTCCCGCCTGAGGAAGCTATTCGCTTTAGAGAGCTATGTGCCTCTCACGGGTGAGTAAGGTCGATTTTAATTCATGGTTGGAATGTTCATAACAACACATGCTTTAGCATATCGTATATACCTCTAATTGCTCCCTCAACCTCCCTTTCTCGAATAAAATTCTTATCTTCTATCGCGGATTCTTTTATCTATATTGTTTCAAAGGTGACGGAGTCAATTTTGTGCAAGATATTTTGCTGACCTGTTTGTTAGATGGGCACAACAGGTTCCTCGGACAAGGAGAACATCAACAACGCCCTTCCTGCTATCATCGCTCGGGTCCGTGAACACAGCTCAGCTTACTTGGCTGTTGGATTTGGTGTCTCAACACGCGAACACTTTCAATATGTGGCTGATGCCGGGGCTGACGCAGTTGTTGTTGGAAGTCGAGTTGTCCAGGTTATCAAGTTAGCCCCTCCGGATCAAATCGCTGATAAGATACGGAGTTACTGCGCAGAAATCACTCGCAAAGACTCTCAAACACCCGCCCTCGCCAAAGCTACAAACGGCGTCTTAGATGTTGCACAAGGTACCAGTGCGCTGGTGGCTCAAACTCCTCAAATTCTTCCGCAGCTGTCCACTCTCCCCGCGCGCTTCGGTCAATTTGGCGGACAATACGTTCCCGAAGCCTTGGTTGATTGTCTTGTCGAACTAGAAGAAGCTCACAAGTCGGCTACAGCCGATCCTGAATTCTGGAAAGAATTCGAGAGTTTCTATGGGTATATGAATCGTCCATCTAAGCTGTATTTTGCAGAGAGATTGACTGAGCATGCGGGGGGCGCCAAGATATGGTTTAAACGAGAAGATTTGTCCGTATTTTCACTTATGAGGCTGTCTGCGTTCTGATATTACGCAGGAATCATACTGGATCGCATAAGATCAACAATGCGATTGGACAGGTAGAATCATCTCGACATTATTTTATTCTTTTCTTCTCTGACAGTGTGCAAGATCCTACTCGCAAAACGTCTTGGTAAAAAGCGTATCATTGCGGAGACTGGTGCTGGACAACATGGTGTTGCTACAGCCACCGTGTGCGCACGTTTTGGACTGGAATGTGTAATTTACATGGGCTCGGAAGACGTACGCCGACAAGCCCTGAATGTGTTCCGAATCAAAATGCTGGGTGCAAAGGTTTGTCCCTTTCTCCATTTGTCTGCTACATCACCCAGAGATTTTCGCATAGGTTGTCCCTGTTTCATCAGGTTCGAACACGCTCAAAGATGCCATCAATGAAGCCATGCGGGACTGGGTAACCAACTTAGCGACTACTCATTATCTTGTCGGGTCGGCAATTGGACCTCACCCATTCCCTACTATTGTACGCGACTTCCAGAGAGTGATCGGCCGAGAGATTAAGTCCCAGCTCGCCGAGGTACGCGAAAAGCTTCCCGATGCTGTCGTTGCTTGCGTTGGAGGGGGAAGCAATGCTATTGGAACGTTCTATGATTTCATCAGCGACAAAAATGTCCGTTTGATTGGTGTTGAAGCTGGCGGAGAAGGTAAAGAAGTTTGTTTCAAATACATTACGTGCGCTGACGATGGACTCTGCTAGGTGTCCACACTGCACACCATAGTGCTACCCTTGCGC
This sequence comes from Ramaria rubella, assembly GCA_015039355.1. NCBI lineage: Eukaryota > Fungi > Basidiomycota > Agaricomycetes > Gomphales > Gomphaceae > Ramaria > Ramaria rubella. The sequence continues at coordinate 387,452 of MU134308.1, forward strand.
TCGGACATCCCGGTGTCTTGCACGGCGTGCGAACGTACCTTCTACAATCACCGACAGGCCAGATTATCGAGACGCATTCAATTAGCGCAGGTCTAGATTATCCGGGCGTAGGTCCAGAACATGCTTGGTTAAAAGATTCTGGTCGTGCAGAATATGTCGTAGCTACCGATGAGGATGCACTTCGGGGATTCAGGCTCTGCACCCAGCTCGAAGGTATCATTCCAGCACTGGAATCTGCTCATGCAGTATGGGGTGCTGTGGAGGCGGCAAAAAAACTCCCGAAAGACGCCGATGTCGTCCTGGTGAGTACTGTCGAGCTTGTAAGTCATTTTTACTAAGCCGGAATTAGTGCCTGTCCGGCCGTGGAGACAAGGACGTGGAGCAAATATCGGAACTGTTACCAGGAAAATGGGCAGAGAAATTAGACTGGCATGTGTAGAGATCATCAGTAGATGCGTGGTTCTGTGATCGTAACAGTGGTCTCGAAATAGAATCGATTGGAAGGCAAAAGGTGTTCTCGTGGTTGACCCCACCGCGCGCCCCCGAAATCCACGCCGCACGCACGAGATGTCGGCGGGTGCCTGTTGTCAAAGAGGGCGGGTGCGGCACTGACTCGACTATCGCTACTCACGACCGCCCAAAAGTAACGGCAAGCTAGTGCGCGGTTTCAAGCCGCTTCGAACTTGGGGGTTTAAATAAATGACGATAACCCCTGGGGGTCAATGCATGCTTGCCTGGGTTCCATAAACTATTCCGCTGTGCTAGGCATGACCGATCTATTCCGGATCTTATAATGAGGTTCTTTACCCCACAGTTCATTGACCATCTGGTTCCAATCATCCCTCTCTTGATTCTTCACCTCATCTAAACAGGTTACTTGACTCCAGGTAAAGTCAACTAGTGATCCCTCACAATTATTCACAATGATGCTATCCTACCGTAATCCCGGTGCACAACATTGGCAGCGTGCAAGTGCTTCATCGACCTTTGGCTATGTTTGGTCAGCCACATTCTCGCAGATCGTGAACAGTCACCGATGTTATGACCTTTATATTCTGCGCTCCGAGATGGCTTCCAGGTTTCCATTCCATGACCAGCGCGGCAACAAAGGTATCATCGAACGGCGACACATAGTACCCGTATACCTGGGGAATACACGCCAGCAATGGTCCCCCTACCCCTAGCATTCATATGTATGTCTTGTATCCGTGTCGCAAGGCCTGGAGGGAGCCGTGAGTATATGCCATTTTCATTGCGAGGAAACCATGTTTGCTTGTGACCTCACCAAGCCCTCCATGGGCGTAGAAGACGGTACCTGTCGCTTCAAGGCCGAGTTCGCCCCTTAGTACAAATCAACATGGCGCGTCCAGTGTCTGGCTTTGAGAGACACTTCATCGTCACGGCTAGTGGATGTCAGGCATTTAATCAGAAGAGCTTGAATCATTGATGATCACATCGTACGGCGAGACGGCTTGGTCCGTTTCAGAATCCGAATCTCTTGCGAGGGTCCCATTACGTTCTGTCAACGGGTGGGGACGGCAAAATTGAAGATGTGCTACTCGTGGGATCAAAGAGTGATGGTACATCATCCAGTTTTTCAAAGATGCGAAGAGGGTGTGGAAGGCACGGAAAGCACACAAGCAAGTGATGAAAAGCGCAGAGGAAGCGGAGGGCGTAGTTGCGTGCACAGGGCCACTGACGCACGCTAGCGACGTGTATAGAATGTGCTAAGGGATGCTGAGGCATACGAAGAGCATAAAGGAGGTAGGGAAGTGTGCTAGAGTACATACGCGGATGGGTGACCGCATCCCAAATCTCGTCGCCCCTACCTCCGAGCACTCAAAGAAAGCCACCCCTTAGCCCTCCGCGACGAAGGGTGCGCAGTGGAGGCGGGAAGTGACGGAGCCAATGGGGACGTAGGGGAGGCGTATGGATGGCGCGAGGCGACGCGGGACCAACGGTGACGGTGCGGCGAGGGCCGGGGAACGGTGTAGGGGTGGCGATGGGTGACATATGGGTGGCGAGAGGCGGGGTGGGGTGTTTGTGTAACGAGGATGGTGCAGTGGGAGTATGTACTATGCATGACCAATAGAAGGGACGGTGTGGTATATGCGTGGCGCGGCAATAAAACTCCCGATCGAGGTTGTAACTCGATTTTAATAAGCCGGAGTTAGTGCCTGTCCGGCCGTGAAGCTAAGACAAGGACGTGTACCAAATATCGGAGCTGTTACCAGGAAAATGGGCAGAGAAATTAGACTGGCAGCAGTTGGGCAGTAGAGGACTAGGAGATAGAGGATCATGAGATTCGGAATACATATGCCTACTAGTAGCACGGAATAGTTTAGAGGCGTGCTCTGATTAGTCAGCTGATCTACCCAAACACACTGGATGCGAGTTGATCATGAGAAGATTAATGCTGACCTGGCCCGAAGTTCCTTAGGCGTCTGGCTTCCAGGCTTCAGATGAGCCGCGTGTATAAGTAATCGACTGCTTCTCGTGCAGGAAATCGCCTGTCGCCCTGTGACTCGCCCTGCGATTTAGCATGCTCAGCTCTTCTACGCCGGACGAGAGCTCATCACAGCTTGAAAAGACTGACAAGGACGATCATAACGTGCGTGTCGAGGAAAAAGAGTCAGTCAGTGTGCATGACGACGATGACTTCGACGAAGAGCTCGTGAAGAAGACGATGTGAGCGTTCTCTCGATAGCCGCACCGCGCGCAATATGCTGACCCCCGCGCAGACGAAAAGTGGACATTCGCTTGCTTCCTATCTTGGGTGCTATATATTCTTTCAGGTGGGCTAATTGCTGCTGTTTGTTACCCGTTTTGCTCTAAAATTTTATTTGAATATGGGCTTGAAGTCTCATCGACCGCAACAACCTATCAAATGCCCGAATTTCTGGAGCAGACACGGAAATCGTGAGTAGACTTATACAGAGATCTGGAACGTCAGCTACAGCTGTCTTGAAGGGACTTGGAGTTGGAAATCATTATTCGTTGGCTACTCTCGTCTTCTTCATTCCCTATATCATTCTAGGTCTGTCCGCCCTCTAGCGGGCGTGTAAAATCACCTGTTCACCGTTCCTCAGAGATTCCTTCGAATATGGTTTTTCGTCGCGTCGGTGCTTCCCCATATCTCGCAACCATTGGATTGTGAGTGTAAATCCTCAGCAAGACCACCCACGGCTGCACTGACTGTCATTTGTAATCTAAGCTTATGGGGAGTTGTGATACTATCCATGGGGTTTGTCAAGACATGGAATCAGATGGCAGCTTTGCGAGGAATTTTGGGTATCCTCGAGGCCGGTGTCCTTCTCTAACAAGAGGCAGCTGGACCTTAACATGTTGTATCTCTAGGCTGGTTTTTTCCCCGCATGCGTCTGGCTGATTTCATGTTGGTATAAACGAGCCGAGGTACAAGTAAGGATGGCTTCTTTCTATTTGATGTTTGTCATTTATTTATTTATTTTTCTTGTACCGCAACTCATAAGTAATCCTGCAGGTCCGTGGTGGCTGGATCTTTCTCGAGTATCATCGCTTATGGGCTCAGCACTATACGAGCCGGACATCTCAGTGGTTGGAGATGGATTTTGGTGATTACTTAGCCTCTCCTGAGAAGCACCTGAGACTAATTCCGTGTTATGAAGATCGTCGAAGGAATCATAACCTGTGGGCTGAGCATAATCGGTTACTTCAGTATGTAATGTGACCAACCTATGATACTCTGCACTATGACGCTAATCGCATTTATTTATTAAGTCATTGTCGATTTCCCAGATAAGAACACGTTCCTCACGAAGGAGGAAACAGCCCTGGTGAAATCGCGGGTTGAGCGAGATCGCGCAGATACCAATCACGATCCACTCACATTTGCTAAATGTATTGACTACGCCTGTGATTTGAAGTTGTGGGGTACGTAACGGATATGTACGAGGCACTTTGACTAAGAGGGTCTCATCGCATCACTTGCTAGGCTTTGCTCTTGCTTACTTGTGCACCACGACGTAAGTGTTTGCCATACCATGATATATATCGCTCACCGAAAAATTCTAGCGCAACATATGTTTGTTTCCAAATTCTGCTAATTGATCTGTGAATAAAATGTTTCGCCAGGCTTACGGATATTTCACGCCAATCATTCTAGTTGGACTTGGATTTTCGGTTAAGAAAGCACAACTCCTTGTATGTCTATTTCATATTCTTAACATCCTCATTACCCCTTGTTGAATAGATGTTGTTTGAATGAATATAGATAGCACCAACGGGTATTGCTGCCTGTATTTTTGCGTTAGGCTTGAGCAAGATCTCAGATAGATATCAAACTAGAGGCCTTATTGTTCGTATTGTGTTATGTGGCCCACCTAAAAACTCACCCACTGTCTGATACCGCTAGGTCGTCGTTCAAGCACTCATGGCAATAACCGGTCTTGCCATGACGGGCTATTCTCCAAACAATTCTGTGAGGTCACGCGTTAACATCCAATACCTAAAAATATCTTACGAGATCTGCAGGTTCGTTTTGCTGGCGCATTTATAGGCGTATCTGGAGCTCAGGGAAATATTCCTGCACTTCTTGCATACGTTCGTCAAATTATACATAGCCTATTATCTTACATAGCACTCATGATCTCACACAGCAATCAAACAACATAAGACGACAAAGTAAACGTGCGTTCTCCAGTGCACTGCAAGTTGCATTTGGTGGTATCGGTGCGCATAGTAATGTAACGAATGAAGCGAATATGCTGATTTGCACCAATTCATTGCAGGTGGTATAGTTACATCAGTAGGCAAGTTGCTGTGAATTACATGCTTCATGCGCAACTTACTTAATACCCGTCACAGCATATCGTCAACAGGATGCACCGGTGTACAGACTCGGCATGACTATTACCATCGTTCTTCAAGGAGTGATTATTCTGATTGTGGCAATGAATTCCATGTGGTTCGCTTACTGCAACCGTCAAGTTCGCCAAGGCAGAAGGGTGGTGGAAAGTCAACCAGGTTTCTTGTACACACTATAGAACTGCGTCTCTCCCTTCACATTGTACCATCTATCATCATCATCATCACGCAAGAAGAAAGCACGTGTCTTCGCCGTGGTGGTAGGTAGTTCCATGTAGTATATCGGTGCTCCAAGCTCTATTGTATTATGATTTCCTTTCTCATGTTGAGCCCGGGGGGAGGTGATGTTCCGTGGGTACCTATCTATTATTGGACCGTGCAAATATTTCGTTATTTGCACATATTTCATTCCTCCTTCATGAACGCCGAACGGTTATATACTTCCCATACGTATGGTGTCTAGACAATCTGCAATATTCAAGTTGCAACACCGGCAGATTTCCGGGAAGAATGGGTAAATCGACTGGTACTACATAATTACATGGGACACGGCATGCGCAAAGTGTTGAACAATAAATTAAGGCAAATTAAAACTTGCGCAATGAGAAGCTGTAGATTATGTTGATACTAGTCGATCAGGATTGAAATGGGTGATGCATTGTTTAAGCGTATTCAGAGCATACATCATCCACAAACGCAGCGTAACGCTTTTCCCACAAGGCGAGAAAACGCGCCTTTTCCGGTCCACTTAGCGTGGAAAACTGAAACAAGCTCAGTAAGATATTCTCCTGCGTCTTCGTAATATCACTTCACCTCAATACTATCCCTTGCAGCTACAGCGAGAGTCGCTAGTCCTGTTATCTCGCTAGACACCAAAACCTGTTGATGATTTAGGATGGGGTAATGTCATAGGTGGAGACGTTACTTGGTAAAAATCATAAGAAAGGTCCAGGTTACCAAAAATGGCAGGATCGTCAGAGCTGAGTGCTACTGGCACTCCGTAATTAAGAAGAATAGGAAGTGGATGCATGGGCATCGAAGATGTGAGGCGCTTGAAGCAAATTCAATGAGAGCCAGCGGGAAAGCATAGATGTATTGATTTACCAGAATTTCGTTCGAGATTGGACAGACCTCTAATGCAATACCTCTTTCCTTGCACATCTGCATAAGGGTAGGGTGCTTAACCAAGGAGAATCTGTGAAAAAAAAAGAGTTTAAAATATAGAAACGGCGCTTGGCTGTGATGCCTGCGTACCCGTGACCAATTCGTTTAGTTCCCAGTAATATGGCGTCAAACAGGTTTTCATCGACATGATTCCCATCTCCTAATGTTTCCCCAGCATGGAAGAGGAAAGGAATATCGATACCTAATTCTTTCTGTTTCTCTTTGAAACGCAGCAGAGGCTCCAAATAGTAAGTGAGCGGCCGTAGGACATTCTCATCGCCGACCAAGTCAAAGCCTAACGAATGAATCAATAGAATCGGTATTCGTTGGCAATGAAATGCAAACCAGCTATAAGGTGAGGAAACTTCTGCTTCAATTGAATACAGTCATTGATATACCATTCCAATTCTTTCGGTGATATAAATCGTATCGTGGTATATATTATCTGTTGCATTAAAGACATTAGCACGTGAACGTCTTGAAGAAGCTAATTAAGTACCTTGGCTCCCACAAATTCGTCTCCACGCTGTTGGGAATTTAATTCTTTCCTCACGCTAGTAATGACTCTGTCGAATATTTCCAACCATTGGTCATGGGGAATATTCTCTTTTCCGTCTGGGCCAATCATAAACCTTGAGAAAGAGTTTAATCGTATACTTGTCGAGTTTGAATACATTTTCACAAACCGATACAAAAAGTTGATTCGAGCTTCAACGTACATAATTCCATCCGCTATGCTTGATAAAAGAAATTCTCGGATATATTGTTCCCAGATTGGGGAAAATCGTATGAGACCCTTTCAAGGTGATAATCATTAGCCTGAGTTACTGCTGCTTTAACTGGTCGTAGTACTAAATTTAAAGACAGACCTGCGACACTAAAAAAGTACTGGTGAATTTTTCCCATATCTTGTAAAATAAAATAAATGGTATTAGTGATTGTGTACTGAGAGCATTCTTAGAATTACTTTGGTGACGGTGTTGTGAGTCTTATAAGCTTCCGTGGGATTGATAGTTAGGGCTCCCAAAACCCATTGATCAAATACTACTGTTCCTAGCGAGAAAGCCTGCCTTGCCTCTTTAAGCGGAACCCACGTATCAGGCAAGTAACTGGAGCTTGCGAGATCAGCACTCTTGCCATACTCCTCGGGTGGGAGGGCACGAAATTCAGGCAGAGACTGGGTGAAATTGCCTGTCACCAAGGGTGCACCTGCTCGTACGTGAATTGAAGGTTGTTCAAGGGCAATCCGTAGTAAAATAGAAGTATCAACTGTGGCATCAAGATGGACATGGAGCAAGCCTCCCTTAGGCATCTAGGAAAATGTGACTTTGTGCCATTATGGCGGATGTAGGGGTATGCCTTGCCTTGCGCAGTATCTTAAATAATTGTGTCTTTTCGATGATTTTCCTAGCTACAAATGATGATCCACTAATCATGAAACTAATACATGACACGGACAGGCTACAGCTTACCAGTAAGGAACTCCATTCCAGGAAAGGGATGAGGTATATCCTCGTGTTTGTCACCCCAGATGGTATTCGCTTCTTCAAGTCTTAATCGTCGAATAATAGCCTCGGCCCGTTCCTCGCTTGCACTGATGTTTGCCTTATAGGCAAAATCTCGACGCAAGGACCTCTCTGTGGCAAGCAATTCTGCTCGGGAAGTCATGTATGCATCGAGTGCCATGTTGAGGTCGACGTCCGGGAACCCGTGGCTTGTCTCCCACGAAAATTGATTAGGTCAGAGTTGTCATGAAAATGAAAAGTAAAATAATATATACAAGTATACATCCAGTATTACACTGTTTATTTAAATATTTTTACCCTGTCTGATTCCCAGTGTCCTGACACCCTACTAGGGCCTACGCTAAGAAGTCTTCGCTCATATTTGATCTGCGCTCTTCAAACCAACTCTCTGGAAATACAATGATAGTCGATAGTTCACCATGGTAGCCGTTGGGAGCAAACATGGCAGTCGCATCGGTATCTCCGCGATCCTGAGCTCCAGCGAGTCGTATATTGAGGAGGATGCGTCCGGTTAATACGGAGTGTATCACTCGCTGCATCCTGAAGTATGAAGCATGTCAAACTTACCAGACGACTCATCGTGCAAGAGCTGAAGCACTTACAGGATGAGAGTCGCGCCGCTATCCTAAACGAATGTTAACCCGGGACAAAGATTCAGAAGAAATAAGCGGACCTCAATAAGGCCTAGGAAGGCCACGTTCGCGATAGAAAATCCGGTTAAGTAGATGTAATAGGTAATGCCTGGCGACTTGTAAGTGCAAACCTAACGAATGTACGAAATTATCATACCATCCTTGTACAATGTCGAAGCCATACTGGATGTCGAGCGTCCATCTGCGCGACAAATAAGAACAGACTGGTCATTTTCGGAAGTTGCCAGCCGGCTCACAGTGGCAAACTCTTCTTAAAAGTGTGAGTCCAAGGATTACTGATTGAAACCATCAGACTCGGAGCAGAATCGTTGACGTTGCGTTCTTACTAGTTTCGAATAAGAGAATGAGTGCGAAGTCCCACAGGAGATTTTTGTCATGTTTTGAAACAATAAAACAGCTTCGAACAGTTGGAATAGGGCTCTCAGAGACTAGGAAGATTGTGAGTGTGTAGGATGAAGTTCCCAGAGAACGCACACTGTAGAGAGGTGAGGCCTGCGTGCGTTAAATAAATGGCAGGCACCCCGACTAGCGTCATCAGGACGACCAGCAGGACCAGAATTGTACGATTTTGACCCCAAGTGGCCCATGTTCTGAATATTAAAATAACTGCAGCTTGGTGTCAATGATTTTTGAAAAGCTTATGTAAAACTCGTACTTTCAGCGATGCCTACGCCTCCAAATAGGAACCCTTGTAAATCAAGGTTAGACTATACATGGGAGCTGCGGGTTATAGTCACTAGTCACGTACAGCCCGAAGTTTGATAGATGAGAAAACACTTATATTATCCATGAATTCAACTTGGAAGACGATGAAATCGAACATAAACACCAACCGTTCTCGGCGATACATGTGCTTTCGTAAAGTGAACTGTGAAAATTATTAACCAACGTCGGGGGGATAATCTGTTGTATAGTCTTGACGCACAATAACCAAGCATAACTGCGTCAATGAACACGGTGTATCGCGTCAGGAAGAACATCACTCTTCCGAGTTTCCATGGAGTTCCCCACGTGAGGTCAATCTCCAGATGTAGTGTAACAAAATAATCATAGACCTACAATTTCTTCGAGTCAGCGGAGTGATACAAAATCAAAACTCATTATCCACACCAAAATAGCTATGCTGGCAACTTAGACGTCCATCCTTGGTCACCTTGTTTTACTTCGTGACGTAAAATATGACTTACGATCAAAGTACTAAATATGATATCGATTAATGTGAGCAGCAGATTTAGCGATGCATAACGCACTGCTGAAACTAGATTCACATGGACTGTAGAGGCCCAGGCTTGTAGGTCTATAGTTGACATGGAAGGGGGAAGATCATCTGACATCTATACAGACACATTGTAAGCCTTAATATTCATCATAGAAGGTGAAAGATATCTAGGTATTGACAGATTAGTGAAGAAGGTCAGTGCGGGTGCGTCGCTTAGTACTCGTTGAAGTCCTCGGCAATCTTAGCCGTCTCCGAAATTTTGGTAGTTTTATTACACGAGAAGGATGCGCTCACATGAGTTCCCAGGTTTCGGGTGCTTGTCAGAAGGGAGGTAGGCTATCTCACTATGCCGCAGCAACACGATGTCAGTCGTGGTCCTTCCGAGTCATTAATATCGGATATTTCCTGAGAATTTAACTTTGTAAGACCATCGTTCCACAACAAGGCTGATAGAGGAGAGCTTCAAATTATTAAGTATGTATGTCTGGAAAATTGAAATGCGCCGGGGTGCATAACCGAGAATATTAATCATTGATGATCACCATCGGTCATCAGGAGTTTGAAAATTTTGACTTGTGCACCTGTAACTTCACCAAACAATCCCTCCAGCTCTTACTATCACGTGACGGGAGTTTGAAATGCAGGTGTTTGAATAAAATTGCTCCAGCAGCGACACGAAGACGTTTGGGACGAGGGTGGATAGCTGAACATGTGGGAATACATCTACTCTGGTCCTCGACACGTGAAGAAGCTTTTACCACATGAATCCGACGTGTTGGACACGTCACATTGGTCATAGGTAGGCCAACTCAGGAGATTCTGACCAATTGGTGAGTACAAGAGCATTACTGACTGCAGGGTTGGTATTATTTATTCATTTTTAAAAATTCCAAAGGTTCATTTTGAAAGCTGGTGAGCACATAATGACAGGGAACAATAGGTCCCTGTCACGCAGGCTTAATTAGCCCAGCGTGACAAGTGCTGGCTTGAGCTCCGCCTGAATGTGGCCAGCCGGGTTCCACCATCATTTCCTCCCCCCATGCCTGAGTCGGAGGGGTCCACTGGGTCCTTGTCAGGCTCCTCGGAATCACGTATGCAGAAAGCAAAAGCTGCCTTCGAACTTGGCATCTATAAAACAATGGTTGGCGTGGCTGAGGCCTTCAAGGTTAAATACACAACAATGTGCAACCGGCTAAAAGGAAATCACCAAGCACCACGAGATGCCCACGAAAAGCAACAACTGCTAACTAATGCACAGATGGCGGTCTTGATTGAATGGTGCAAGCATAAGGCACAACTGAAAAGTGTTGAACAGTGTCTTGAAGTGTGGAGGTAATCACTTGTGTAGATCTCTCACAAATTGTGCACAGAGTTCTGGAGTCGCAAAGTATATTAGAGACTTGGCAATCATGTCGGCAAGAGTATTGGCAGTGAGGGAAGCTGGACATCTTTTGGGTTTTGCAGAGAACAAATGCTGTAAAACAGGTTGTCACGATCCATACCCACATTGAGGCCCCAGAATGGCCATTGTCCATAATCAAGGCTTTCCCAGATGATTGAAAACATTGAAGCTCAAACATCTCTGCCCCCCTGTTCTTCTCTTGCTGTAACTGATACACTGACCACCCTTGATTCTCCAACAGTGACCTCACCTGTAATCTCCAAGCCTATTGTAGATCCACCCTCAGAATTGCCAACTATCAAACCTTTGGATGAAACTCAGCCACCTGTACCCACCTCATCTTTGACTAATGGACCTGCAAGCTATGACACTGAGACATCCTCACCCATTCCTCATCTCCTCCCCAAATTCTCACATTCTGACCTACCTGCCCCTCATTCAAGGTGTGTCAAGCAAGAACTTATACTGATGTTTATCACCCACTGAGCCAGGTCTATACACATTTTTCTGTTGCTACATAGATCAAAATTCACAAGCCACTGTGAGTTTATGTTACATGCATATATTCACCCAATCTCTCACGACAGCCCTGCCCCTCTCAATAGCATCTGAAAGGCTCAACCTGACCCTGCCATCAATAGCAGCACACTGCATGACACATTGGCAGTCCCTGAACAAGCCATATCTCCATCTGCTGGTAAGTAACCAATTTCAGATGCCCCAAATACTAACCAGTACCCTGATTTTGCCAGTGCCTTCACCCTTCACCTTTGAATTTGAACATTGGTATTGCTTCTACACCCCCTGTCAATCCTGCCCCTGTCCCATGCCCCCCTGCTGCCCTGCCCTCTTCTGCTGCTACTCATGTTGAGTGTGAATGCTGATCCACCATCCTCTTGCTCCACCTCACCAGCACTATTCACCATCCCAACTAGTGATCAGCACAGGTAACCACAGGTACAAAAATCTCAACCTGTACCCAACCCGTGGCGTACCTGTACCTGCCACCCTGGTTATGGGTATGCCATGGGTACAGGCTGGCAATCTCCACTGGCCTTTGCCACCCACTATGTCTCTCCACCCACCTCCACCACCTCCCACTGCCCCCTCCCACAGCCGCAAATGGCCACCATTGTTGGTGTCCACACAGCCCCCATCCATGCACACCCCAGCACCATCTGCACGCACCCCAGCACCACCCCGCACCCCCTCTACCATGCCACCCTGCCACCACACCCCTACCACCACCCCACCGCCCCTACCACCCCTGCTGCCTTCTTTGCCACATAACCCCCACCAGCCTGTTTGCCACCACACCCATGCCACCTTCCCCACAGCCACCCCACCACCCTCTTTGCCACTGCACCCACACCCTCACCCATGCCACCTTTGTTGACACAACACCCCCACCGACCCTGCATGTACACATGCATGAGTGCGGCGACCCACCCAAACCCAGGGATACCCATACCCGTAACCCTCATGTACCTGTGTGGATCACTAGTCCCAATGTCTACGATTCCCAACCCCTCAAATGACCAAAATTCTCTGCTAGCAGATAATACGGCCCATATTACAGTTGCCACAGAGGATCCTGGCAGCAAGACAAAGTTTCAACCGATCAAGAGCTCCACCCCTTGATATTTTTTTATCTCCTTTGTCTTTTGTGGCACTAACCTACTCGCTTCAGCAATTTATGTGGTATAGACTACATTGTCATGCATCCTGGTGCAACCAGGGGCACTGTGCGTGCAGCTTTCGAAAGTGACCAGGCCATGAAAAAAGTATGTGTATATTGATCCATTGAAAAAACCATATTCACTTCAAACTAGATATATAAGACAAAATCTGCAAGCCTTACCAAACCAAACAAGTAGTTTGTTTGAAGTTTGGGTTAGCGAGGGAGGCCTGTGGTAGGTTTCATGGTATGTATAATTCCGTTGTCTATTCTGCTATATCCTTGCTTGTTCACCCATGTCTGCCTCTGCTTTCCCATCCACTCTCGTCTAGTTGACTATAGGGGATATCACAGTGCCCTGTTTCACAGTGGTTTTACTAACCGGTTTAAAAAACTGCAAAACCATCTGAAAAATGAAACACCTCCAGAGGCGTTTTGTTTTTCAGATGGTTTCGTGACTGGTTTCAAATTCCCATCTTGTCCGGCAACATGGCGTTGGGCCTCCAAAGATATTTCTTGGTATGCTCAGCTCAATATGGTAAAGACTTGCCCTTTGGGGAAATAAGTTGATTGTTCTCTTAGTCATAGAACTGTACAGCTGCTGTCTCCCACCACTGCTTGGACTCTCCCACCACCTTTGGCTCAGACCTCCCCTCATCCTCTGTCATGCCGAGTCCCAAGTGGCAGAAAAAGCCCAACCCATATATCCCATCGCTCGAAGCCGACCTTGCAGTGGCACAGGCGAAGTGAGTGAAGGTTAAAAAGAAAATGGACACAAAGAAGACAGGGAAGAAGCGCTCTGGCAGTGATGCATCTTTGGGCATTCTGAGCTCACATGCAAAAAAACCCACAAAGCATCCTGAGAGTTAGGCTAAAGTTGCAGCATCAGGGTTGTTTTTATGTACTGAGGAGGTTGGCTATCATCAAGTGAGTGTCCTTGATGATTTTTGTGACTGTGACCTCACAACCTGGACCATAGATGGGCAAGCCCTGATCTGCACTACCTGACCTCCAGACTGATTACTATGATCAGTGAGAATCGAGTCTGGAGGCAGGCTTTTAACTTTGATACCTCAGAGTCATCTGAGCCCATCAACAGTGGTGGCAAGAAGACAGCGGATCATCAGCATGAGATAGCACACATTCTCTTGCAAGACAATCCCAGTGGAAAGTGGGCAGATAGTGACATGAAGACTCTTAGGATTGTCATCAAGAATCACATCAATGCGTAAGCCCATTGAGAGCCAGGGTGCACGCGGATATTTGTCTGACTTTGTCACAGCTTGAAAAAAAATATTTGGAACTCTACAATGAGCTTGGGTCTACTGGGCATGGGCTTATTCAAGAAGACCGGGAACAAGAAATTGGGAGGATTCCACAATAGCTAATGTATGGGGTATGTGGTCATTTCTATGAATCCCAGCCGTTTTGATGCAATGGCATGTTCATATGATGTAGATAAGATACAAAAATACTTCCCATGGTACAAAGAGCTGGGCACATTGCTCAAGGCCAGCCCGGTTCTCGACAAGGATGCGGCTGCAAACAGTGCCACTGACCTAGACCTATCTCTCCTCATTACTCATGGCTCAGGTGATTGGTGCGTGCCCCAGGGTGATTCTGGTGATGGAGCTAGTGAGAGTGAGCACGGATCAGAGGATGAGGACTTAGTTGAGGGTGTTTCTGGTTCCCCGCATCTAGATGAACCCCTGCAGAGTCAAACTTTACGTGCCGGACCATCCACAGCACATACCAATCCACCCAAGGCAAGTATGGCTCCATGTCTCAGCCTATGAAGAAAACCCGCCAGTCCCTGCTGGACAAAGCATTGGACCTGGTGGCATCACAGAATGCCACTATCACCGAGGTCATCAAGAACAACAATAGGGTGCGCAAGGAGTGCAAGCAAATGGACAGTGAGATTGCCATCCAGATGAAGAAGATGGAGTTCACGCATGAAATCGCGATGTTGGAAAAGCATATGGCCTTGGAGCACAAGTACACGATGGATCACATGGATCACCAAAAAGGGGCCATTGCACCTAGTAGCCCTGGGTCTTCACCTGCCACACAGGGTTTCACAGACCTCATGTCAGATGTTCCGCTTGGTTTGGGGTCAGGGACTGCCATTGACTATTTTCCAAATATGTTCGTGGATTACAGCCTAACTTAATTACATGGTGAGAATTTTCCTCAACGATTCGACCCCTTCAAATGGTCAAATAACTGCTGCTTCAGGTTTTCATGCCGCAGCCGTCCCTGAATCAACTGCATGTCAGCGGCCTCCTCTTCATCCACCATACCATCCCAGGCTTCTCGATCCCTCTGCTCATCTTCCAGCAACTCCAAGCTGTCATGAAAGAACTCATTCAATTCTACATCCACCCCTGTGCTCTCTTCGGCCTCATGGAGCAGTGCAAAGTTATGTAGTACTATGCATGTAGTGACCCAGATAACCGTGAATCGAATGTGCGTAGGGTTGTCAATATGGAGCCGTAAACCATGTAAGGAAGACCACCGCCCTTTGAGGAAGCCGACACAGTGTCCGGAGCACACACATACACGTGAGACGTAGTAGTTATAGTGGCCGTTCTCTGGTATATCTTTATCGGGCCTGTTTGTTCCCCAATATGTCAGTTACCAGCAAAAACAAACAGTAACTTACCTTTTATATGGTGCCTGACACCATGTCTGCAATGGATACGCAGTGTTGGCCCAGACCCACTCATCTGGACCCAGGAGCGTATTGTGTTCCTGTGGTACCTGTGTGGCTTTCCAGGCAGTGGCATCATGCTGACTGCCAGGAAGACCTACACCATAGTCGATAATGCGCAGGTCAGGTGTCAAAATCAGCTGTCAGGTGAACCATCAGTGAAACCTGTTCTCAGACCTTCATTGTATGTACCTGCACGTTCAACGAATAGTTGCTCTTGCGGTCGTACCAGCTATTCCCGTAGAACCCTGGATGTGCAAACAAAGGCACCAGAGTCCCATCAACCATCAGCCATCCTCCCCACCACGCCGCACATGAATGGCTCTCAACCCAGTCACTCGCTTCCTCTTTCTGCCTCTCGTTGGGCCACCTCATAACCACCCTCCTGAAGCCCTCATCACACACTGCAGTCATCACACCACATACATTTGTCTACCATCCCATACCCATAACCCTCCCATAGCCCCACCTTCTGCATACTCGTGGCATTTCAGAAGTGCCCCAACCAATAGAGAATGATGGCAACTTGGGAATCCACCGATATCTGTTCATTCTCTGAGTTATTTTGAAATACAGGATGGCCTTGTACCTTCGAGAGGAGTGCGTCGAAAGTACACGGTGAGACACATAGTAGGCTTCGAAAGAGGGCCGGGTGATCGGTTTTATATCACGCCAATGTGAGCCACAGCTGACCACCATTTTTGGGAATGTGAACTCAGTCCTGCAGGTAACGGGTGGCATGTAATTCCGCAAGGAGAGTCAGGAAAACACCACTCAGTGGTGGCACACATAGTTCTTCATCCTCAGACTCAGACACACCTGAGTCACAGACTGCCCAACTCCAAACTAATTCTGATTGGGACAATCCAATCCTGGATGAGATTAATCCAGATCTGAACTGGCTAATCTGATTGACCAGCCAGTCTGACTCTGAACCACTGGAGCCAATCTGATTCCACATATGACAATACATTTTCAAACCAGTCAATTGATTAACTCCAAACTGACCAATCCAATGCTGATCCATCTGGTTCCATTCAAAACTGGTCAAACTGATTCAATTCAGATCCAACTTCAAACTGGCCTAATGATCCAATTATAAATCAGACAATTTAAAACCAACCAAACTGACTCCAAACTGGCTTCCAGCCAAACTGATTCTGAACTGGGCAATCCAACTTGGATTATCTGATTTTCTACTTCCAAATCAGAAAATCAGGCTCTGACCCAGACAATCCAACTCTGAACTGGCCAGATTATACAACTTGGAATTGAAAAATCTGTGTCCAAATCAGAAATCAGACTCTGAAATGTTGCTTTATATTAGCACTGATGTGGCATAAGTGTAAGGGGATGTGTATAAGGGTGATGCAAGATGCCTCTAAGAGTCTAATCCTAAGTCTATACCAAGGTAGCGAATGTACATGAGCTATCTACTATATATATGCAGGCAATTGGCACTAATAAGATAACAGTCCTTCTATGTCACTGCAGTGCTACCTACCTACCAATTGAACTGACACAATAGCTAAGTGTGACTCACATGGAAGATAACTGTCTGTGCTACATCAGAGAAGTGTAAAGAGAGGACAGTGGGAAGTGTCATGTTGTGCATTCCTTTGGAGTCCATCATGACATACAGTAGAGCATGGGTATCAGCATATGGCTAATATATATCCAGCACTTATTTAAGTGCTAGGTCATAATCTGACCCAAGGTTTTCTCACAACCCAGGTATGGGTATCTTTACCAATGGGTCTAACCTATTGAGATATTAATGTGGGAGAACAACATCATTTGAGGCAGAGCTTTCCAGTACAACTGGCCAATCCAAATGTGAATCAGAAAATCCATGTCCAACTCTGACAATCCAAGTCAAATCAGACCATCTGTCTTTAAGTCAAACAGTCAAATCAGACAATCCAATTCTAAATTGGAGATCACATATTCAAATCAGATTCAAACAATCTGACTTCAAATTGAACAGTCTGATTCTGAACCAGACAATTCAAATCCAATTTGAACAATCCAACTCAAAATCAGACTGTCTGAATCCTACAATCCAAGTCTTAATCTGACAAACCAAGGCACTGTTGGAACAGACCTGCAAG